>CM046386.1:20728809-21077553 GCA_025413485.1 Ficus microcarpa | reverse complement strand
ATAAATAAATAAAACAATAGTAATAAAATAAAATTTAAAAAAAAAAAAAAAAAAGAAACTACTCTAGGAACATAAGCTATTAGCTATGTAATTAAACAATCTGAGGCAGGCATACAATCAAAAGAACATAAACCCCTACCGCTTCCATCAACTGTCTCACTTCAGACTCAGAAATCTTTGTACCAAGTTTTGGTAAACCCGCTTTCAACTCTTCATATGTGATGGTTCCACTGTTATCCGTGTCCATGGATTTGAACATTTCCTTCAAGCCGATTATTTCCTCTTCAGAAAGATTTTCAGCAATTACCTGAAGGGAAAAAATGAAGTAGAAATATGATTCACAAGTTGGACTTTACAAAAGAATTGATGATCATGAAAATGCCTTTCTATGAATCTAATCTCACTAGAAGGGACGAAAACACCTATATGCCAGGGTCCTTGAAGATATCCCTATCAGCTTGTAGACAACTTGCATATTTCCTGTCATAAGCTTTTTTTCCCCCTCTCCTTGCCACTTTCACCCTTAATGAAGCAAACATTTCAACGAAAGAAGACAGCTCTCCTTATTTTTATTATTATTATTTTTTTTATTGTTGTCGTTTTTATTTTTTTATTTTTATTTTTTTATTGTTGTTTTTTTTGTTGTTCTTATTATTATTATTATTATTATTTGAAGAAACAAACCGCTCTCTCTTTAATATCCCTTGAAATTGTTTCTTTTATGTTCATTTTCCCTCCGCTCTCCCTATTCCCTTTCCTTTACTTTTTTTCTTTTTTTCTTTTTTTCTTTTTTCAATTAGCAGTTGGATACCTCATATTTCTTTTTATTTGGATTTCATACTAAAGACGGTTTAGATCTTCCAACAATAGAAAGCAATTATCATAATAAAAATAGTCTCACCTTTAAAGCTACTTTTTTCAGTTTGTTCATTGCCCGGAACTGCTTCATTCTAGTCAAAACAGCAATATCAAGAGGTTTATCAGATGCCAAACCATCTTCTCTCATCCATGGATGATCTGCATTTCCACAAGATTGTAGATTTTAGGAAGCGTAATCATGTGCAAGATGCACAGAGAAGGAGAGAACAAAGAAAAATAGAAACCCGCAAAAAAGGCCAAAACAAAATATGTTAACTTCCTCAATCCGAAACGACCAGCCAACTAATCATACAAATCAAATACTACTACCCATCACGTAAGCATAACTGGACAAAAAAAAAAAAAAGAATGAGCAAAAGTCTATACATCACTAGAGCTTATTTATACCACTCTCCAATACTACTACCCATCACGCATGCATAACTGAAAAAAAAAAAAAAAAAAAAAAAAAAAAAAAAAGGAATGAGCACGAGTCTATACATCACTAGAGCTTATTTATACCACTCCCTAATCCTCAGAGAACTTCCTGATATTACCAACTTATTTGCTCGATCAGATTACATCATAAACCGGACAGCCCCATTAATTCAGTTTCTAGATTTATTAAAAAGTCGCAAAATAAGTTTAAAAATAGGGGTGGTTGAAAGATTTCGATTATTGAGAGTTCCTTCACTGTCTCCCAAGTTACTGAAATTCTTTAGCAGTGGTGAATCTCAACATGAGCAAAGCTATATGACTGAGTCAAGCAGCAACTAATTCAGCACCAAAGAACAAAGAACTATATACGAGCTTCGCATAAAAAGAAAGAGGAGAATAAAGCAAATTAATGAAAGCATCTGAACTGTCATCTACTTCATTATTTTGATGTGCAATAAGATCAGGACCACTAGACCTTCGAAAGTTTTATTCCACAAAGTAAATCAAATTTAGAAAGTCTATACGTTGTGAAACTTACTTAGAACCTCAACTGCTGAAAGCCGTTCTTTAGGATCGGCGCAAAGCATTTTCTTCACAAGATCTTTGGCACTAGTGGATATCGAAGGCCAGGGATCAGATGAAAAATCAATATGTCCTCGAAGAACAGCATCAAAAATACCTTGTTCATTTTCTGCATATATATGAAAGAAAGTTAAAAAGGCCATGTCAAAAGATCTAGGAAGGCACCAAAAGATATTTCTAAAGGTCACTAGTAACCTGAAAGTAGATAGTAACTTCAACGTACGTACAGGAAACAATAAGTGGACTACACTGTCCATCCAACATAGCTTAAATCTTTATACCAGTTAATTTGTTAGTGAGGACCTTTAATATATGAGCATTTAAGTTAAATATATATCATTAAATGAAATCTACTTCCGAGGTAAACATCTAAATATCTCAAAATCATACCTCCCCAGAATGGCGGGACACCACTAAGCAGAATGTATAATATCACCCCAGCACTCCAAATGTCAGCCTCCGCTCCATAATTCCGACGCAGAACTTCAGGAGCAACATAATATGCACTTCCAACAAGATCTTTAAATACATCGCCTGAAATAACATATAGATTGAAACAATTTTACTGATTTTCTATTTGTTCTTAATCTCAATAACAACTCCTTACTCAAAGAAAAAGCGTTGGATCTTTAATCTAAAACGCATGAAAACCAATTCAATAAAAAACACACATATATGAAAATTAAGCAAGCACAATAAACTCATGTATCCTGAAAACCCATTCGATACTTTCAGGGTTCAAGCATACATGAATCACCAACTGTAAGTTAAAACATGGTGATTGAGAAAACTGTTGAGTGTGTAGAGACTAATTATTGCCTATGAGCGTTATCACTTGGATCGATAATTGGGGTTCTCACACATGTACTTTCGGTTCTCCGAATTTTACTTACATTGGGGGTGCCGGTGCCCATTATGAGGTGTGTGAGTTCTCTTGTAATCACTTGGATCGATAACAAGCGTACTTTGGGGTTCTCACACATGTACTTCCGGTTTTCCGAATTTTACTTTGTTGGGGTGCCCATTATGAGGTGTGTAATTTCTCTTGCAATCTTCTTCATGTGAAATTTTCTATAAATTTTGTGTGTGCTTATATGTTTGCTGTTCTTCGATTCTATTGCTCTCGGTAGTATAGGATTTTGGGTAACTAATTCTTAATCCAAAATGAAAAAAAAAAATGATCTCTGCAGGCTAATACAAATGAAAATCTCGACTTCCTATCTCTATCTAGATCCATGTAATAGTGCAACAAGCTAATTTATTTAATTCAAACAAGAACACTCCTCTGAAAAGCCGGGAAATTGATCACTAACCAGGCTTGAAGAACACAGAGAGGCCAAAATCCGTGACCTTGAGAGGCGAGTGCTCGTCTGTGCTCAAGAACAAGAAGTTCTCCGGCTTCAAATCCCGGTGCATCACTCCCATGGCGTGGCAATCGTGGACGACCCTGACAATCTGACGGCAGAGATTGGCGGCGGCGCGCTCGGAGTAGTGGCCCTTGGCGATGATCCGGTCGAAGAGCTCGCCGCCGGCGCAGAGCTCCATGACGAGATTGACGGAGTGGCGATCCTCGTAGGCGCCTTTGAGCTCCACGATGTTCCGGTGGCCGGTCATGTGGTGCATGATCTGGACCTCGCGGCGAACGTCCTCGATGTCATCTCGGTTGATCAGCTTCCTGGTGGCGATCGATTTGCACGCGAATTGCTGCTTCGTTTCCTTGTGGGTCACCAGGTACGTGATACCGAACTGTCCGCGCCCGAGCTCACGCCCGAAGATGTACGTCGACCGGACGTCCTCCATGGGCCGCCCGAGGACGCGGCCCACGGCCGTGGAGGAGGGAGCTGGGGATGGGGTTGGAATGGAGGGGAAGTGCCGTCGAGGAGGACGGGAATCGGGAGGGAGGACGTTGACGGCGCCGTTGGAGGGGTGGTGGTCGTGAGGGATTCCGCCGGAGTCGCCGGAATATTGCTGGCTGCTGCAGTTGCCCATTTTTGGCCTTGGGGGGGGGGGGGGGGGCTTGTTTGGTCAAAGGGAGTCAATGGGAAAGTGTTGGAGTAATTCACTGTTCGGTTTTTGTCAACACGTTATCAGCCGGCTGTGTCCGAAATCCGAAGGAAGTGAGGTGGGTGCGCCTTGCGAAATTACTATAATGGGCTCCGGGTGGGATAATTGCCACACTGTTGTCGTTTAAAGCTGTTCTCGTTTATGATTTATTGTCGTTTTTAGTGGTGATTGTTTTTCCCATTGTTTCTTCATTTCGTTGTTGTAAAATTTTTATGTCGTTTTCGTTTTTCTAAGATATATATGTCGTTTTTGGACTATATCGTTTTCTCAAATGATATATAAATTTGTCATCACCTTCTCTCGTTCTTAGGAGAGTGTCTTTTCATGTCTTTTTCAGATTTTTTGTGTTTCTCCTCGTCGTTGTCGCTTTAAGACCATGCCTTAAAAGTATTTATGTTTTCGTTCAAAGATCACTAAGATTATCAGCGGACAATACGCGTGAACAAACAAATAAAATAAAGTAAAAGCCAAAAAAATTTAAAAATAAAAATTATCATATGACAGGTATTGAACCACCTTGTAACCATTGTAGGCGAGAATGAAAGTTGTGGAAGGGCTTCACGCTTTTATAATATGTTTTTAGAGTAAATTATTAAATTGGTCCTTAAACTTTTAATTTTGTATAAATTTAGTCTTAGAATTTTGATCAAATTACTGATAGATTTTGTTCAAAAATTAACGAAAATGACTATTTTAACAATATTTTAAAAGTTTAAAGACATTCCAGTTACAAAAAAAAAGTTCAGAAATCAAAATTACACATTATTAAGAGATTATGGACTAAATAAGTAATTTATCCTATTTTTTTTACAATATACGTATATATAGTAAGTGGTAAGAGATGAATGCTTTTTTCACTCACCGTTCACTTGGACACAGTAAGTGGGTTTTTCATTTCATTGTCGTTTTTGTGTTGATGCACTATTTAACACATGGCATTGTTAGTGATTAAGCATTCCCCAAATTTGTTCTCTCTTACTATCAAAACATGAAGGAAAGCTAATCAGTCACAGAAACAGTATCGAAAATTCATCTTTCAAAAAAAAAAAAAAAACGGGAGACAAAAGAAGTGCGTTTGCCGGGAGTCGAACCCGGGTCTATTGCTTGGAAGGCAATTATCCTAACCGTTGGACTACAAACGCTTGTGGAGGCCCAGTTGTTAGATATTCATTAACCATCGAAAGCAGATCCAATGTATACATAACAGCTCAAACTGACTCAAAAGAAGCCAACATAGACTTTAAAGATAACTATTGGGTGTTGGGTATTGAGTTGGGTTTGGACTACAGACATGAAAGGAAAGAAGTTGGGAGTATCGTGGAGTTGCAGGCAGGGTTATGGGGGCAGATGGAAAGACAACGCCAGAGAAGAAGAAAGGCCGCCGATATCGGAGAAATTTTCCTCATTATCCCTGCGATCCCTCATCTCATCCTCACCATCGTTCCCAATCCGACAGTCATGCTTGAGTAACCGCATGGATCCGTTGATTGTATCATAGACCTTTCACACATACACACACGAGAACTCTCCCATACGGCACTGTTGGACTGCCGGATGGGAGAGTTTTCCTATTTCTCTCCAGCTCTCTCCTTCACTCTCTCTAGTGGGTTGTATCACATACTTCTTTGAATTATGCCGATGTGTTACACGGATTATACCACTAGACGATTATTTTATCATACATGAGAGTATTACTTTGTCGTACTCATTTTCTTATTTTGATGATCATATGTTGGCTAAACCCATATTTGATGTACATATTTTCTTATTCTTTTATAGGCTCTTTATTATTTATTTATTTATCATGTCTTCTAAATTTAACAATTTAATCACATAAACATGAGTTAGATACTAAAAAGTATTTCAGCAATTTGGCGTCAAAATTTAATTGAAGAAACGGTTAACATAACAGGCACCCACAAAACTACATGGGGACTAATGGATAACTTTAATATATAGATGAATGTAAATTTTATATTTATTGACGTGATGAAATGTTATACAGATATACATGAACTTTCTAATGCTAAAAGATTAATTTCAATGTTCGAATTGTATTTTATTTCTTTTTATATTCATTATATTGTTTTACATTTTTCATGATATTTTATTTTTTAGAATATAAATAATATTATTATAGAGTGATTAAAATTATTTTTTTGAATTTTGTGAAACAGTTGTGTTCTGATTTTTTATTATAAAAGGAAATTGGACTCATCAATTCTAATAAGGAGATATAATAGTTTAAAATTTTAGTTTTTATTTGTACCCTTATTAAATTAAAATCCTAGATCTGTCACTGATTATAACATTGCGATAATGTTAATCACAAATTTTGTTTTGATCAAGTCTATATCACTGTCACATACAAAAGAAAAACCTTTTTCCCTTCTCTTGATCCTTATCCTTGTAGGTTCCTTCTTCACTTGAGCATATGTACATGTAAAAACATATATTATGAATGTGATACCAAATACCTAGGGGATATGTACCTCATTCTTTTTGTTTTTCTTCTTATTTTTTCCACCTTTTTTTGGGTGGGGGGGTTTAAGAAAGTGAAGTAACCTTTCAGTGAAGAAAGAAGAGATTGCATCGTTAGTAGTTAGGCACCGTATCCACATTTCATGGTCATGATCATTTGCAGGCATAGAACTAGCAAAAAGACCTTCTACGAGAACTATTTTTCATTAATTTGGAAAAACTTAAGGGGAAGAATTGTTACCTCTATCTGTAGGACCTGTTATTTTAACTGATAGATTAATTTTTCAACAGTATGATTTAAAATTATAAACAGTTATATTATTTGGTAATGTAAATTTTTAGTGTGGATATTGACAAATCAGATCGTTAAAAAATTAATCTAACACCTAAAATAACAATATATCTATTGATACAGTAATAACCCAGTTCCTATGATAAGTTTTAGATTTTCAATTTATGTCTTCATATTATAGTAGTTGAGCCCTACATGGTTTATTGTTTGACAAGGATTAATGCATGTCAAAATCCTTGCATTTTGTCCCCAAAAATGGATGCAGTTTTATTTATTCACTTCATGTTGTAGAGATAGAACTCTCTAATATATACTTATACATATGCACTTCTGATTGGCTCGTTTTTGCACTATATATAAGCATCCATTAATATCATTAGGGTCAATTATATATATTCAATTAACGAGCTGTAACGACAATTATGTATTGGAAAACGACAATAATCAATTTACAGGTTTTTGTGTTTACTTTTTGTGGTTTGTAAGGCCATTGTCGTTTAGTCATTCATTGCGTTTTTTATTAGGGTCAATGTATATATATTCAATTAACGAGCTGCAATGACAATTATGCATCGGAAAAACGACAATAACCAATTTATAGGTTGTTGTGTTTTCTTTTTGTTGTTTGAAAGGTCATTGTCGTTTAGTCACTCGAATCATTTTTCATTAGGGTCAATGTATATATATTCAATTAACGAGTAACCACAGTTATGTATCTGAAAAACAACAAAAATCAATTTACAGGTTATTGTGTCTACTTTTTTTTTTTTTTTTTTGGGTTGTTGTTTGCAATGTCATTGTCGTTTAATCACTCATGTCGCTTGTTATATATCTATATTGTCATTTTTTTTTCCAGCAAGATGATTTTCTGTTTTTGCTTGCTTTTAGCGTCTCCAAGTAATTGTCACCTTTTGAGGTAGTTGTCGTTTTTAGGATGGTTGTCTTTTTCTGTTGCTGTCGTTTTACGTTTTTTCTTTTTCTTTTCATGTTATTGTCCTTTTATTAAAAAAGGGAAAAAAAATCATTTCCAAGGTAATTGTCGTTTTTAAAGTAACGTGGTGGTTTTCCTGATTGTGTTGTTTATCGGTTCTTTTCTCATAATGTCTTCAACTATTGTTGTCGTTTTTGTTGTTTTATTTTTGTCTCTGGTTTAAGATTAGGGGGTCTATTGCTACCCCTTGTTCATTTTTTTCCGCACCCCAATTTAATGAATTATGTTTTTCCTAAATTATACATAATTAAATTACTTTTAAGGACAAAAAGTGGTCAAATATATACTTTTCACACACCTTATTTAAAAATAAAAAAATGAAATTGAAATATCCTTTCTTAAAATATATAATACAAAATGCTCGACCCTAATCAACAATGAATAGAAGAAGAATGGCCTCCAATGAAAAGGAAACAATAATTTTTTTTTTCCTTCAACTTTCGTCCTTTTTTTTTTTTTTTCATAATATCTTGTTGATGGTAATTTGGATTTTTGTATGAGAATCAACAATTGTTTATAACGTTATATTGACCATTTTACTTCTTTTTTTTTTATTCGTTTATAATGTTGTGTATGAGAATCAACGATTAATTGTCCACTGCACCTTTCATATTTTGTTATAAAAACACAAAAAACAAGTATTTATGTACGCAATATTTTTTAGTGGTGAATCTTTTTTTTTTTTAATAGCTTTAAGAAACCAATATACCAAAAAAAAAAAAAAAAAACCAAACTAAACTTTGAAACTAATATCCTGTTGTGTTTCAGGAAAAAGAAAAATGGTTTTAGTGCTATTGGAAATCTAAATTATTTGAAAACTATATAACACATATATATACAATAAAAAATAATAATAAAAAACGTGGAATAGAATAAAAACAGTTAAGAGAGAGTGAGTTTTTTGATTTGTGGGTGGGTGAAATAAGGTGAAAAATGTACAATTTAAGCTCAGACTTTTTCCGAATGCTAAGAGGTGTGTAGAAAATAAAAGATAAAGTTTCTAAATTTATTTGGTGGGTGTTTTAAGTAGGCGTGTGTGAAAAGTAAACAAGGAAGTGTCAATAGACCCCTCTTAAGATTCTTGTCGTTTTCTTTGAAAAGATTTTTTTTTTCCATTATTGAACCTTTTTTTTTTAAATGGTACCTTTATGATGCAATCACGTAACACCTACTTACTTTCTCAAAAAAAAAAAAAAAAAAAAGACCCTTTTAGAAGAAATTGTGGGAATGGTTCATATAGTGCACATGTTTAAAATTTTTGTCATACTTTTCATATTTTTGTCATGTTAATAATATTTTATTTCACACTTTAAGTGGACAAAAATCTGAAGCCATTATAAATAGGATAAATTTTCAAAGATATACAGGCACTTAAAAAAAAAAAAAAACCTGTTTTTTTCCTGTTTCCTGACTATGCTGTCGTTTATGGAGTAAAGTCGTTTACCTATTCTAGTCGTTTTTCCTGATGATTTTGTCGTCGTCGTTGTTGTTTGAATTGCATGTGTATTGCTTGGATCTAATATATATATATATATATGTATATGTATATATAAAATACAAAAGAAAAGATGCGTTTGCCGGGAGTCGAACCCGGGTCTATTGCTTGGAAGGCAATTATCCTAACCGTTGGACTACAAACGCCCATCTGTCTTAGCCATTTCGAAAGAAATAATTGAATTAGTTTTTTCCGAACTGATACAGATACCTTCAACTTAAACAAAGTTACTGCATAACTGCTAAACTTGATTTAATATACCACATGAGAATATCATTGAATGTGGTGAGGCTAGCTCGGCATATGACATGATAAAATTCTAGAAAGAAGTTACTAGATTCAAAACTTATGTTTTTCATTTATCTTTATTTTATTTTATTTTTATTTTTTTGTTAGTGAATCTCATATCATAGGAATAATAATCATAATAAAATAGTGTGCACGTGATACATATCGATCGCAGCAAGTAGCAAGCCTGGAGAAGATAGAGAAAGGGAAATAAAAAAAGGACATTAGCATCGTATTACCCTGTACTGTTTTAAATTACCTTTTCTTTTCTTTTTGTTTTTTTTTTTTTTGTTTTTGGTTTCTGATAGTTTCATTACACAATGAGACGGGGAGACCAAGAGAAAGAAAATACATAGATATGTTTGAGAGTTCTAATTGAGAAATTTACAAATAGAAGCAATATCATTGATTTGTGGTTCATGTGTCAACTTTACATGACGGTGTATTGTTTAGTTTTTTTCTCTATGAATTCAAATTATTTATACAATTTTTCACAACTTTTTCTTAATCTTTTTTACTAATCGCCCAAGTATAACTAAAATGTAATGTTGATAAATGATAAACACTTAATGTTACAATTGGTTTGTTACATCGAAGAACTTGTTGGGATCAAAGAACGTCTTGAGTATAGGCGCTCACAAGCGGGAAATGTATAGACGAGCTCCCCTTGCCTTGAAAGAAGTTAGCTGGTAGAAGCCATCTAAGAGCAAGGGAAGAGAAGAAGCAACAAGGGCAGGAGCGGTCCACCAAAATCATTCTTAAGACCACCAATTTATGATGTCTCCATTGTTGGCATTCGAGAGCACACAAATATTTTTCTTATGATGTGCAATTAACTTAACGTAGTTACCCGGACATGATACTTTTCATATCAAATCTACCAGTTCTGCTTCCTTTTTTTTTTTTTTTTTTAAATCTACATAACTAATAGGGGATGATTTATCCATCTTAGAAAAATGAATTGCACACTATTAGATTCATGATATATGCGTCTTGATATGCTTGTTATAAATTGTATTACAGAATCTTAATTTATGATTCCATGTTATCTAATATGTGAATTCTGATGTTTTTGAACTGGATTAGAATGCTAACAGATTGACAACGGATTAAGATTTTATAATTCAAAAATCATAGGGTTGATTATAAATTGATCCCTAATCGGTATAATCTGATAACACCCCTTGCTGAAATATAATTAAAAGTGAACTTTCGTGTCCATTTATCTTTGGAACTATGGCTCATATTATGGTGGTGATATTAGTGGGAGATCGTGGTGTGGCCCCACATTTGCCATTGGCCCCTCACCAGTCTAGAATAGGGATGCGCCGTACAGAGTACTACTTGGCTGCTGTTTCTACCCACTTGGCCATGTTATATTCCAATTCCACCATTATTAAATAATGGCTATTTTGTCATTTACAAGTTTTAAAGCTAATTAATGTTCGTTTTAATGTTTTAAAACCTTAAAAAAAAATTTTTTTTCCGATGACCAATTAATCGAACGACATATAATAGAATACGACGAGTCCTGGTTTTGAAGGATGCGGTAGATGTTAAGACTATAAAAAGTAATTCGAATTCATTAACTCTTTTACATATAGGTGACATGGTTTAAATTATATGAAATGCATCCACACTTTTCAAATAGATATGTATATATTAACATTTTTTTGTCATTGTTGAAAAAAACTTGCACCAGGATTAAAGTATGCACATACATAAACATGAACATATATATATATAGTTACACATATAAATACCTGCTTTTCCTGCCCAAACTTGTTACTCCTCTAATTCAACTTTCTTTTCTAATTAGAGTTAAGTACTTGGTGAAGTTATTAATGAAGTTGTTTGGCATCTAGATTCAAATCACTAATTTATTAATTATAATTGGCCAAAACTATTGTAAGCCATAATACTATTTCAGTCAATGATATTAATACTATGCCTCAATTCCGAACAAATTATAATGAAATATGTGGTCCTTAAAATTTCTCAGAACGTCAAGCTGTACGTAGTTGTACTTATAATTACCATTTTTTGTGGTCATTAAAATTTCCTAGACGTTTCACGGTGAAAGTACTTGTTATAATGACCATCTTTTTGTGGTCGTTAAAATTTCTCCGCGCTTAATGAAATTAATTCAAACATTAATTAAAACATTTTCTACAATAGTTAATAATTATAATACTGCTCAAGCCAGCTGCGAGTGAGTATGTGGTTAACTAATCAAAAAAAAAAAAAAAAAGAGTGATTATGTGGTTAAAACTTGGTTTTGTTAGTCTTACAAGTTGGTACTCGACCAACAAAACACTACTTATTATACGAGTTAATATTTGAAAAATAGCTTCTAGAGTATCTCAAGGCACTATTCTTTTAGCAGCCTATTGTTGGGGTTAGACTTCATCTTCCATTACATCGTTAGCCTTTGACTGTTTATCAAACGAACGTCAGACTCATGAGTCTAATCTATATTTGGATCGGACCCAAATTACAAAATTGCTGTGTTCGATAATGAACGATGATCGTTCATGTTTGTTGGGCCGGATCCAATTTACAATCTTAGCTTGTTTCATTTTTAACTATTATCATTTACATTCGAACGTCGAATCATTCAAATCAAATGCGAACGGATGAACATCGAACATAAACAACGAACGGTGACTTGACAATATCTAAGCCTTTTCTCCCAATCATCGTTCGTTGCTCGAGCTCAACGACAATTCAATAGGGATACTCCCTATAACCGTCAAGCTCACACTCGACGATGACATGTCATATCTTCTATAATAACTGACAAGTTCCATGATCAACAATGACGTCAGATCGTCAATAACTGTTGAGCCCACGAACTATAATCATATTCATCCTGGTAACCGCCAATCAATTGCATAATTGACATTCTTACACGTGTCCCAGCAGACAGGAGCAATAACTGCTCAACCACAAATTTCAGGCTCAGACCTACGATTCTTCCTCTATAAATAGAGGAAGACCCCCTTCAGACAGGGACCATTTTGTCTGAAAACTTATTCTTACGCTGTCCAAATTTCTCTCAGAAAGCTTGTAATATATTGTACTGTAAAACTTTCTTATACAGTAAACAAACCACACTCTCAAAGAGGACGTAGACATCTTATTGGATGCGAACCTCTTTACATCTTGGTGTTAATTATTTACTTTATGTTCCTCTTACTTAATTATTTTCATAATTATATGTTTTGTGAATTTCATCAACGATTGTCAATGGCCAATCTAGTGTCTATTTTATTTACCATTACTAATTTCTGTTAAAATTTTGACCGTAGATTCTCAGTATTTATAATAGTAATTTTTGCTTGACTTCTTTAGAAAAGTCAAAAAACTTTTTTAGTAAAAAATTTTTTTCAGAAAAAGATAAAAACTAAGATGAAAAAGTATATTTTAGTTTGAAACGAACCAACTAACCAAATGGAGTCTTAGTTAAATAACTGTAATTAATAAATGATAACTTACGGGGGTAAATAGACATTGTATCAGTTGCATGACGACACGTGTTTGATTTATAACCACAAATTGATGCTGGAACTAAATAAATTTGCAATTTTAAGTCAAATTTAATTATTAAATGTTATGTTCTAATAAGAAGAAAGTCTTCTTATGAACAAAAGTAAGAAGAATTAAAGTCTAAACAAGGCGCCCAACTAAGTTAAGGGGGGTGGCAAAAAGTACCTATTATTTCACAAGAAATTAATTAATAACGAGAGAAATTAAATAAATATTGAAGTACATTGTCATATGCTAGTCATAAGCAACACCCTATAATCTGCAGGAACTTATTGAAAATAATTACTTGTTAATTATTTGTCAAATCCTTGACCGATTGTAACATAATTAGGCACTCTCTCTCTCTCTCTCTCTCTCTCTCTCTCTGCATATATATATATATATACACACACACGCATTTCACTTTGTGTCAAAAAGTGCAGGCACTTTTTCGGACATTGGAACATTTACATTTGCCAATAAAATGACTTCGAACGTCGGGATAAACAAAGAAAATTTTAAAAAAAAACAAAAACAAAAACAAAAAAGTAAAAACAATAAAAATTTTTATTTTTATTTTTATTTGAAAAAGAACCAAAATAAAAAGACTAAAAAGAAAAATAATAATCAATATAAAAAAGGATTAAAATGAAAAAAAAAAGGATGAAAAAAAAAGAAATGAAAAACTAAAAAAAAAAAAAAAAAAAGAAAAACTGATTTCGTCCAAAATGTTAAGATAACTTTTTCTCTCATTTCTCTATATTTATAGAGAACTCTTCAATATTAAAAATTATTTTGTAAATATATATAGTCGTTGTGCATTTTCTCATGCCTAAAAATAATGAATTTATCATCATTTATGCCTCCAATTTGTACTCACCCTCATGTATCATTAATTAGTCCTACAAAGTGAGATTGTTTTTTTTTGTTTTTAAATATAAATTCCTTCTAGTAAACCTATACGGCTATACATATGCTTATATATTTTTCTTCTAACCATTTATCTAATATATCACAAGAAAGTAATGTAATATATATAAAATAATGATAGGGACACTAATTTTAATATCAGTTTTTTGAATATCAACTCATATGTTATATTTTTATTAGTAAATATAATCAATTGATATGATAGCATTTTAAACACTTACCACTAAAAAAAATAACAACTCATATGTCACAAAGTTAATATTTAAAAATTAGAATTAGAGTTTGTATCTCTAATATTTTTTATATATACATAATAATTCTCAAGAAAAATAGAATTATATATATTTGTATATGCATATACATACATAACATACATATATGCATGCATATATATATATATATATAAAGATGATGTATCTATTACTTCCTATTAAAAGGGATAATTAAGGTCTGAGTGATAATTGTACTATTCTCAAAGAAAGACATATATAGGGGTGCAAAAAAATTTGCGTATTTAAGGAAAAAATTAGGTGCTAAAAGTTATGAAATCACAACAATAACTAGATACCTGTGTATTATTTAGAGGGAGAAAAGAACATTATGCTTGAGAATATACGAGGGCCGTATCACCAACTCATGAGGTCATGTGAATAATTATCACTTCTAATATGAAACTCCAAGGACCCCTATACATTATTTGGAGTAGTAATTTTGAGATAACCTAATCAAACCTTACTTTTAATGAATAATTAGGGGGATTAGTGCACGTTAGTAGAAATGACAACCTTTTTCATAATTTATTGGTTACATATAATGTAAATAAAACCACATTTTCCTTTTTTTTTTTTAATAAGAAAAGCAAGATTTAACATTGAGTTAATTCAGATGGCACGGTAAAGAACATTATTAGTCAAATAAAGCCAATTTAATTAATGATAACTTATTGGGGTAGTAGACATTAATGTATCTGTTGGCATGACGACACGTGTTTGATTTACAACCTCAAATTGATATTAGTACTTAATAAATCTGCAATTTTGAGTCAAATTTAATCGAGTAAAATGTTTATTATCATGTTTTATATGTCATAATACAAGGAGAAAGTCTTGTCACAAAAGTTAAGAAAGTCTCAAAAAGCGCCGACTAGTTTAGGTGGGTTAAGGGTTGGCAAAGATTACGAACTATTTCACAAGAAATTAATAAGTAAAGTGCAATTTTATTGTCACATGCTAGTCTCATCGGCCCTAATTTGCAGGACCTTATATTGAATTAAAATATAACTGATTAATTATTTGTCAAAATCCCAGGCCGATTCTAACCCCCAATGAGCGGTCTACATAGATTTTGCATTTCACTTTTGTGTCAAAAAGTGCAGGCACACTTTTTTGAACATCGTAATAATATTGTGTGTGTGTATATATCTTTTAAAAAAATTACGTAAGTTTTTTTTTGGTTAAATCAATAATAAATTAGATATATTGTTACCTATATCGTCCTTGTTCATTTTCTCATGCCTAAAATCATTAATGAATTTGTCGCATCTTATGCCTCGAATATGTTCGTCACCCTCAATTATACATACATGAATACATGTATACATCACGCAATTGCATATATATATATATATATATGTTTGTATATATTTATACATACATCATGTACATGTGTATATATACATATAAGTCGATGATTTATCTATTACTTTAGATTAAAAAGGATAATTAATCTCTAAGTTATAATGTTATCCTCAAAGAAAGACATAGGGGTGTAAATATTTTTTTGTATTTAAGGAATAAATTAGGTGCTAAAAGCATATACGATATCGCAACAAATAACTAGATATATATGTGTATAATTTAGAGGGAGAAAAGAATATATGCACTACATATATACTTCAATCATTTGAGATGAGAATTATACTAGACCTCATCACCACCTCACGAGATCATAAGGCTCCTTAATTTACAGATGTAGAGAAATAATATTTTTATTTGACAAGTGCATCTGCACTGTGTCCAAGCTAGTCAAAGAGTAATATATATGTTGTAAAAAGTAAAAATAAAATAAAAAAATTTACTATTATAACTAAAATACTCAAACTAACCATAATATATATATATATATAAAATTTGCGCGTGAAAAACAAATGAACCATACTTATATATATATATATATCTATTCATATATATTAAGGCTTCTATATGTAGGAAGTTCGGCATCTTGTTCCTGATATTCCTAATAAGAAGTCTCGTTTACTCATTTTTACGTATAAGAAGGCATTGTCTGTGGAAAATTGGAATTTTTTCAGAATAAATCGGCTTAAATTAAAGGCAAGTTAATCATCAATATCATGCATGTCAACTGCATTATATACTCCATATATATATATATATATATATATATATATTTACGTGTATGCTCAAAGCTCAAACGACAATTATATTTTCACTGCATGCATATATGCGCGTTAACACACACACACACGTGTGTGTATGTAATTGTATATGCCTAATATATATAAATTTATATTTATGTGTGTATAACATGCATGTATATATAGTTCCTGCCAATTAAAAACGTGTACATACGTACATACATACATACATACATATATATCTGTAGCTACTACAAGAGTTTTAATGAATTAAATGTCATACACATACATATATATTTATATCTCCGTATATACATATATATGCATGATCACGGATATATACATGATGAAGATATTTTTTAGAAGAGAAAACGTAGATTGAAATTGAAAGCAGAGTTGCCCTGGCCAGGGAAAATAATTTTAGAGATTCTAATTCTCTTCCATGCACCATTATTGAGATTTTAGGCATCTTCTTATCCTGAGTTATTTTGAGCTCTCCCCCGCGTTTTCTCTCCTGTATTATTGTCGTATTATTCTTTTCTTTTCTTTTCCTTTCTTTTCTTTTCTTGTCTTTTCTTTTCTTTTCTTTCCCTCTATGAATTCGTGACAATATCTAGATCCTGACTAAACATACTTTCTCTCCCCTAGTTCCTATCTAGTTGCTCCACAGCCCCCTTAACCATATAGGCCTCTCTTAGCTCCACCACCACCATTTTTTTTCTCCCTTTAAATATCACTTTCTTCTCATCTCAGATTTCCACACCCCTCAAACATCCTCTTGCTCTAATTGTCCCTTACTTAATAGTGCAAAAACCACTTAAATATACATATACATATACATATACATATATATATATATATATATAAACATTGTGCACACATATTGGTAAGTTTTGAATATTGGAGAATGAATGGGAAAATGATTAGCATAGAAATTGAAATCCCTAATGATAATTCAGATACAAAGGGTTGTACTAAACAGGCGGCGGAGGTGGACGTCGCCGGGAAGATCAAGACCGGTGGCGCCGCCGGGGAGGCGGAGAGGTTCTCATGCAAGGCGTGGGTGCGGAGTGTGTGGAGATTCTGCAAAGAAGACACCAACAGAGTGACATTCTCACTCAAAGTGGGACTTGCTGTGTTGCTTGTGTCTTTGCTTATTTTGTTCCGAGCACCTTATGAAGTCTTTGGCACCAACATCATTTGGTCCATCCTCACCGTCGCCATCATGTTTGAATACACTGTTGGTATGTTATTAGTTTTTATAAAATATGTGCATATATGTGTATACATACATACAAATATACATTCAATATATTTATGTGTGATGTAAATTTTAATTTTTTTTTTTTTTAGGTGCAACGTTCAACAGAGGATTTAATCGAGCACTTGGGAGTTTACTTGCTGGAATATTAGCCATTTGTGTGGCTCAAATGGCACTATGTACGGGCCGAGTAGCTGAGCCTATCATCATTGGTATTAGCATCTTCTTCATAGGTATGCCCTCCACCTATATATATATATATATAATATATATATATATTCCTGATCAGTGAGAGAAATGCCTGAAATTCCACCTGATATTTTTTCAAATTTTGTAAGGATACCCCGTAATTTGTTTGAATTTGATAATTTTTTTCTTCACAATCGACTTTCTAAACTTACGATTCTGGCACTCTCAATTCTTCTTTCTCAAATCCATTAAGATCTGGATGGTTTTTTGCTCATTACTTGCACATTGTAGCACAAAAAGAGCAAGGATAATCATTTCTACTTAATTTCGATACAAATTATTTTCAAATTTAGGTTCAAATTTGAGTTATAATTTAATTAAGTTCAAGTTTTCAAAGATGTTTTTATTGAAATTAAGTTAAAAACTTAAAATGATCATCCTTGCCCTTCTTGGGTTATAATATGTAAGTTATGTACAAAAAGAAGTCCGAATTTTAACTGATTTGGGTAAGAAAGACTGACAGTACTAAAAATGACAACCTCAGGGACTAAATTATCAAGAAAAAATTTAGAGACTAAATTACCAAATTTCAAAAAGGTCAGGGGGGGTGTCTAGAAAAAAGATGAATATTAAAATTAGTTTTTCAAAATAATGTGGGATTGATTGGAACTTAGAAACGTTGATTTTTCAACCGGTCAGAAAGTTGTAATGTAAAATTAATTATAAGATCTACTATTTAGTGATATCTATAATTCGGAATTGACATGTGATAAGCTAAAATTTGCGCACACAAAATTACTAGTTTTCCCTTGAGAATTCATGGATGTATTATATGTTTTCATATATGTCCAGGAACAATTACATCGTTCATGAAGTTATGGCCATCATTGGTGCCGTACGAGTATGGATTCAGGGTCATACTTTTCACCTACTGTTTGATTATCGTTTCCGGTTACCGGATGGGAAATCCGATCAGGACCTCGATGGACCGACTCTACTCCATTGCCATCGGAGGAGTGGTGGCGGTCTTAGTGAATGTGTTTGTTTGTCCCATCTGGGCTGGAGAGCTATTGCATAAGGAGCTTGTTAACAATTTCAACTCGGTGGCTGACTCACTTGAAGGTATACAAAATTAACCAGTTACATTGTATAAAACATTTTAAGTAGTGTCCATAAAAACAGTTTCCAGACAGTGTTCCAAATGGCCACTAAATATATTTGCTTTTGAAATGGGCCAGAATGTGTGAAGAAGTACTTAAAAGATGACGGGTCAGAACATCCTGAATTCTTGAAAACAGTCACGGATGAGTTTCCCGATGAGCCTGCTTACAAGAGATGCAAAACCACACTCAACTCCTCTGCAAAACTAGAGAACTGGGTACTTCAGAAAATTTTCATTTCTGTTCTATAGATTTACCAGTCTTTTCACAACATATATATATATATATATATATATGTAGACACACATACATATACAAATACATAACAACTAATGACAATTTTTTGTTATTTGGTCTCGTTCTGTTCCAAACCTAAAATAGGCTAATTCTGCAAAGTGGGAGCCACCACACGGCAGGTTCAGGCATTTCTTCTATCCTTGGTCAGAATATGTCAAAGTTGGAGCAGTTTTGAGATATTGTGCTTATGAGGTCATGGCCCTTCATGGTGTTCTACACTCTGAAATTCAGGTATATATGTACATATATACATGGACATATATAATATATGTATGTGTATATACATCAGCACATATTCTAATTACACTTTATTGTTGCTCAAGATGCTGAAAACTAAGGAATCTGTGATGAGGAAATTAATCCTCAAGGAAACATGCTTTACCGGTTTAGATTGATAAGAACAAGAGAATATTTTAGAGGGAATTGAGAAGAAACAAAAGGCGAAGGTTTGGGAATCGAATTTTTGTCAAGAATTATTCTATTTATTGATTCTCTATTTGGTGCCCATTTGAGGGTGGCTGGTGAGGGAATAATAGTCACTAGCCGACAGAAAAATCATAGACAGACAGACCTTCTTATTTGTTTGTTCTCTGTCCCGAAGTCACGTCGTGAGCTTCGCTTTCAATAACTGTGGACCAATCCCAACCACTGATAGGTTGGTTTAGCGGTGAAAATACCTTCATTCTTCTTCGCAAGAAGAGCGCAAGTGCCATAGCCCCATTTTAAGGCCCTTGTTTGGTTAATGGACTATGAAGGCCTTGGAAGCCCATTATTCCGAGTAAAATATGATTAGGTCTTTTCTGTTCTATTAATAGGTCCCTGGATTTCTGTTGTAGACAAAAGGGGTTGGAAACCGGGATGACATCAATTACCCCGATTTTTATTAGCCTAAAACGAAAATTGTAGACCGATGATTTTCTTTAGAAAAAGATCATTGCATCTGTTTTGCCAAGCAGGGAAAGGGGAATTAACCTTGTAGATACATCTGAATTACCATGATCATTGAAATAGATTTCCAAAATATTGAACTGCATAAAGTGGTTCAAATTGCATATTCCATGGCTGCTAGTTGTGAAACTTCATCTGTCTCGGATGTTTGCCGCATATTAACTGCACAAATATCCGACGAATATGAGAGTTTGATAGCGAATGTCACCAGGATTTCTCTTGACATATCTCGAGGCTTTCAGGTATTCAGAACCATTGCCCTACTCAAATGGAGAACTGCATAAGTTGTCTCACTTTTTTGAGGTATGCAACACTTGAAATCGCTGAGGCATACTTAGCAGTGTCACAATGTGGTTAGATGTCAAAGCTGATATCTAGCAAAACGTAGTGTCTTAGAACGTAAAACGGGCTAGGAAATGTTGAAAACTCGAGTCTACAGAATGAAGCTCGATTCTCATATCTTCTATTTCCTTTCTATATTTTTTCCTCTTCATTGACACAAAAATTTGGTTATAGGCACCATTCAACCTCAGAATCACATTCCAAAACGAGATTCAGGATGCGACAAACCAGGCTGCAGAGTTGCTCCGAAGCCTAGGCAAAGACATATGCAACATGAAACGAAGCCTCAAACCTTCTCTACTAAAGAGAGTTCACAGCTCCGCTGAGAGACTCCAGCGTGCGGTGGCCATGCACTCTTATCTCCTCACCTCCTGCTCCGACCTCTTCCCTTCATCCGACACCGCCTCAAAGCCACTCCCAAAACTCACTCACACCCTGTCCTCTGTGACCTTCGACCTCCCGAGCCAGCCGTTGGCCAACGAATTTGACAGCAATAGCCTTGAGAAGAGCTCGGACCAGCTTCTTCAGGCAGAAAACGTGCCAACAGTACAAACCGAATCTTACCATGAGCAGATGAGGAAGCAGTCGAGGAGGCTCTCTTGGCCATCTAGAGAGGTCGATGCTTTTCAGGAAGATGATGGGGCACTGAACGTGGATTTCTTGCCTCGGATGAAAACTTTCGAGAGCACCGCAGCATTGTCGTTGGCCAACTTCACTTCCCTACTTATCGAGTTTGTGGCGAGGCTTGATCACTTGGTTGATGCAGTTGATGAGCTGTCAAAGTTGGCCAAGTTCAAACATGAGGGATTACACAAGGGACAGGTCTAGCTGTACATTTTTTTTTTCTTACAATGGAATGACGATCAAGAAATGAAAGAACACAGAATAAATGTAAAATACCCGTCCACGGAGAAGAGTAAAAGTATAATTGTAGCTTTTTTTCTTTTTCTCCATCTGAGATAAAGCAAGTTTTTCTTGTTTGATTATTTATTTATTTATTTATTTTTCTGGAGAATAATTTTCTGTAGGCTCATGAAGAAGCAGCATAAAATCAGCTAAAACAAGCACAGGTAGTCATTTGTCGCGAACTTGTCTCATGATCATCAGCAAATTCGTTACATTGGAGTCTGCTTGATACAAATTATTGTTCCAGATATATATATATATATATATCTCTCTATACGCATTTTATGTATTATCTGAAAATTGCGGAGCTTGACTATATCTTTTATATCCGAATGGCAAGCAACAAAGGGAAGCAGTCACACTTGGTCTTTCAATAGTCTCACTTCGTGCTATCATCATCCATACCAACAAACAAACCTAATGGATTCAATTTCGGTGAACCCTATTTTTGTCACACATTATATCCCTCCAATAAAAATATCTTGTTACGACGAATATAATGCAATAACAATTAAAATACTTTTATTTCACATATATTAAAAGGCCATCTCAATTACACTACTAAAATGACATGTCGACTGTACTATTTTAATTGAGGTAATTGCGTAACATAATAATAATCAGAGAGGGGCACGAAAAAAGGGCACATGTGAGCCAGCCGAATCCAGACATTAGAATGTGAAATCTAAACGAATTGATTCAAAGCTGGTTAACATAGGTGATTTAACTTCGTACTTGTGGCCGCTTTAGAACCAAGTTGTTTTGGTCGAACAGGAAAATCTCCTTTCATGTTTTTTCCACACACACAAAGATCCATATTTTTCAAAAATGACATTAAAACAGAGCATATATTACAAGTAATTAACCAAGAACCAAATGCAAAAGGAGGCAACATCAAAGAAGAACCGAAAGAAAGGCATCATTTTTAACCAGAATGTCTGCCAAACTGACCAACCTTACAGGAGGTGCAACGACCTGTACGCGAGACGTTACTGACTGGACAATGGGACATTTTTATAAATATTTACAGGAAAGAACACCACCAAAGACCCCCCAAACTCAAATGTTGACTGTGTCCTACCCTTGATTTTTTTTTTTTTTAAACAACTGTGCAGAAAGTAAGTACCTTAATTTGTTCTCTCCACTAGGAACCAATGAATGACCAACTTATAACTTAAAAACTAATCTAACATATGAAAACACCAGACCTGAGACTAAAACGCAAATAACACCAAACATGCCCATAAACCTAATATTAAATAAACAAGGGAGAGAAGCAGAGCATTACATCCAATTATGAGGCACTGTGTAAGGTTTCACAGGCTCGGAAGAATTGTGGACGACAACAGCTGTGCTGCTGCTCGCGCCAAGGACAGAGCTGGCCTTGACGAAGTGGCTTCCACCATGCACCCTGCCTTCCCCAACCGAGAAATTACTCATGCCATTGAATTGCCTCAGATCAAAGAAGCTGCTACTTGCCACTTTGGTGATGTCTACGTTCATGTCCTCGGCGACGACCTCTTTCATCTTCTCTGGCTTCTCGAGTACAGGGTCCTGAACTAAAGGTCCTAAGGTGACACCTCCATGAACTCTCTTGTCCTGCACCAGGCCACTGTGGAGAGCACAGAGTCCCGTTTTTCCCCTGGCAAACGAGTGACAAGGACCAGTAGGTTGGCTGCCATATTCTGATCCGGGATGGCCCCAAGAGCATCGCTTTCCTCCACCATGTGCCTTGCAGAAATCAGTGCTTCCCTGGGCACTCTTGCCACACCCTTCAAACTTGCACCGCTTGCCCCCACCGTGGCGAACACAGTAGTCAGTCCGGCCCCTAGCACTTTTTGTGCACTCAGGCATGGCACACCTCTTACCTCCCCCGTGTGCCACACAGAAGTTGGTACCTCCATGAACACTCTTTGAACAGATTCCGCCACCTTGGAAAGCACACCTTTTACCCCCACCATGGCCCTTGCAAAATGGAGTGCTCCCTTCAGCTCCCTTTGTGCATCCTGGAGCAGTGCACCTTTTTCCGCCACCATGAGCCTTGCAGAACATTGTGCTCCCTTGCGCTCCCTTTGTGCATCCTAAAGCTTGGCAGCGACGACCACCTCCATGTGAGATACAAAGGCCCGATAGCCCTTCTGCACTCTTTGTGCAGTTTTCTCTCTGGCATCTCTTGCCACCGCCATGCCTGATACACAGTCCTGATTTTCCTCGGGCGGCTCGAGTGCAACCCTCGTGACTGCATCTCCGACCACCACCATGTGCAATACAGAAATCAGTCCGTCCTTCTGCACTCTTTGTGCACCCAAGGAATTCACACCGCCGACCACCCCCATGGGCCTTGCAGTACACAGTCCGACCCTCAGCGCCCTTGTGGCAGCCTTGTTTCTGACACCTACGACCCCCACCATGAGATATGCATTTACCGGAAGCACCTCTGGCCCCCTTTCCACATCCCTCGATCTGACATGTCTTTGAACTAGTGCTGCGATTTTGTGTCTGTTGTTGCTGTGTTACCCCGGAAGTACAGGTGACTGAGCTTTTTGGTGCTGTTAATACACTTGATGAGAGGTCCAGAACAATGGGTGTTGGGTCAATTTTTCGGGGGACCTGTTTGAATAGGAAGCTGTCCCTTATATTGGATGCTGTTGGCAATGGTTGCACTGTGATCTCTTGTTTCCATTGGCATGAAACTGATCCTTCTTCCACACTGTTGGCCCGAAAACCTGATAGTGGCGTCTCTACTCCTGACTGAAGTGAATAGGAACAAGGATGAACAGTAGTGATTTCAGATTCAAAGGGGCCAGTAGAGAGACTCAACTGCAGGTCAACTTTGGGCTGCACCTCCACTGCTTTCACATTTGAAATAGTATGTTTCTTGGGGCTAGGCAACTTTTCATTTCCAAGATGAAGCGAAAAGTCCAATTCAAGATCCATCGACGACTCTTCGTCAGCCTCTTTGGCTGAAGATATTGTAGTGCAAGCAGTTGCTGAACTTCCCTTGCTGTCTGAGGAACTTGATGAACGTCCAAGCAGTCCAAGAGACAAAGATGGGTCAACTTGTGGGCAGACAGACGGATCAATCAAACTCCACTTCCGTTTAGTTCCCTTTGGGCTTGACATAAAAGGGATTGACAAACTAGGGGAAGTTAGACGTAAGATTGTATCTGCACGAGTCTCAGCTCTGGCTACCCCAAATTGCATAGAATTACCCAAGATCTTGAATGCATTTGAAGAGTAATTAGCAGCAAAACCCAAGTTCTGGAACCTGTCATCCATTTTTATAGCCTAAATGCAATCTTAATACACGAACCTAATATCAAGTGCAAAAGTACAGTCTGCCTGACTTCCGGGCTGAAAAAATTTTATCTACAAAGTTAGGGTTAGATGTCTCTAAAAGAGCACATCCCACCCCCACTAACAAATCCTGAGGTATCGCGCCGGTCCATTTATTAAAAGAGAATTTTAAAGCACACTTTCACTGATTAGTTGCTACCAGTGTAGATGAACCCAATAGGACTTGATATAAGGAAGCAGTCAATCATATCCTGCACCAAAGGAAATCGCATTATCGGAGAGAAACTACAACATTGCTTGGTAGGCTAGAATAGACACAAAAAACAACAAAACAAAATAAACACATTCAACTTCCTACCATGCGCAGATTTTAAATATTCATGTGAATCAGTGACACTCAATGCGTTGAAAGGTTGGTTTCTCTAACATCATTAAGTAATTCAACAAAATATATACTTGGATAACTTCAGCGGAAAATAAAGATTCAATTTCAGTAAGTCAGAGAGCTACCAGATTGCAAGAAGCTAAAACATTCAAACCTTCCTTTCCTTTCCATTTTGTTTTGTTTTGTTTTTTTTTTTTTTTAATTTGTTTTTTGTTCTTGTTCTTGTTTTTGTTTTGTTTTGTTTTGTTTTGTTTTTGTTTCTTCTCCTCTAATATTGAAACGACATATCGAAATTCAAGAGATTCTTATTACCATAATTATAGTAATCTTAAGCACATCTATTTAATATAACGGCCAAGAGGAACAGCCCACTATTAACATCCAAACACAAAAGATTATGTGAGCTAAAATAGATTTTTAATTAAAATGAGCCAAACCAGAGGGCATCTGAACAAATTCAATGCGCAAAATTGAAACATAATTCCAAAAGTCAGCAGAGAAAGCAGTGGCAAAAAAGAAAAGTTTGATTTTTCCAAGGCGAAATTTGTGGTGAAGACAAGGTGAAAGTACTTACAAACTACAAAGTTTTAACACTTTTATTTTATTTTTCCTTCCTCTTTTCCTCAATCTTCATGAAATCAAACAAAACCTGAAAACTTTGTGTATAAAATATTTACGGGTTTTTCAAATACTGATAAAAAAAACCGACATTTTGCCAAAGATTTGACAAATTGAAGTAATCTGTAAATACCTTAAAAACTGATCTAAAGATATATGTAAGAAATTGAACGACTCTGAACTGCCCCAAATAAGTAAATATCCGAAAAATTCAGATGCAAAACCAGAACTTAAAAGACAAGGAAATTGAAACTGAACCAACAACAAAAGGTAGAAAGCACAGCACAAACTCTGCAATAATAATCGTTGTTGAGAAAATAGAAGTTCAAAAAACAAAAAACTCCCGAAATTAAAAAACAAAAAAAAGAGGCTCAACTCAGCCAATATAACGTCCAAAATTCACAGCTAGTCGCTGTTCCCGAAGAGAAGAGATAACGTAAACAAATTAAGAGCAAGAAGAAAAATTAAAAAAAAAAAAAAAACCAAATCTTTTACCACTCATCCTTTTTCACTCAGAATCCGAGAAACAAAACAGATCTGGATTGTCAAAACATGAAATTCAATCAACCAGAACGACGCGGAAAAACAGAGGCGCGAAATTCAGCGAAAAAGAACCAGAACCGAAGAGTTTACATCAATTCAAAGGGAATTCATCGGAATTACCTTGAAACTGGATTCGATTTCGGTCGGTTTCCCGGCGATTAGATCGGAGCTAAGCTCATAGTTAGGGCTGGGTCGCCGGTTGTAGAAAGAGAGAGAGATATAGAAGAGGAGGCGGCGAAGAGAGAAAGAGATATAGAGAGAGAAAATGATACGAACGAGAGTTAGAGAGAGAGAGCGCGGAGTGGTGGAAATGAAAGAAGGATGCGCGTGTTATTAAAATACCCAAAACTCGCTCCTTTCTCAAAATTTAATCGCGGTCATTTCATTTTTTAACCAGGGTTAACAAACTTTGCAAATTTAACCCCTTTTTTTTTTTTTTTTTTTGCTTTTTTAATTGTCGTTTAATTTTCTGTTTACTATTTTATTTGTTATCCTGGTTTTTTTTTTTTTTTTTGGTGTGACAAGTAAGCTTGATTAAATTAAAATGAAGTGAATGGTTTCTGTAACTAATTAGATTGGTTAACAAAAATTAAATTAAATTATGAAATGGTGATAGCAACTTGTTGGTTTTTGGTGTATCTTACTCGGTGCCATAAAATTTTGTATTCTTTTATTATCACAAACTTTTTTTAGAAAGTTCCTTTAAAGAAAAAGAAATTGCGAAGTTCATCATATACTGTCTTATCAAATGTTGAAAGCATTTTGAGGAATTTAAATACATAAATCAAATGGTAAAATACAATATCCTCAAAGTTAAATCTTATGCTTACACTGTTCGTGGGTATATTTTAAGTTAAATCTTGTGCTTGTGCTGTTTGTGGGTACATTTTATTATATCTCGAGGGTTTTAATATTGGGTTAGACTTAAAGCAAACAAAGATTTACCGTTTACAACAAACTAATGGACATTTGACTTTATTTAAGGGGTCACATAATATATTTTTCTATGATTATTTATAATTGTTGTAACATCAGTGAATACAAGTTGAAATTGCCAAGCTAAAAGATTGGCTGATTACAGTTTTGTGACTTTTCGATAAGCCAAGGAGTGAACTAAGCAAACCGTGAGTGAATTGATTGTAGATTCCATAAAATCATCATCGATTTTATCTTCATTTTTATTTTTATTTTTATTTTTAACTTTTATTCTTAATTAGCAAGAGAATTACAATGTGTGATTTTGTTTTCATTACAAAATGTATTACGATTTTCAAAATACTAAGGGCCCGTTTGGTGAATGAGTTTGAGTTGAAATTTTTAAGTTTGAATAGTAACTTGTGTTGACTTTTTAGAAAAGATAAAAAAAAAATTTCAGAAAAGACAAAAAATTTTTTCAAAAAAAGATAAAAATTTGAGTTTAAATCTTAAATTTAAACTAATCATCCAAACGGACCCTAAAATATTGATTTATTCATACCATGACATCTCATGGATAAGACCGCTAAGGGCATGCATGAATATGGGTACAATGACGTTGTAAAAGATATTTATCCAATAGTCTTGCTTGCAATTGAAGAAATAATTAAATTACTTTAATTATGAGGTTGAATGCACAAAATATATATATATATATATATATGTTTCCTTCCTTTTTTTTTTTTTTCTTAAAGAATCTGAATTTTTTTTTTTAAGAAAATGAATATTTCCTAATCAATCAGATTTCAATTAAATTTGGTCGATTTGTAAATCTCAGTTTCCTTAATCGTCACGTGTAATTTATTCCCCTCAAAGATTTATATATATATATATAAGTATACTCATAATTAACATTTACATAGCTTCTAACTTTAATATGATTTTTTACTAAAAAATGCATGCCCATTGTAATTTCACATCTAATTACATCATAAATTTTTATAGTTTAAATTTTTTTATTTTAATTTGATGTGATAGGATATATTTACTTAAGGTCCGTTTGAGGGACAGCGAGACAAACAAAATAACATTTATTTTGCATTTAACATATTTTAAATTTTTACATTATTTTTATATTACAATTAGGGGTGTAGTCAGGAAATTTTTTTTTTTTAGTAGAGGCATACACTAATTTTTTTTAAGACAAAACAAATTTTAATGGGACTATGTGAGAATTTTTTATTTTAATGCATTTATATGAGGATTTTTAATTTTAGTGGAGACAAAATAATAAAAGTATAAATTTTTTATTGAAATTCATATTAATAGAGGTTATGTGAGAATTTTTTATTTTTAATGAGGACAAAATTAACATTGTATGAGAATATTTTATTTTCAATGAAAATAAATTATAAAACTTAAAATATTTTTAAGATAAAATTAAAGGAGCGAAAAATTTGAGTGCCACTCATACACTCCACCCCCTCCCTTGATTACAGTATATATTTTTAAACTCAATTTTTAAAATTTCATCTCCAATTAAATTAAATGTCTCCTGACAAGCCCTTAATATAATAAGATATTTTAGGGGGTGTTTGATGAATAAGTTTAGTTTAAGATTTTTAAATTTTAATAGTAATTTTTCAGAAAAAATAAAAAATTTTTTCAAAAAAAGATAAAAATCATAATGAAAAAAATTAATTTAATTTAAAATGAAATGTAAAACAAACAAACAAATCTTTATGGGATGTTTGGTTGAATGGTTCAAACCATTCAACTCAAACTTTTTTTTGTCTTTTTTTTTAAAAATTTTTATCTTTTTCCAAAAGATTTTTACCTTTTCTGAAAATTCAAAAAAATTTACTATTAAAATTTAAAAATCTCAACTCAAACTACTTTATCAAACATGCCCTTAATGTATATTTACGATAATATTATTAGAGAGAAAAGCATGGACGGTGGAAATCGGGATGGAATCTATGTTAACATCCATCGTCTTAATAGTTTTTTCATTTATTATTATTATTATTATTATTATTTTGGAAAAAAGGTGAAACGGATGATTAATGAGGAAATCATGAACCTGTACAAGAATCATGCACAGATACATTCATTCGGATAATAATTACGAGTACAACACTAACTGCGGAGACTCGAAAGTCGAAACACACATATATAGCGTTGATTTTAATTTTTCCGACGTAGGACGCGTGGAAATATCATGTTTGGTAGCGTGGCGAAACGACGTCGACGAGAAGGAGAGAGAAAGAGAAAGAGAGAGCGCGACAAACAAACCCCACTTTTGCCACGTCAACACTGACGTTTTTTTTTTTTTTTCGGGGGGTGGGTTTTCGGGGGTTGGGCGACAGTTGGCAGCGGCTCGTCACCGCTCATTGTGCTCGATCCTCGGCCCTCATGTTGTGGACCCCACTCCCCCACGCTTCATTTTTTCGGCTTCCTTCACTCTCCTCGAGAAAACCAAAGACGGAAAACTGTGGGTTGGTGAGGCCCACTGGTCTGGCACTTGGCAGTTATCCTGTGGTGAGATTTCTTTAACCGCTACAACGAGGGAGACCGTGGGCAAAAAAAAAAAAGCTCCAGAACTTTCTTCTCCCACGCGCCACGCCAGCGCGTGTATGAGACAGCCGTTCCTTTTTGTCTTACGATACGAGGGTCGACAGGACACTTCCCTTCAACCACGCGCCTTCTCAAATATCTGTGTACTGCTGTTCACTTTTATTTTTTTTTTCGTTTTTCAGTCAAAGTTTGTTGTTTGCGCAAATTTATCATTTAAAAGCGATTTAAATTAACAAATAGTCAAAATTTAGGAAAATTATTAATGATTTTCTTTTTAAGTAAAAAGAAAAAACAATAGATGTTGACACGGCAGTTTCTTTGAACAGCGTTTAGGCCCTACTTGGCATTCGAATTTAACTTAAGTTAAATTATATTTTTTTTATCTTTTTTAAAAATTTTTTTATCTTTCTTAAAAAATTTTTTTTATTTTTTTAAAAAATCAACAAAAATTACTATTAAAATTTAAAATTTTTAAACTCAACTTGTTCACTAAATACCCCCTTAAAAAAAAAACTTAAAGGTAGGTGAATTTAGTATGCGTTTGAAACTAATGTCCCATTTGATAAGCAGGTTTAACTCAAATTAAATTATATTTTTACATCTCAATTTTTGTTTTCTTCTGAAAAGTCAACAAAAATTATAACTAGTTTTTAAAAAGTCAACCAACTCAAATTAAAAAATTTCAACTCAAACCGTTTCACCAAACGAAACCTAAGAATTGAATTGTAAAAATTTGAATTTAAATTATTTATCCATTTATCAAGGTATTTGAGCTATTTAAGTTAAAAAATGTAAAAACTTAAAATATATTAGCAAAAAAATTAATATGGAGCTTGTTTTGTTTATTTTGAAATTCTATGCAATTAAAAAAAAATTCATCTCATTTGGACTTCTATGCAAAGTTATGGATTTTAAAAATTTGAGTTATAAAATTATATGAATAGTGAAACTATAGGAAAAGGATAAAAATTAAATTGTGATTCTAAAGTTTAGATTGTACGTCTTAACATGCGTTTGGTGTTAAAGTTTGGATTGTAAAATTTGAGTTTAGATTGATTGTTCGTTTATCGACGTGTTTTAATCACTTGAGTTAAACAGTGTAAAAACTTGAAATATGCTCGGAAAAAAAAAATTAATATGGAGTATGTTTCGTTTGTCTCGAAATTCAATGCAATTTAAAAAAAATCTCATTTAGACTTTGTCTATACAAAGTTATAGACTTTTAAAATTTAAGTTACAAAACTGTATATGAATAGTAAAGTCGAGGAAAAAAGATAAAAATTAGATTGTGATTTTAAGATTTAGATTATGTGTACAAACTCATGCTTAAATTCTACTCTCAAGAAGGGTGACAACTAGAGTAGTTTTGAAAATGTTTTGATTGAAAATAAATTAAGTTTTGAAACTATGCATTTGATTTTTTTTTTTTTTTTAACTTGGGGCAAAGGAATACGAACTCGACACTTTATAGTGGAGTCAAGTGTAGAAATACTGCTAGACTATGCATGCAATCACAAAATATACATTTGGTTTAAAATAAACTATTTTGAGTTTTAAAAAATAGTAATATTTATTTCTCTCGTCATTCTATTTAATCTAAAATTCATTTTAAATTGAAATAAGAAAGTTAAAAATTTTTGGAGATTGAGTTTTTTAAAAATGAAAAAAAGATATTTGGAAATAGTAAATATTGAAATTGGTTTACTTTCAAGAAAATGATAAATATATATATATATATATAACTTTGTTTGTGGTTTGAAATGGGCTTTTTAGATAAAATTGATTGATTTTTTTAAAAATTAGTTATAATTTTTATTATTTTTTTTATAAAAAGATAAAGAATAAGATAACATAAGTTTTATCTGGAGTTGTTGTTCCAAACAAACCCAGAGTGTAGTTAGCAACATAATCACTATTAAGCCGCAACAACACCACCGATTTTTTTGGATTCCAAGAAATTCAAAATAGAACAACACTAGAAGAATTTTTTTTTTTTTTTTTCAAATTGCTCATAGACTTGAATTAGTACTTAACACATTAAAAAATAATAATAACTCAAACACCTACAAAACATCAAAGCTAGCCTCGCTATGCGTCCTTTGAGAAGGAAACTCATCAAAATTGAATGATGTGACGACAAAATATTTTGAAAAATATCGTCAATACGATGAAGTTTTGGATGATCAAGTCTTAACTCAACTTCATTGATGACGTACTTTTAAAAATCTCGTCATAAAATTTTCTACAAAGAGAATGACCATTCGAATTAGAATGAGAAACAAACACTAATTTGTCACTTTTATTCTCTGTTTCTATTAATTCGAGTTGAAAGTTTGTGATACAAATATTTATACATCAATGTTAAGACCAAACAGAAAAAAATTGATTCAATTAACGTCAACGGAATCGAAAGCATGTTGACCAAAGCAACCGAACAGATCATTAAAAAAGCCAAACCGACCAATTATTTTTCAGTCTCAGTTCATCTTTTTGGCTTTCGGTTAAGAACTAATGCTTTGTTTTCCTCATCATCTCATTTTAACTCAAACTGTACTTTTTTTGTCTTTTTTCCAAAAAATTTTTGTCTTTTTCTTAAAAAGTTTTTTATCTTTTCTGAAAATTCAAAAAAATTTACTATTACAACTAAAATATTTCAACTCAAACTAACCGATCAAACATACCCTAAGTCAATAACCTTTTTTTATTTAAATAATTCATTTCTAAAATTCGAATACAAAGGGTATTATGTGTTATTGTCTACCTCTCTTATTTATTTTATTTTCTTTACGGTAAAAAAAAAAAAAAAACTAACACTAAAAAAAATACTTTAGAATATTAATGATATTCAATATTACATTAATAAAAAAGTATATCACATCGATAAGCCAAATATTATAGAACTCACCTTTTAGGGCGTTGATTAGTGGATCGTTGTCAATCAAGCCTCATAGCGTTGCTGCACCATTTTAATATTAGTTTCGATGGCAATTGTCATGCCCGTTGAATTGCATCAATTTAGCCATTATTCCAGCTATTTCCCTGCTATTTTATTTTTTTAGCACATAAAATAAAAGTTTCCTTTCAATATCCTAAAACTATTGGTTATAACTGAGCTGAACCCGATTCTGTTCGATCGGTTTTTAGATTAAAATGACATTTATCTTATTGGCTTCAATGTTGTCATCCCGAAAAACCAATATCGACACACAAATCGAGTGAAAAGTCGAACAAATCAATCACGTTCTTCTTAATTGTTTTTACACAGAAATTGGGGGGGCGGGCTCAAACAACAAAAATGAAAAATATTGACCAAAAAAAAAAAAGGAGTAGTGTTGGACTGCTGGACAATATCAAGCAAACCTGGTTTTCAATTTTTTTTTTTTTACATATTTTTTATTTTCATCATTTTCATCAAAATATGAATGGGGAGTTTGGAGGACAATTTTAAACTCATTGATTTAAACTCAATTTTTGTTTTTTTTTTCTGAAAATTTTTTTTATCTTTTCTGAAAAAGTCAACAAAAATTACTATTTAAACTTAAAAATCTTAACTCAAACTCATACACCAAACAAATAATTGATTATCTTCATCTTTTTTTTTTTTTTCCTGTGTTTCTGATCTGCTTAGTCACTAGATTCTAACACGTAAGAGAAAGATTAAGTTCCCACCGCCGGATCATGTCTCTTTCCACGGATGGTCCCGCGGAAAGGGTAAGATCCAAATCACCCCACTTTACAAGGTTTGGTCACACTCATAATCATGTCATATAACTAATAATAATCATATATATATAATATACGCATTTTCACAAAATAAAAAAAAAATATTCTTACGTGTACAAGGCTCATAGGAAAGTGACGTCCTCTGTAAATTTCCCACCGTTGGATGAGCGGAACAAGACAGAGCTTCCCAACTTTTGTGGTTAAGGTCAATGTACTCTAGTCAACATGATGTATGAGATATTTTTTTAAGGTCTTTGCGATAAAAGTCCGTACTAGCAACATAGCTATATTAATTATTAAATCTGATTAAAATTATATCAAAATAAATAAAATATAATGTCATAAGAGAACTTGACATTATTACATAAAAAATCCTTACCGATATAATTGTGTTTTTTTTTTAACAATTAAATATATGTTAAAATTATTTTATACAAAAGTATATTCCATTTTAATGTAATATTCCGTAAAAAAATAAGAATTATGGGGGTGTTTGGTAAATGAGTTTAGTTTAAGATTTTTAAGTTTCAATAGTAATCTTTCAGAAAAGATAAAAAACTTTTTCAGAAAAGACAAAAAACTTTTTCAGAAAAAGACAAAAATCATGATAAAAAAAGTACAATTTAGCTTAAAATAAGGGAAACAAACATGCCCCATACACTATAATGTGGCTATCCTACCTCAAATTTAAAAAATATAAATACATTTCGCATTATGGTAGGGCATTCCTATGATTCGAAGTTATATTATTATCTATTTTATTCTATAAAAAAAAATGTGGAAATTGGAATGTGGGTGGGTAGGTCGGGGTGCTCTCATCATACTTTTGCAATGAAGAACAAAGAATGTGCCCACTAATATTCGGTTCTTAGGACGCACGTGCAAAGTTTCATGCAGGAGCCCTTCCACGTGACAACCAACTAATAGTAATAATATATAAATAATTTAAATAATGGTTGTTACTTTTATGATATATATTTTTTAATCAATTGCATGGTTGTCCGTATCATACAGTAGGGAAACAAAGTTGATTTAATTTTAATGCAAATGCGATATGTCTAATGGTCCCCACAAGATCTTCATCAACCTTGGAAACTTCTCTACTCAATTGCCATATATACATATAAATATAAATATATATATATAAACACAAAAAATATATATATATTTTTATATATACAAATGGTCTTGGTGGATCAAAAACTGAATTGATATCGACAAAGGATAATTTCGGAGTAACCCATTAATGTGGTTTTTATTTATTTATTTATTTATTTATAGATAATTACAAATTCATCATTGGGGACAAAGTGAAACTCAAAATGGAAAAGTTTAATGGTAAAGCTTTAAATAATTAGAGTATTAATGTAACATCAAAGAATTCATGATTAGGAGCCCACACCCGGGTGTGGAGTCTCACAAACCATCAATTTGAAAGTTTAAGATAGTGATTACCGCAAGTATTATGCTTAACTTCTCAATTTTTAATCTATTTATTTATTAATTTATGTTTAACTTCTGTCTTTTGTCTTTACTTTTATGATCACAACTAAAACGATAATGGAATTGAAGTGTACACATTACGCGTTTTGTTTGGTAAAAAGAGAGAATTATGACGTGAAAAGTGAGCATTATAGTAGTACTCTTAAGTAATTGGTTCACAAGTAGCCACATTAGTTTTAATTTTGATTTACATTTTAACCGAGGATCATGATTAACAATATGTAATGAGGTTTGGTAATAGAGCACTTTTGTCCATTACCACATATAGCAATATTGCCAACTCAAGACGATCTTCAATTCAAATACTATGAGCCGAAAAATGACATAATGTTATTTCAATACTATATGGACTTTTAATTATTATTATTATTTTTTAGAGATATAAAAGTTATCTTGAAGATACAATCAATGACGAAAAAATGATTCCAACCGGATGCTTATTTCTATCTAAAGAGCAAGTTAAGTTATACTATGAGCCGGTAAAAGACAGCTAAAAACATGACTAATAAAACAGTTTGAAGCAAAAAATAAGACAAAATAATCCGTGATAAACATGGAGAAAATATTACAACCACCGTGTTACTTATAAAATGAAACTGCTTAGCATAATTATACATGAAAACTGATAAAGAAAATAATTATTAAAATTCGAAATTATAAAATAAATTAAATTTGAAACTTTTAAAAAATAAAATTTTAATTATAAATAATATAAAAATATTTTTAGGGAATTAATGACCAAGTCAATACATCAACCACACAATCAATTGTCAAAGTATAATATATGCTATATCTGCTGTATACTGATATGATAAAGGTTAATGATTTCCTCTGTTAACACATTAATTTGACATTATGCTGTTGATGCTCTAAAATATTCGAAATGCCAAGTTAAAAAGTTCATACAATACAACTCAACCTTTACAAAGTTAGGTGGGTAATTGGTATTTTCTTGACACTTTTGTGGTCATAGTTTTCAAATGTGAAAGAAAAAAGAAAGTGGGGGGTGTTGTGGTATTGCTGGGGGCTAGACAGGGGAAAAAAGTACAAAAAAAAAAAAAAAAAAAGAAAAAAAAGGAAGGCTGGCTTGTCGAAGAAAGTGGTGGGGTGGGGGAAAAAAGGCAGAGTGGGGGATTTTGTTGTTGTGGGGCTTGTCTTGCCTCCACTTAAAATCATCCTACTCTTGTTAGTTTTTATTCTCCCTAAAAAGCTTTTGCTGATGGGCTAGGGTTTGCCACGTTCACTATGTTTTGCCACTTCTTTTGTCATCTCCTCCGCCTCCTACTTGTTCCTTTGTCCCCGCCAAATCACATATATATATCGATATATATATATATATATATTGTCGTCTCTATGCATTTTCAAAGTTCATATCGTATCAGAATCAAACATTATGTCATCTTACGTGTAATCGCGACTGTATTCGTTTTAATACTATTTACTTCTTTCTCCCTTTTTTCACACTATTTGTCACTCTTATAACATGTCTCAATCTAGCAAGAAATAAAGACATATATTATTGTCAAGTTGCTTTTTTACACTTAAACATTAAATAAAAACCAATCTTCCGATATCTCTTTCTGTTAGAATGTCGTCACATCTTCCCTGAGGGGTCAGTGCCCCCACTGAAAAAAAAAAAAAGAAGAAAATTTCTAGACACCCCACTATTAGGGGTTCTATTGTGCAACAACTTTTCAACAACGTACTAACTCTAACTTTTACTTCTTAGTCCAATTCCATTTGTAAGTATGTCAAAAACCAAACAATTATACAAAATCATAAATAAGTCGTAACTACAACAATAATACAAATGTTTTGTTTAAATCCAATGAATAGAAAAGGTTTTAGTGGTAAATATGAAGTGGTACAAAACAAAATTCTCATGAAGGAAAGAATGTATACTTGACCTTTCTAGATCCTTTAGTTCAATATCTCAACCGATGTTTTAGCCGCAAAGACTAGAAAAAGAACACCGCCAATGTAGGCAACTGCCTGTAAGAGCCAAAAAAGAATGAAAAAAATATATATATATTTTTATTTGCATGCAATTCAATATATTTCCTAGGGTAACACTATACCCGGACCACTAACGTAAAAGCAAAGGAATCAAATTGGGTACTTATTGTTATTTAACCTGTAAAGTTCTATTGCTAGTACCTGGGAAAAGTTGCAAGGAAATGAAACTTTTCTTGTCACAGAACATGTTACTCCAATTAAAGAGCCTTTTTCTTCTAAAGTCCGTGTAGAGAATTATATGCTGCCAACTCATGTATACATAGTCTTCTCAAAGAATGCACTGGTTGGAGTCCATATTTTCTGTTTTTAGTGTTTGCTATATATCAAACTTTGTATCGTTTGCTTATCTCAGAAAAGGCTAATTCGTCAATGTGGGATACGGGTTCTAGCACGAATGTATATTCGTATAAATATTTGACTATAGCGCGCAAAAGAATGAATTTCGCAGAGTAGAGTCACATTTGTTGAGACGCTTACCTTCTCTGATAAGAATGAGCCCAATAAAGAACCTCCCAAAACAGCAAGCTGCAAGCCAAGGGAATTTGACAAAAGAGAGTAGGAGAGTTAGGACCACAAGTTTATTATACGCTTTTGATAATAAAAAGTACACGAAGGGGCCAACCAACGTTAGCATACGCCCATAGGCGTTACCAAAGGGGTGGTCGTAGACGCCGAAAATGAATATTTCATTACACTTGTGTGATAAAGAAAAGGGGAAGAAGAGTTGATCAGCTCGGAAAGGGGAGAGAATCTATGCACATAAAATTTTTAAAATGTGCAGTTGGATCTGCAAAACGTTTTCTTTTTGTTACCCCAATGCACTGGTCTTTTACCTAATAATGACGTTTATTGTTAAATGCAACCTTTCAAATCTATGGTTATCACCGACTAATTATAATAAAAAATCCATGATTAAAATAAGTATATTTCAATTTCAAGCTAGCTTCTTGTTAATATATTTGTATCATTGTTGTATTAATCTTGTTAAAATTTATTATTTTTTTTTGGCTTGTTTTCTGAGGTTATTTTGTTTTGTTGGATAATAAAACCAAAAAAAAAAAAAAAATTTTACCAAAGTTGCAACTCCGTGACCAGCTAATGCTCCTGCGATGACTCCAAGGGGTGAAGAGGCTGCAGCAAGTGCTGCATAAGAAGCAAAACATTGTCTTTTTATGGAACATAGACAAGAGTGGGACCCATGTTCTAAGTCTCGTTGGTCCCAAGAGAAAAAAAATTTAGTTCTTAGGTGAATTGAAAAATAAAAAGGAAAAAAAAAAAAAAAAATTCTGCATTCACTCTCTAGCAGTGAGAAAAGCTGTGAAAAGACCAGAGAAAGGATAACATGCAAACGAATAATATATAAATATATATATATATATATATGTATATAGAAAGACAACCGAAAGGACAAGAACATAAAAAAGAGAGCTCTTTAGTTCAATGAAAAAAAAAAAAAAAAAAAGATACCCTTTGTGTTTGACTAGTGTCAAATCCTTACGTTAGAGTTCAGTTTTCTTTCATGGTATTTAGTCATCATAGTGCACATCATTCCTTCAAATGCATCGGATACTAGACGCGTAGAGAGAGAGAGTCTCTTTAACTCTTTCCAATCTTAAGTTTTACTCTCTTAAAGAATCAAGCTCTAAAAGAAAACATAAAAAAAAGGGGGGAAAAAATAGACATTAAGATGTGAGGACTATTCTATATCTCTCAAGTTGGAAATGTAAAGTCAGAGAGAGAATCTTCTCAAAATATGAAATGCTCTTTAAGCACATCTCGGTGCTACGAATCTTTTCTCTTGTCACAAGTTACAACTTACCTATTGTGGAGAAAAATGATTTGTCACCCCATTCGGCGACAAAAACTAGAAGAAAGTGCTAATCGCGGTGTTAGCAGCAGCTAATATCCCAGCTCCATTTCCTGAAAACTCTGAAACAGCTAACTCTGCCTGATTCAGAATGCACTATGATTGGTAAAAATCAACTCTTACTAGAGATTAGGAGATAATTCCAAATAATTTGGAAAAAGAGGGACACATTGTGAAAATTAGAAGAAAAATGTCGAAACAGCATGCATTTCCATTGTGTGTTTTTAGAAACGTATCGTGTTACCTCTTTCTGTTCATCTTCCGCTTTTAGACCATCACTTGAGCTGGCATCGAGCAAGGTTGAAACCCCAAAATAAGCCTGAAATCAATGACAATCTTCATAACATGTTATGAAGTTAAATATGGTTTTCTACTTTCTAGTTTCGAATTAAAAGATGAAAAATTACCAATAGAATAACTGCTGCAATATCATCCAGAGGTAAATCATTCCCGCCAAACCTGCGATCAAATATTATATTAGAACAAGTTATTCCAGTAATTCTTAGTGATGGGAAGTGTAGGGAGACTCCGGGACCCCAATAATGGTTTTCCAAAAGCTAACAAGTTGAGCTCAATTATCAACCTTATCATATATGGATATTCAAAAAGCACCTAAAAAAAAAAAAAAAGAGAGCATAAGCCATCCATTTAGCCCAATTGGATGCCAGCCTACATCAACGTATTGTGTGCAAGAAAGCAGAAATAAAATTTGCACTAGTTTCTTCGTAAGAAGAGAAATTCAATTGCTGCTTTTGAAAAGTTCTAATAGTTAAGGCTGTGTCTGGTAAGAGAGAGAGAAAATAGGAAGGAAGGAAAGGTAAATAACTAAGGTGAAGAAAATGGAGAGGAAGGGAAGAACATTTCTCTAATTGTGTTTAGTAATGATTTCCTCCTCTAATCCTTCCAACTTTGGAAGGATCAAAACCGAAGTCCCGTAAGGATTTTGAATCCTCCATCTGATCCATTCCCTCCTATCATGATTCATGAATAACTCGTATAACAAAGATAGTACCTGAAGGGTAATATTTCATCAACGTAGTGGAAAGTTCGTCCAAGGGCAACGGATATAATGGTCATTGCCCTGCATGGTATTGAAACAAAAATGTGGTACATTAGAAATTGCCATGGATGTACGAACAGTAATTTGTATGGATCTTTTTGTTCTGCTAGATTTTAACTGCTATATAGCACCAAGAGTTTAAAAGGCCATACTTCAAAGCTATTTTTCTACAACTCAAACTTAATATTGTATTATCATAACGAATGTTTGTAATATATTCATGAAAAAGTTAGTCATGCAAAGGACATCCAAATCACCATGAGCTAACAGAATAACATACGCAAGTGCACCAAAAGTCCCCGTGAAAACAACAGCGGCAGAATTCCTAGCTGCTAGTAGTGCCTGCAAAGGACGCCATAGTTAGCTAATATCAGACAAGCTAAATCACAAAAAACCGTGTCGATAAATATTGTGTTCTCAACGTCTACCTATCCCTACATTAGAGTTTAGACAATTTTTCATTTCTTTTTTGACAATTATGTTTGAAAACTACTTGAATCTGCTAAATTGAATTCTTACCGCAATGAAGAAGGTCTTGTCACCCAGTTCTGAGAAAAAGATCAGCAAAAACGCCTGCAATAGATTACATTTTTGTTTTACTATATTGAGCCAAATGATAAAGCCAAATAGTAACAAGTACCATATGAACTAAATGTCCATGAAAAACACAAATAATTAAACTCTTAAAGGCAAGTTGAGAAAGCACTAGTTCCACCATGATTCCTAACTAAAAAAGATGCACAAAAGAATTGTGGCTTATAAAAGTTACAGGGAGATTTTCCTAACTGAAGCAAAACCTGTGCTAATATCTCCGAGGTCCGCGAAATAAGGAGAAGACAGCAGCCCACTTGCAAAATCAGAAGCAGCAACTGCTGGTTGAGATCCTTGAAGTGTAAGAAACCCAAATAGCAGCATAAGCTTCAGGCAATGGCCAGCTGAATTATCAGAGAAAAGGAAACCTATTGCTTTCTCGGATTCCCTTCCTGAGTTTTTCTTTGCCACTACTTGATTTGTGGCATCATATTCATCCATGGTTTCAATTGATTCTGCGATTTCCCCGTTGTTCTTGTAATCCAGACACCTTAAGTACTCCTGTTGCCAAATTAAATGGCATGTAAATGTAATAAGCCTTAATGCAGAGAAAGATTACAATTTTCGTTAAAGGTAAAAATGGGAAACAAGGAAAGATTGAGAGGAAATTAAGTGGGTTGTAATCTTTGGAAGGACACTAAAAATCAAATTCTTGGTAGGCAAGGCAATAGATTGAATATTTTACTTAGAACCTTAGACTCTGAAATGTAGACGTGGCAATCCGTTTGGCAATCTAGAGTTTACATAGATGCCAGACAAAGGCCAGTTTGGGATTGTTGTGCTTTTGACAAAATTTCCACTTTTACTTCTAGCAAAAGGAGAAATAGAAACTAAAAAGAAAAATTTCCAAATCACAGCTTCTCCAAATAATTATTAAAATGTATTGGTGTTTGTGCAAATGACTTTTGAACACTTTTATTGAACACAATTCTTGCATCATATTTTTGTGCAAAGGACTTTTGGGGTCCCAAAAGCATTACCAAACTGATCCTAAGAGTTATTTCTGTGAGATATATAATCACTCTAACTCTTTCTCTGCACTCAGCCTATGTTTGGCGGAAGGAACGAAAGCAAGAGGGAAAGAAAAAATGGAAGTAAAAGAAAATAAGAGGGAGATGAAAGATTTTATTTTTCCTTTATGGTGTTTGGAATCATGGAAGGAAAGAAAATAAAAAAGTTGTGTAATTACTATTTTATCTATCTATATATGTTATTTTACTTTCAAAACAGAGACAAAAAAGTAACTTTAATAATTATTAGATAGATTTTAGTTTTCCTCTCACTTTTGGAGGGAATAAAAAGTGGACTAAATTATAATATATATATTTTCCTTATCTTTTCCTTCCTACCAAATAACCAACGCAATCAATTTCCATCGACTTTTCCCTCAACGCACTTCCTTCCTTCCTTCCCCTTTTCCACCTTATCAAACATAGCATCAATGTAAAAGTGATTACAGATATAGTCTAGTTATAATTTAACACTTGACTTCACCAAACAGTATAGTGTTCGAATCCTCCCATCCTCAAGTTCTAAAGAACCAAAAAGAATAAAAATAAAAAAAAAAAATCCAGAAAAAAGCATAAGCAATAAATCCAACTGGTCCAAAAGATAATAATAAGCATATGCATAGAGAAGTTTTACATGGTCGTCTGATCTTTCAGATGTCAGTGAAAAGCGCCCAAATGTGTTTGTTTCCCACTGGCTTGAGTGCCTGCAACACAAAAAGCTTTCCCCTTAGCATCTAACAGTTTTGTAATATAACATGCATTAAAAAAAAATTGGGACTAGTAATTTCAAATTCACAGATTTCAAATGTAATTATTTCCTTCAACTTTTTGGAGAAAAAAAAACCAAATGTAGTTCCATTTTGCCACATTAATTTATCAAGAAAGAGCCATAATTTATAATCCACTTTACTTGCTAAATTAAATAACAAGTTGTGGAATTGACGAGAGAAAATTGAGATGGGCATTAGGGAATGAGGATCACCTTGGCGAAACAGAACATGGTTTCCTCAGAAAAACCTTGGAATTGTAGTTCTTGGAACTGGGTTTTTGCAGAGAGAGCAAATAACAGCTGAACAACTGCTTGTTGGGAGGTTTAGGAAGAAACAACCAAGGCAGTGAATTAGCCCCCAAGACGCTTCCCGAGAACGCTGTGTTTCGCATTCTCTCTCTAATTCACTCTCTCTCTCCGTCTCTTTCTCTGTCTAAAGCTCCAATGCACAAAGTCCTTACCTTTGTGCTTGAGATAGATAAGCTATGGAAGTTAAAGGCGCGAACTTTATCTTCTTCCTCCACGGGAAAATTTACCTGTGGCTGACAGTTAGTTAAGTTAACTTCCCTCCACGTGTCTTTTTTACCCGGCATTCTCGGGTCGGGTTTGGTTTCGGACCGTACCCGGCCCGTGCCAATAAGCCCACCCCCAAAAAATCATTGAAAAAACCCAGTTTTTTTTTTGCTGTGAAGAAGATCAAGAAGGTCACTTTGTCGGGCTTCGGGAAAAAAATCGAGAATGAACAGGCATGTAAAGATATATTTTCATGCTATTTTACTGGGATTCTTTTCTAACAAATTTTGCTTTTTTTAATTTATTTTTTAATTTGGGTCTTTGCTGGTGATACTGTAAGTGGTATAGATGTTAAAGTTCGAACTTTGTAGTTTGGTTTCTGTAATTTACTTCAAAATCATTGCTTTTTCTTATGATACTCCTTAACTAATTCATTTTTTCGGTTGGTCCAACAGGTTGATCAGGAGGAAAATTGGTGAGAATGTTTATAGGCTGAGAGTTCCAACGAAGAATTTATGTACTGATGCAACTGCTAAAGTGCCCACTTCAAATCCTGGCCAATCTGGACATGTAATCATCTTAAGCATTCTTACATCGCATTTTTCTTTATGTTCTATCTGGTTTTCAATTTAGTATTGTTCTTCTATTAGAAGTTTCTGGAAATTGGATATGGCTCAAGTTTGGGTTTGATTTACTTTTGCTTTTGAAATTCCAGGTTCATCCGGAGGGACAACGTTTTTCAGATAAGGTTCAACAGCATGATATTGCCATTGTTGGTGGGGGTATGGTCGGCATGGCCCTTGCTTGTTCCTTGGGTATGTACCTTTGTGTGTGTATACATATATGTAAAGAGTAATATATGTGTTTGTGTTGTTGTCTGTGTGTGTGTGTGTGTGTTTGTGTTTTTCTTTTTTCCTCTTTTTCCTTTTTATTTTTTATTTTTTATTTTTTTGACGTAATTTTTGTGTTTGTGTTGATTAGCTCTTTTTCAAAACCATTTTCTACTTTACCGTGTTCATGTTTGAGATAAGAAAATGCCGCGTGATGAGTTAGACCTCCAACTTTTATGAGTGTAATGCTGCGTGTTGACATGAATCCAATTGATCTTCTCTGTATTTTGAAGCAAGCACGCCGTTGACAAAGCACTTGAATGTTGCCATTATCGATAGCAACCCGGCATTATTTAATGGAGTTGGCATCAAGAAAGAGGGCCCCCCTGATCCGAGGGTCAGTACAGTAACACCTGCAACTATATCGTTTTCAAAGGTATTTTTCATTTTTTATTTTATTTTTTATGGTTGACATAGTTTCATTGGGTCCACCGTTTCTGGATTGGCATCTGTTACTTCTTGCTCGTGTAGTATGAGAAGATATTTACATGGTTTTGGACTTTAAGGAATGATGGTCTACCTGCAGATATTGGTGCCTGGAAATATGTTGAGGAGCATCGACATGCATATTTTGATAAGATGCAGGTGCTCTGCTTTTCAATTTCACTTGCTTGCAACACTCTTTTCTGTTCCTTGAGAATGTTTCATAATGTCCTGTTTTAAAATCTTGTGAGAGATTTTCGTATGTGATTTCATGTTGTAGGTTTGGGACTACACTGGTTTAGGATATACAAGATACAATGCAAGAGACGCAAACAAGGATGTTCTAGGGTAAGCTCACAAGTAAGAAGTAGAAAAACGTGATTATTTCTCATGTTCAGTTTGAAATTGACGCTGATTTTGAGTTTTGATATAGATGTGTTGTGGAGAATAGAGTGCTGCATAGTTCTCTTTTGTCATGTATGCAGGTATTCCTATTAGTTCTTCCCTGGTTAACTTGTTTTCTTTGAGTCTCGTTGATATTTTATCATTTATGGTACTAAACAACCCGTGATTTTCCCGAGAGAGTACCAAAGGGAAACCCATATGACTATTATTTCTCATAAGAAAGACCATGTAACTATTATTATGGAAATTTCATTTTTTTTAAGTGTGTGTTCATCATACTTAATGCAAGTTGTGGTCATTTTAGAACTAAGAAGATTAAGCTTTAACAGAGTACAGATTTCCAGAAGACTATCTATCCATCCAAATTGATGACTTTACATCGAAACTCATCATCCAACGGGGTGGGCAGCACATCATCTGCATCACCATCGTGTGAGCGGGGGCACCCAGTGAAGCTAGATCTTAGTGATGGTGGCAGCCTATGTGCAAAGTTGGTGGTAAATTCAAGTCTACAAAAAATTTAAATTGCCTCTATTCGTTCAAATATAGCCGACAAGCTCAATTCAATACTTTTCATCATCTGTGTTGATTCACGTGAAGTTATGCGGCATTTATCTCAGGTTGGAGCTGATGGGTCTAGGTCACGTGTTAGGGAATTAGCGGGATTTAAAACTACCGGATGGAACTATTCACAGAATGCAATAATCTGTACAGTGGAGCACAGTGTTGAAAATCGATGTGCATGGCAGCGATTTCTACCTGCCGGTCCCATTGCCCTCTTGCCAATAAGTGATAATTTCAGTAATATTGTTTGGACAATGAACCCAAAAGAGGCAACGGATCGTAAAGTGATGAATGAGGATGATTTTTTGAGAGATGTAAATAATGCTTTGGACTATGGATATGGTCCTCATCCCAAGTCAATCACGTCAGGGAGTGGAGGCGTATTTTCTTGGCTTAAACCGGATCTGACATCATCAGTTAATGATTGCTTTGAGGTTCCGCCAAAAGTAGTCAAGTTGGCCTCTGAAAGGATGATGTTTCCATTGTCTTTGATGCACGCTAACAACTATGCGTCAAAACACGTGGTTTTGATAGGCGACGCAGCACATACCGTTCACCCTTTGGCTGGTCAAGGAGTGAATTTGGGCTTCGGAGATGCTTCTTCTCTTTCAAGAGTCATTGCTGAGGGTATTGCGGTGGGAACTGACATCGGAGAGGTAAAGCATTTTTCCGAGTACTTCGCTCCGTCCTCTGTTTGTTGCTTAACGCACTGCTTTTGTGGACACATGAAAAAATATTCTTAGTACCGACGTCTTAATTTACACAGGTGTCATTGTTAAAGAAATATGAAGCTGAGAGGAAACCAGAAAACATAGCAATGATGGCAGTTCTGGATGGCATTCAAAAGGCTTATTCAGTTGATTTTGGACCTCTTAATCTATTGCGTGCCGCTGCATTCCATGGGGCAAACTATATTTCGCCGCTTAAAAAGAGTATCATCTCGTATGCCTCCGGTGAGCAAAGATTGCCAATTTTCTCTTAAGACAGACACCTTGTAAATATATTGAATCGAAATACCCTTTTCTCCTCTTGAACACTTGAAGACAGGAAAAATTAAAAGAGAAAAAAAAAAAAAAGTTGTTCCATGCACGACTTGCATAACAGTTTGTTTGTTTGTTTCTTTCTTTAAAAGAGAGGGAAAAAAAAAAAAAAAAAGATTCTAGTGAATGTGTTATTGCAGAATCACATTTAGTAGTAATTTTTGTGTTCCTATTTAGTCGTTGCAGCCATGAAAAGGAGGAAAATAAAATCAGTACTCCAGTATTAAACTGAGCGCAAATAATGATTTGTAAGCCTTTTATTTGAAAGGGGCTTTTCCTTTCAACTAAGGGTATGTTTGGTGGGAAGGACAAAAAAAAAAAAAAAAAAAAAAAAAAGAAAAGGGAATAGTAAAGATCATTTAGTACGAGAAATGGAAGGACGGAGAGCACTTTTCGTATATGATATTTGGTATGCAATCCATACAACAATTTCTTCAATTTTACATAGAGCAAAATTGGGGTGTTTTGAAAGATTTAGAGTCCATTCTCTAATCTTTTCCTTTCTTTTTTCTATCTTCTCAAATAACTGTTAATGTCAAAATCCTTTTATTAATTCCTTAGGGATTATGGGGGTGGGACTCACCCGCATACCTAACTCTTTTAATCCCCATAACGGTCTAATTTAAGATGAGATTGTGAATTCCCATTAAGGGTGTTATATTTATATTTTACCCATTTACTCATTTAGAATTAAAAAAAAAAAAAACCTCAAAATAAATTCCATTAAAGTTTTTATAAAATTTAGCAACACTATTAAAAAATTATCAAGATTAGGGGTAGTTTTTTTTCTTCTTCTTTTATGAGGGTGTTTCCCTCATTTTATTCCAATTAACAATTTAAAGTTTAATATATATGTATCTATTACATGTTATAAAAGGACGGAAAACACTAAAAAAACACCTTTAATTCTTGCCTTCAAGCCTGTCACGTGACAAGTTCTCAATCCGTCACGTGATAGTTTTACATAAAAAAATTATTTTTTAAAAAAATGTTAAAAAAATTTATTATTATTTTTAATTTATGTTTTGTTGCTATTGGCAACTGGTGTATATATAAGGGTAAATAAAAAATAGGGTGGGTGTGGGGGTAAGGGAGCTCCCCGCCACCCGACTAGAGGGGATTAATCCTCCATATTGTCTCCATATCTATACAATATCCCCTAGTCCCGCATTCAAAAATAAAATATATAATGGTTTTTTTTTTCTGTCGACTTTTCTCCATTCCTACGTCCTTCTCTTTCCGTCCACTTTTCTCTTCTCCCAGACACTCTTATTGTATAATGATTTCTTTGTTACTTGAATAAGAGTGATATGCGTACAACAAGTGTTTATCAATTACCAACTGAATCCAAATTCTCTTAATTTCTTGGTTGTTTTGAGGTGGGAATTTGTTTGATTCTTATTTAATTTACTAGCATATTAGTGCACGTGAGAAAAATATGTTCTTAGTAGTGGAATCTCCTGTTCTTGCTCTGGCATTTTTTATTTTTTAATTGTTTTTTTTTATCACAATAAAAAGAAGTAAAATGATGATAATTTATCTACTAGCCTTATTTAAAAGCCGAATATATTTTTTCGTTCCACCTTTTATAGTTATCACGTGACAGTCACATCATTATTATGTGATTGTCTACGTGATGGTTTAATCAATGTCATGTGTTTTTTTTTTTTTTTTAACTTTGCTTTACTTGTCTATTCTACGATTGCGAAGTGTAGGTAATACAACTAGTAATAACAATAAAAATAATGAAACAGTTCTATTAGACGTGTTATTGCAGAAAATTGCACACTGAACTCTGAAGCAATTCTTTCTATTTACCCCTGCATGGAAAAGAAGAAAACGACATCAGTTCAAAGAAAGAACACTCACGACCAAACTGCAATCAAACTTCTCACAACTGCCCAAACACAGCCTTTTATTTTATTTTTTCTATTTTTATTTTTTTAACGACAAGAGAGAATAAACTGATATTAGAGATGACCAGAACATCTCAACAACCAAATCCTTAATTATAAAGTCATTAGTCTCCCTGGATAAAACATTCTAACTTCGTCACTGCTTTCATATCGTCAAAATTTCCAATCAAAGGACGGAACGACATCAAGAAATAAGCTTAGATCGTGGTATTTTTAATTAGCCTAATTTCTTGTTTACATTGGCACCTCATATTTGTGTGTGTGTGCGCGCGCGTGTGTGTGTGTTTGTATTTGTTTTCTTGGCTCCTATCAACTACACTGTTTTCTTGTATCCAAAATTCAACGTGAGCCCATGCAGAACTAGCTAGGTAATACTGTCGGTTACAGGCTGTAGGATACCAGGAAAGCATTAAACAGCTTATATATATAGATATATAACTCGCTCTTATGTCATATTAAAAGTTAAATAATAAGAAAATAAAATAAAGAATAGAATAAAAGATTTATAGTGATTCGACATTATATATCAAGGTAAAAAGAAGAAGAAAAATAAGAGGAATAACTTTGAGTCTATCATCAGCAGGAAGAAATAATAAGAGAAATAACTTTATTTGATAAGGATATATAGGTGTGCAGATTTTGCATATTATTTTTTGAGTTCCATAGTACTCGCCAAATGTTAACAATGACTTGTGTCTATAACGTAGCTTTTTAAATAAAAGGGTACAGAAAATTTCAGGACCACTATTTATGTGAAGAATTAGATGTGACAAAAAGTAAATGATAAAAATCATTAGAAATTAAAGAAAGGGTGTGTGTTAAAGGAATATCGAAAGAGATATGCATATGATGCAAGTAGACAAAAGCGAGACCAAAAAAAAAAAAAAAAGGTATTTGAACCTGATTCATTATAGCAAATGACTCAAGAAAAATGGATAAAAAAGAAACGAGTTGAAAACAAAAAAAAAAAAAAAAGTAATTAAAGGCACTGGTGTAGAAAATTAAAGTGAGAAAAATATTGAAGCAAGAAGGTGCAGTAGGAATATAAGAAAGCTGGGCGGATCAAATAAATCAATAAAAAAAAAAAAAAAAGCCAAAAGCCCAAAATACAAAATAAAATTAAAAAAATTATAAGCACAAGGAAGTACACTTCCTAATTATCCGCTCTAAAGAGAAGGATGGAGTGAGCTGGGCGGCAACCATTCTTTTTTTAAATATAAATTATGTTATTACAAATGAACAAGAAGCGTATGATTTAATAATAGTTTTTGTAAATATTGGAGTATCCTCCAATCAAATTATTGTTCATCATCTTTATTAAAAGCATAAGCTGTAAAAAAAGGACAACTTATTAGTTTCCTGATGTATATTAAATAATTTAGCTCTTAAAAAAAAAAAAAGTTAGATAAAATTGACAATAAAGGTCCAAACTCATTCTCATTATAATAAGAAGTAGAATTCTTCAAAACTTGAATTATTGCCGATGTATCTAACTTTACAAATTGCAGAATTAGATTAACATCATGAGCCCATAGAAGACTGATAGATATGTCTTTATAAGCTTGTGCTTAACGGATAGAGAAAACTATATCAACTTTCTTAGCAGGCATTAACCATACTTTACGCCCGGTTAGACATTGGAATTTATTGCCAATTTTATTAAAAAAATAAAATATCAACTGATAATCATACGTATATGTATATATAATTACAATAGAAAACCAATTATGCGATATATTATGAATTATATTTTGATTTTTTTTTGAGTAGAAATTATCTTTTGATAAGAGTTCATAAATACGTGCTTGAACTTTTTAGGCTAGTCTCCCTTTACACTTCGTGTACACACGCAAGTTGAAACACACAGTTATAGATATTATGTCTTTGTTTGACATTTAAGTTTAACACAAACTAAACTGTATTTTTTTATTTCAGTTTTTGTCTTTTTTCTAAAAAGTTAACAAAATTTATAATTACGTTTTTGAAAAGTTAACCAATTTTAACTTAAAAATTTTATCTTCAACTGGTGAACTAAGTGCAAGTTATGTTTTTTTCTTGAACTTAAATTCAAGAACTTCGAATCATGCAATAAATCTTCAGTGACGAACATAGTTCTTTAGTGTTACTTGAATAAGAGTAATGTATATTGCATATAGTAAATGTTTATCAATTGCCACTAGTTCAGATTCTTTTAATTTTCTTGTTTGTTTTGAGGTGGGAATATGTTAGATGCTTATTAAAATTTTACTGTGCTATTAGTGCATGTCGTATAGTCTGTTCTCTTGTTTGTTTTGAGATGGGAATATGTTAGGTGCTTATTTAAATTTTATTGTGACATTAGTGCACGTCTGATATTTTGTTTTTCATCTATTTTTTTATAGTGTTTTCTTTTACTAAAATTTGAATTTATTATTTGAATTGTGTGTTTAAATTTATGATTCAAATGGGAGCTTAATCTCCTGCTAGCATTTTTTTTCTTTTTATTTTGGGGGTTTTTTTTTGGTGTGAAAATGAAAGAGTTATTTGCATGACAGAAAAAATGATTTAAAAAAAAAATGCATGTCTTGTAGCAGAATTTTGCACGTTACGGAAGTAATTCTTTGTTTTCTATTTAGCCCTTGCAGCCATGGAATATGAAGCAATCTAAATCAAACTCGACGATTTATTTATGTAATTATCGTTAGTTGTTCTTAGAAATTGAGTCTAAAATCTTTCTTTAACTCGCTTACACCCTTATCAGTTGAGCTAGCACTGGTCGGCAACTCACGAAAGAAAGTACACTTGACACTAAATTGGAGTCGAACTAATTATTACAATTGGGCAACACTTTGAAACAGAAGATAGCTTTCAGAAGCCCAATGCTTAAACTTAAATTGCATAATGAACTCATCAGATGAACTACTACAGGAAAGAAGACAAATTCGAGCGAAGAACCATAGAGACCGTTACAAGACATGAAAATTCGGTTACGAGGTATTCACCCATACATGACCTTGTTGAAAGAGTAAGAGACCAACAAAGATAACCTAAACAACAGTTTTTCTAAATTAGCAGCAGCACTCATAGAGCTTGATGTCAACATGAAGGCTGGAAAAGGCCGGCGGGGAGGAAGATTTCATTTTATGGTAAAAAAATCATTCATTTCGGTTATTTCAAACGAAGAAAAAGAAGAAAACAGGGGGTCTGTTGCATTTCAAATACTAAGCCTCAGTAATAGGATACTCAAACTTTCTTCCCATTTGGAATTGCACAGAAAAGACTATTTATCTCAGAAAGGCCTCCGTAAAATTTTGGGAAAACGCCAAAGGATGCTATCTTATTTGTCAAAGAAAAATAGAATACGTTATAAAGAATTAATTAATCAGTTAGATATTCGGGAATCAAAAACACGTTAATTTTAATTTGAAGAGGCTTTTTGAATTGGTTAGAAGCCCTGTGCCCTACCAAACGGTGTCGATTTCAGGTTGTTGTCGAGCGTAATAGGGTTATCAAAAGCAACCAAGTCCCCAAAACGGAAAAAATTGGTTAGTCAGTGTGGTCTTGTTGGCCCAATCTGCAGCTTCTATAATTGCTGAAGTTGAAATTTAAGCATTCTTTCCATTGTACAAGATGTCATGGAAATAGACTACCAACCATTTATATAACCTTATATATATATATATATATATATATATATTAATGGTGAGACGGAACAACTAACATCAAGAGAAATTAGCACATCTCAACTAAATTGGCATCCATTAACAACCTCATCCCATACTAAGCTCACCACTCATATTATTAATAAAATTAAAAAACAATTTACATAAGTGTCAAGGACCAAAAATAATAACTACCCATTAGGTAACAACCAAACAACCAACCATTAACAAGAACAAGCAGAATCTGATGCCCAAAGGAACAGCCATAACTATATCTTTGAAAACCGGATTTCTAAAATGGACCTCAATAGAAACCTTTCTTGTAAAACTCAATAGGAAAAACCAACAAAGGAAAAAAGAGTGTCTACACTTGTCTTGGAACAACTAATAAATAAAGAAAGACACATTATACATATACTAAAAGGATGTAAGCCGGTACTGTGCATTTCGAGCCGATGAACAGTAAAATTACGAAAATGCCCTTCAGTTTCTTCTTCTTTTTTGGACATGAACAGTGAACGGACTATTTTGCCCCTCATTAATCTACTCTGCCACTGTCCCCCACGCGACTGTTCAATGAACAGTGATTCACTGTTCATTGAACAGTTTTTTTTTTTTTTTTTCTTCCTCTTCTTCTTCCTTCCATTTGCTGCGACCTTTTCCTTTTTTTTTTTTTTGGTTGGCTGCTCTCTTTTTTTTTTTTTTTTTTTTACATGTGCTGCTTTTTTTTTTCTTTTTGTTGTTGTCATTGTTTTTTTACTCTTTTTTTTTTTTTTTTTACGTTTGCTGATTTTATTTTTTATTTTTTACTTTTGTTGTTGTTGTTGTATTTTTTTTTTTAATTTTTGATGCTTTGTTACGTTTTTTTTTTTACTTTTATTGTTTTGCTTTATTGTTTAATAAATAGTTTTCTTTTTTATTTTTATTGCTTTGCTACAGTTTTTTTTAAATTTTTACTGTTTTGCTACAGTAAAAAAATATAATATTTCATTGTTTAATAAACAGTGATTTTTGTTTTTGTTTTTTTTATTTTTATTTTTGTTACTTTTGTTGTACGGTTCTTTTTTCCTACAGTAATACACAGTAACTGTTTTTTTTATATTAAACTGTCAATTTTGTCCCTATCCTATGTACTGATTTTGGCTTATCTACAGTGGAATGATAGATTTGTTCTCACATATTTTACCTTTTTTTCGTAAAATTTTAGACATTAGATTCTGATCTATTGTTGTATTGTGTTTTTGCTCACTTTGTCTTTTTTTTTAATTTTTAAACAATTTTTTTAATTTAAATTTTTTATCTTTATTTCGGATTTTTTTTGTGTATCTTTTTTGTTTCTTTTGTTCTATTTTTTAAAGACCCATTTTTTTAAGGATTCTGCATGCAATTTTTTTTTCTTTTTTGTTTGTTTTATTTTATATTTTAAAAATCATTTTTTTTAGTTTTTGCATGTATATAACCTGATAAAAATTTTTTTTATTTTTTTAAAACAGTAAAAAAAGAAGAAAATGAGTTATATATTTTATTTTATTATAATGTTTTTGTTAGGGTTAGTTTTTTCCGATTCTTTTAAGTTTAAAGATTTTTTTCCTTTTTTTTTTTTTTGTTTTTTGCTTTATTTTTCTTTAAATGATTATAACTACAGAAGATTTTTTTTTTTCTTTTTTGCTTTTGTTTTCATTTTTATTATTGTTAGTTCTATTGTTATTTTGATTTTGCATCTTTATTGTTGGGAAAGATCTTGAGAAAAATTATATTGATTATAATTATAATATTTATCTTAACCAACTGTTTTTATCATATAATATTTAGTTTTTTTATTTATTTTTTTCTTCATTTCCCGTGCAGCGCACGGGTATTCAACTCGTCTCATCCTAAAAATGATAATAGGGCAAATGGACCATGTCTCTTCCAACCAAAAGGGAAATAAAATCAGGCATCTCTGTTCATTATGATATACGATCCATCGTGACACCATGAATCAACAATAGAATTATCCTCTCGGAAAATGTGAGATACTTTAATATTCAATCTTTTAGCCCAAGCTTGAACACGCCTCCATCTATTTCTGTAGGGCCAAAGAATCGAGCTACTTGAGGAGTTAAAGAGACCCACCACATAGCTTGAATCACATTCTACCCATCTGTATACTGAATCAAGAAGATAATCAAAAACACCAATCGTGACCCTACAGTCATAAACTCTAAGAGATAGTCACAATCTTTGTTAACTACTGGTTCCACCGGCAAATTTGAATAAACTCAAGAGGAAGAAGCTAGCAAATGTATATCGAGTTCCAAAACTAAAAACATGTATTTTTCTTTTTAAAAACAAATCCTCTGTAAGTAAAATTTTTGTGCATTAAAAGATAAATGAATAACTACTTAGTGGTTACAATGCAACGGCAAAGCTAATTTGTTTAAAAAATAATTATAGGGGTAATACGCCTTCTTTCTCAGTTAACCCAAACAGTTTAAAATATTTCGTATTAATGAAAAGGAAAGGTCTAGTTGAAGCCTAAAAAATATTTCTTCATAGGTAAATGTTTAAAAAAAAAAATGAAAATAAGGTGAAATAATAAAATGATTATTTTTTTTCAAGCACTTATAAGTATTTCTGAAGATTACGCTATGAAGAAAATTGTAGAAAATAATATAAGTTTGGCGAAAAAAATCTTGTTTATACACTAGTCTAAACCTACAAAACAAAATTTAGTAATTAATCAAAAAAATGATTTTTCATTTTACTACAAATATCATATAGGATTACATCCCTAAGATCCCTAAAAAATTAAAATTCTTAGGGATATTATTACAACAAAAAGAAAAAATTGACATGAATAGACATTTTTCAACACTTAGATAAAAATAAACATAAGAAATAACAACAAAACACGATCAAATGATTGATTAATTGATCATCTAGGCAATATATAGAAAGCTTAAAAAATTTACTGTTCACAGTACTTTTTGTCCAAAACACACCGTTTTAGTCGAAGGCACTGTTCATGTGGCACTGTTCACATTTGTTTTTTGCTTTTGTTTTTTTAGTCCTCCATTTATTACTTATTTAATTTTTAGGTCTAATTTTTTTTTTCAATTTGGTCCCTTTTTCTTCTTCTTCTGTTTGTTTGTTTGTGTTTTTTTTTTTTTTTTGTTTTTTTGTTTTTTGTTTTTTGTTTTTTGCATTTCAGTTGCTCGACATTTTTATTTTGGAGTTCTCCTTTTATTGTTTTTTGCTTTTCGGTCTAAATTTTCTTTTCCATTTTGGTCCTTCTTTCGTTTTTTTTTCTTTTATCATTTTTTTTACTTCTTCATTTTTTATTTGTACTCCCCCTCTTTTTTCTTTACCTTTTGAACCACATATTTATAAATTTGGATTAAACATGCATGTGGATTGCACATGCTTTCAAACTAGTTTTATAAAAAATGGTCATTTTTTAAATTTAATAAAATTTTATCGTTTATTAAAAAATTTCTTTAAAAAGACCATTTGTCCACAAATTCTTAAATATCAACACCATTTATATTATAATAAATTTTTTTTTGAATCTAAGTCTAAATATACTTAAAAGAAAACAAACAAATTTTTTTTTGAATCTAAGTCTAAATATACTTAAAAGAAAACAAACAACAAAACAAAGTAGAACAGTTTTACCACAGTGCGTCGTAGTAAATATATTGAGATCTAGTATGCGAAAGAAGATTAGAACGTGCACTTACTAATAAAAGTATGACATATGAGTTGATACTCAAAAAATTAGGACTGAAGTTAGTATCCCCTAGCATTACTATATCGAATATGTTATTCTAACACTATTTGCAACCAAATAGTACTACTTGGATGGGAGCTGATTTTATTGCTAGCCATTACCAAGTATGATCCCATTCTGCTCTCTGGAGTTGAACACAAAGGAGACACTATACCAAGTTGCAAATATGCTTTTGACCATTGTACAGATGAAAACCCCGAGCTCTACCAATTGAGGCGGTGTTCAGATTAGCGTTAATCATAAATCAGTGACGAAGTCATGAATTTTAATTAGGTCATTAAAATACAACCAAGTCCCCAAAACGGAATTTGGTATGCGGTTTTGTTAGCTCAAGTTGGGCGCCTATAAAATGGGAGATTTTGCGTTTTAAGCTTTCTTTCCACTGTATAAGATGTCACGGGAAACAGACTACCAACCTTTCACACGAACGGCTTATCCTGGTCCTGCAGATTCTCTAGCAGAATTTGGCGCTCGAGGCGGAGACGTGGAGGAGTAAGTAGACGAATGAAATGGGTTACAGAAACGCCGTTTCTTAGCCAGTACAAGTAGTGCTGAGACGAATTTTACGTACAAATTTTATGATATGCTTTGAGGAGGGTGTGTGATAGTTCTCATGGTCTGAATTCCGTTCGACCAAAAGCCGGCCATTTCATATTTGGAACGACAGTTTTCCTATAATATATATGCATGCATAGATATGTATATATATATTGATAAAATAATATGAGTCCAATAGGAGATAAATGAACACTATATATAATTGTTTGCAATGTAACGCAAGGCTATTTAGAGCTGTTTGGAATACCGGTTCCAACCGAAATCTTGCTTATTCAACTTCAAAATTCTTAAATCTACGTCTCAGCTTCTCTCTTCTAAATTTTTATGAAATTCAAACTTTAAAAGTTCATAACTATTGTATTTCAAGTCAAAACGAGATGAGTTTTTCTATTTAAATACTAACAACGATGAGAGAAACGAAACAAGATCTATATTGTATATTCTTTCCGAACACATTTTAAACTTTTCCATTATTTTTTATATCACAGTTCATTTTCAATTCATGCGTCAACCAAACGCACATTCTAATTTCAACTCCAACTATTGTTCCAAATGGGCTCTTAATTTAGTAATTCAATAATTTATAGGGGCTCACCTCTTATTTTTCAATTAAGGACCCAAAAAAAAAAAAAATCAAAGTCACTACAATAGAGAATACATAATCTACCACTGGTAATGGTGGCAGATTGGTAGCAAGAAAGACCTACTTAGAGCCTTCGCTTTTGTCAAGTTTCAGGTTTAAGCCTAGACCATGTTGCTTGCTGATTTTGAAGCCCGGGATCTGCTACACCTAAGGTTAAGTTTCTTGTCATTCGATCAGTTCAACACTAATAAGTTCACCCAATAATCACTGAGACGGGAATGTAAGAACATCACCGATCCATTTATATATATATATATATATATAGAAACATAATCTGATGCCCCTATATGTCGGTCAGTGTGCAGAAGACGAGGAAAAGATTCCACATCGGTTGCTTATAAACCCTTCTTATTTTAAGGTTGCGTAGAAATCTTTCTTACTTTAATTAGTAATTTGGCATTTTCTTTTAATTTAAAGAAAAGCACCTTTTCTGTGTGGAACTATGCGTATCATTTTATCCTCTACGTTTTTGGCATGTGAAAAGTAGAACAAGTTGCATGTATTGTGTTATAATTATATATATATATATATATGGTTATACTACCTGGAGAGGATATGAATAGAAAGACCACTCTCTAATATTTTGTAATTTTATAAAAAAAAACATTTGGTTGCATGTTTGGTGGTTTAATATTTTTCCTCTTTTTTGGCTTAGTTGTTGCTTGTGATATGATTATTAATGGATATTGCCATCATGTAGATTTTCGATGGCAGCTTTTTTTTGGGGGGGGGGGGGGGAGTCTTCAGTTCTGAGATGTTTTAGATGGAAAGACTCATTGGTCTGTACTCGATTTTTTTTTTTTTTTGGTTTTTTTCTCTAAGGTTCCATTTGGAGGAACTTTTCCATGCGATGTTTTACCGTCTAATCCAAAAATCCCAATTCTACATCTCACTTTCTCTATTTTTTCATTTTTAAAAAACTCAAACTTTAAAAGTCATTTCTTATGAAATGATTATTATATCAAAATAATCACAATAACGATGCAAATAAAACAAGATCCATTTTGTATATTTTGTTTAGAACACATTTTAAATTTTGTACTGTTATTTTCTATATCACATTTTATTTTCAAAAGTCCTCTCCCAAATATTTTCTAACCCAATCTCCAAAATTCCGTCTTCAAAAGTCCAACAAACGAGCTCTCAAAGTACTTTTGCCGAAAAGAAAAGTTTTTAAGAAGGCCTCCTTTCAAAGTAATACATCTTGCTTATCTTCTCCTTTCGAGTTTGGCAATCCTTGCCCTATCCTCTAAGGTCCGATCAAATATTATGACTTTAGATTTTTTTTTTTTTTTTTTTTTTTGGGTTGTTCGTTACTTTAATTCTGAAAGTTTCTTGTTCTGCTTGCCTGCCAGTGAACTCGTCTTCTATTTTTACCGCATGCGTATGTGTTCTTTCTTGTTTTTCACTTTAGATTATCTTTTTTGTAATTCTTTTCTTTTCTTTTTTTTAATAATAAAAAAAATCATAGTTCAGGGATTTAAGATGGGAGACGGTTGTCGATATCAATTCTATTTCTAATGTTATATATAGATACCTTTTATTGTTAAAATTAAGCTTGATAACTCGTAAAAATAAAGTTTTAATAATGAATGATAAATTGAATAATTTAAAAATGACAATACTATAAAGCTTAGATGAAAAAATTGAGATACCAATCAAGCAATTAAATGTTAAATTTATCATTTATTATATTTTGGTAGAAAATTACCATCAAATTTATTAAATGACAAATTTGATATATATATATATATATATATATAAACAGAACTCCATTTAAGAACACTTTTTCATCATTCACCCAAAATGTCTAAATTTTTTATCGATAAATGATAGCTATAGAAATTTAATAAGTACATTTGAAAATAATTGCAGTTTTTTTAGATGATAAATTATAATATATTTTTATGAGTAAACTCTTGAATTTTCTTGTAAATCCTTGAATTTTCTATTAAATAATAGATGTACGGATAAATAATAATAGGCTCTCGTAATGGAGGAGCGGTGCGGACAATGTATTCGAGGAGAGAGTTAGAGAGAGATGAGAGATAGAAGGAGTTATAGGATAATTCAGTATTTTTGTGTCTAATTAATATGAATATGCTATTTATTATTATTCAGTTTACTAAATAATTTCTGTTAAATTAGAGTCTCCAAATTCTATTTAGCTCTTTCTCTCTTTATTATTGGCACATCAATCAGCGTTCCACTAAAGATGGTCTTATTGTTAGCCATTGCAGTCATGAAAAGGAAGTAAAAAAAAACAACAGCACTCAAATCTAAACCAAACTCGGCAGTTGTTATCATTCTCATTCTTACTTCTTCAGCTACTAAGAAGGAAATCAATAAAAATAAAATAAATAAAATAAAATAAAACACTCAACATTCAGTAAAAGACACACTCAATACCAAACTGTAAAAACAAACTTCTCACAACTGCCGAACACTAATTATACAAAAAGAAACCAACAGAAAGAGAACAAAAAAATAAACAATAAAATAATAATAATAATAATAAACATAAAAAATGTACAAGTACTCCTCCTCTTACCAACACTCATAGAACTTGATGTCAACACGAAGCCTGAAGTAATCAGTCTTCTCATAAGCATCAGTCATCAGAGAGGCGATCCCGCGGGCCATGAAGAAGTCTCCGGTCCCGCCGGTTATCGAAATATCCCGGGTATTCTGCAATATGTACTCGTTTCCGGCAAAGTTAATGCTTCCCTTGTGCTCCGTGGAGTTGAACACAAAGGAGACACTGAACCAAGCTGCGAGTGTGCTTTTGCTGGTGTACAAATAGAAGCCCTGAGCTCTACCGACCGGTGTGGAGTGCAGGTTTTTATCCAAGGTAATTGGGTCATCAAACGCAACCAAATCCCCGTAGCGGAACGGGTTCGCCAATGCGGTCTTGTTGCCCCAAGCCGGAGTGCCTACAATGACTGAAGTTGAGTTTTGAGCATTCTTTCCGGTGAATAAGATGTCATGGAAATAGACCACCAACCTTTTGCACGGCTTGTTCCGGTCCCGGATTCTCTTGTAGAGTGCGGTGCTCGAGTCGGAGATGAGGATCAGGACGAGGAAGAGGAAGGAAATGGTTTTCAGTGATGCCATTTTTTGGTCAGGAGGACTAGGGCTTAAAGGAGTTTATAACGTACAAATGCAAGTTTGGATATATGCTTTGGGGAGGGGTGTGTGTGATGGTTCTCATTGGTCTATCATTATATAAGGGTTCCAAACTTCCCCTCCAAGTTAAAGGGATTTATTTATTTATTTTAAGATAACTTATTTCAAATCAAGAAAATATAGACATCGATAGTATCATGATACATTACAATAATTGTTACACTAAAATATTGAAGTGTTTATTACCTAATATAATATTTGGTGGGTGCACCAATTTACAGGTCGGTCGGGGCCCTGGGTTGGGAATCGTGTTGGCATCGTCCTGATGTTGGCAACCGGGTTGGAGTCAGGGTCGAAGTTGGAGCTAACCCCCTGATCCCGAGCCCGTCATCGTTCTCGGCCCCGGGTCAACTGTCCCCACCGGTCTGGCCCAACCCAGAGCCCGTTACTGTTCCTAGTACCCAGCCGGTTGTCCCGAAGCCCATCCCAACCCCGAACCTGGGACCGGGTTGACCCCGACCTCGGCTCGGGGCAAAACCAAACCTGGGATTGGACGGCCTATACCGTGGAGTAGCCCGAGCCTGTCATTGTTCCTGGTCCCTGTCACCATTCTCGAGCCAAACCCAATGCATCCTAAGCCAACTCCAAAATCGATTCCCATCCCCAGACAACCTTAACTTCTAGCTTAAACTCTACCCTGATCTTGATTCTGGTGTAAAATAATATAGTATAATAATGAAATAAAAATGTATCGTAACAGATAGTATGACGTTAGTTATATTAATTTATTATCTAACTTATACAATAAAATGATCTTATTAAATATGGTACTGATATAAAATAACAAACTACAGTATTTACCAAATGTATACCTTTAATTAGTATTGTTCGTGAAGATGAATATTATTACATTGCCAAAAACAATTTTGCTCAATTGCCTAATTATCTACTATACACACACATACATATGTATTTGCGCGTGTGTGTGTTGAGATCTCAGTAGGTGAAAGAAGATTAGAACTTCCAATAATTAGTTAGGAAAGAAACGCAGATCCTGATATAGAGCTTTGAAATAACAAACAATAAAAATTAAATAAAATTAAATAAAATAGTAGCGAATTATCATCTTATACCCAAAACTAGTCCTCAATTTTGTGGTTAACGCTGATTAATGCTTGGCAAATTCATGCAACTTGGTGTTTCACCAACTTTTCAGAAGCATGTGCAGTACCAGTAAAATTTGGCAGCTCCATCATCAAACATCATGATTTATGAAAGCCACTACCATCTGTTCGAGCTGTCCCAAATGGGGAAAGTTAATAATAACAATAATAACAATAATAATAATAATAATAATAAAGATGACTTCATTTTGATTAAAAAAAAAAAAAACACGTGTGGGAGAACAGCTGAAAATATTAATGTTTGTTTCATCGTTTCCATTCAACTCAAACCGTATTTTTTTTTGTTTTTTTCCCCAAAAGTTTTTTGTCTTTTCTGAAAATTCAAAAAAATTTACTATTACAACTAAAATATTTCAACTCAAACTAACCAACCAAACACACACTAAACAACTTCCAGTTGTGGAAAAGAAAATTCGAAATGAAAATTAACTGATAGAATCAAAACCAACTGGTTTATAAAGAGCTGAAGAAGTTAATCATAGGCCTCAGGAAAATATCCTGATCAATCAGTACACAACCAGCCAGTAGCTTTATCGCTTTTGCTTAGACATTGAGGGATTCTAATTAAAAAGGGGCCACAACATTGCCACATCAAGCATCTTAAATTTTTTTTTGTTTTGTTAAAAAAAAAAAATTATTGATATTATCTCGTCTTTTATCCCCTCATCAATGCAACGAAAAGAAGTTGAAGCAATTATGTTTAAAACTTGGGCTCAGATATGCTCAATCCAATATGGACTAATTTCAATATTTCCTAACTCTTTTTATTATTATTTTTTTTTCAAACCTAGCATTACTCTTCAATGCTTTCTTTTATAACACTACCGCATCATGTTTTATAAGTTACATTAAAATTGTCAAAAATACCTCAAAAATTTCAACTCAAAACCTCCAAGGTTTTTTAACCCGTGGTATAGCCTGTACCACGGGTTTTGGGTCTTTCAAACTTAGGGGGCGTTTAGAAAACCAACTGCGGTTGGAGTTTTGGAGTTTTTCTTTTATTGAAAATGAGTGAATATTTGAAAATGTGTGTTTGGTTGAAGATGAACTGTGATATTTAAATAATGTGAAAACTTGAAACGTGTTCGTAAAAAAAGACAATATAGATCTTATTTCATTCTTCTTATCATTGTGACCATTTTAATACAATAATTATCTTATTTTAATTTGAAATAAGAAAGTTATATAGAATTTTAAAGTTTTATTTTTATTTAAATGAAAAAGAAAAATTTGAAGATGTGGATTTGATATTGAGTTATTTTGGTGAAAAAGACAAAAACGTTTCTAAAACTCCAACTGGAATTGGATTGCCAAAAAACCCCCTTAAATTTTGTTCCACTGTCCCATTCATTTTTTTTTAATTATATCCTTCATTTGAGCACAGATGAACACGTCGTGTGTTCACATGGGAGAAGGGTGAAATCTTATATTTTCTTCTCTTAACTGGGCTTTCACGTTACGTTTCGAGGATGATCCTTATATAAACTGTGAAAAAATTCCAAAAAAAAAAAAAAAAAAAAAAAAAAAAAAAAAACACACACACACACACACACATAGACACAAACACACCTCTTTAAAAACAGGAAGACGGAGCTAATGTGAATCAAGGTTACGTCTAACATTAATTTTTCATCTCTAATCGATCGAGTGATTTTTTTTTGCCTTGAGAAATGTCGAACTTTTATCTTTTTGGAGAAGAAGATTTTCATTGCCATGGAACCCCATCCAATAAAGCTCCACAAACACAGCTATGTTCGCTTAGCTTATTTTTAGTTTAATTCAAGTTTAATCTTTAATAAATAGTCATCAAAAGTTGATAAATATCTCTACCATACGAGTATTATAGAAAAGTACTTAAAATTTTATACCCTTAATCATTTTTTGTGAAAGCTCTCACCAATCGGTACGTCTAATCCCATAACAGATTCTAAGATTAGTGCAAGTTTCGAGTCGGTCAACAATTACTAATTAGAAAAGTCTTTCTAAAGATGCTCAACAAATTAGATTAACTTTTTCTTGAAATTCTGATAATGAATCATCTAGACTTACGGATCCTTTACAAAGAAGCAAGTTGTGTTTTCTTTGCCTTTTCAATTTATTTATTTTCTTTAAAAATTAATTCTAAAAGAAAGGGTAAAAACCAAAAAAAAAAAAAAAAAAAAGTGAATTAGGATGGTCTATATTCTAAATTTCTCCACTCTTTACTCTTAATAATTAAAAGGGGAACAATTCTAAAAGACAGGGTTAAAACCAAAAAAAAAAAAAAAAAGTGAATTAAGATGGGACTATAATCTAAATTTCTCCACTCTTTACTCTCAATGTTCTAAGTTTTCGAGGGTTATATAGGATTATATTTAAATTTTTGCGGGGGCTACTTAAATAATTTCATGCAATACTATGCATACGTATATAATTTTTTTTTTTTTACTAATTTTTTATTTTTTACGAAAACCATTCAGGAGTTGAGGCCCCTAGATCTTTATTGGCTATGTCCATGGCCCCTTGTTATCATATTCAGGATTCAAACTTTTCACCGTATAATAGAGTTAGGTGTAAAATTATTGCTAGGTTATGCCTGTAATCATGGGACAATCAGATTTTAGATAGTAGTTTCTTTTTCATTTATATAAAAAAAATTCAAATACATATAAATTAATTTTAAATTTAAATTAAGGGTTGTGTTTTTGGTTATGGCTACTTAGTTTTGCTTTCTTTAAATATATATATAATATATATAATATTTTGGATGTGAGTAATTTAAAGAGGGTAATTTTGTCATTTCACACTTTAATTTTGACTCAAATACGTCAAAGACAATAATTTTATGTGATTAATTTATACAACATATAAGAGACAAAGTGCGACATTTCTGATAATATAAAGTGAACGTTGCATTTAGACAAAAATAGGAAAGGTTTTTGGTATTATCCCAAAACCAAAAATGATCCCAATGATCCCCTTGATCGTCTAATCAATAATGAACCAAAGGAGACCAAAAGCAAAAACAAATAACGAATTAAACAAACATAAACACCAAATCTAAAAAAATGACCCATAAACAACAATTCCAAAAGGTCATTTGAACGGCAAAAGCAACAACAAATATTAATACTTTTCACCAACACTCGTAGAGCTTAATATCAACACGAAGTCTAAAGTAAACCTCCCCTTCAAACGCATCAGTCATCAAAGTAGCAATTCCTCTAGCCATGAAGAAGTCTCCGGTCCCGCCGATCACCGAAATGTCCCTTGTCTTGTTCATCAACGGATCAGCCCCGGCAAAGTTAAGGCTTCCGATGTGTTCTGTCGAGTTGAACACAAAGGAGAAGCCAAGCCAAGATGTGAACACATCTTTCTTGTCATAAATGTAGAATCCTTGTGCTCTACCAACCGGGGTTGAGTGCAAATTGTTGTCGAGCGTGATCGGATCGTCGAAAATAACCACGTCGCCAAAATGGCTTTGCCCGGCCAAAATGGTCTTATTCCCCCAAGCTGGAGCACCTACTATGCTTGATGTTGCGTTCTTGGCATTCTTTCCATTGTATATGATGTCATGGAAATATAACACCATCCTTTTACAAGGCTTGATGGCCCGCCCGCCGCGTCGGAAGGTCTTGCCCCGTGGCATAGAATCCGAGCCCGAGATTAGGAGGAAGAGAAGGAAGAGAGCCAAAATGGACTTTCGACATGCCATCTTCTTCTAATTAGGAGGAGTTTATTTTTGTAGAGGGCACGTTAATTGTGTTTTGCATGGAAAGAGTCCGGTTATATAGGGAATTTTGAACCCCCTCATTTATTAATTTTTTTGGGTTCTCTCTCTCTCTCTGTTTTTTTTTTTTTTGGTGGTTTTTTATGGATTAGTAATATTATTGAAGCTTGACTTGCACGTCATGCTCTAGGAACACCCTTGAATGGAAATGGCACTTTTCTGTGGCTGTTCCGTAATAATATCATATAGTACAGACAAGTTGAGTAAAGAGGCACATGATTGGGGAATATGAAATTGAGTTGGTGGAGCAGGCCGAGAAATTAATTAATAACTTTAGATTACTTAATGGATTAAATGAAACCAATGATAATGAATTAGGCATTACAATATTGTCATAAAATATGTATTTCCGATAATTGAATTCACTAAATTGGGAATAAGTTGAGACCAGCTAATAGTATATCAAAGAGAGAGAATGAAAGAGTACTATTAAACTGTTACCAGCTAATACTTGTAAGATAAGATATCGCCAATACAATTACCAATGTTAACTCAATATTTGATATAAATTAAAAAATGAAAAGTGACATATTTGATATGTTGTTCTATATATATATATATATTTATATATTGTTAACTATTTGCACTGTAATACATATTGTAAATCCAAATATTACATTATTTTTTCATAAATATTAAACTTTGTAACATGTGACAATAAAGTTCAATTTTTTAAATAATTTGAAAATAGCAGTTATAATTGTTAAGTATAAAAATCAGCACATGATAAAAATAACTATCAAGAATTCATCAAAAAACAACAACTATCAAGTGTCAAAATTTGGTAAATGTTCTAATTGGTGCCCAGCATAGGCCGAATTTTGACATTTAAGTATAAGTTTCTTTTGATAAATGACATTTGATGTAACGTTATCAATTGAAAAATCTTTTGCTTACCTAAAAGCCTTACTTTGACATTGATATATAGACATGTATTGGAGATGTTGTGTATGTAATATAGCATATAGTAGTTTGTGGATGGCTCAGTTCTATTTTAGAGTTTCAATTGCCTTCATATATATATAATCAATTGATCAGTTAATTATTATTAGAAAAACAATTCTTGTTTCTTTGTGAGGAAATGTTTTTAATATAAAAATTTTATGATTGACAGATGAGAAATTTTTACAGTAAGAACCCCTAATTTTCACTATCGATTTTAATTATTTGATTAATTTTTTAGTAGTCAATTTATAATAGAGAACAATTTTGTATCTCGCATATTAATATTTAATATTAACACTCATATATTAGACCATTAAAAAATTAATCTAGTGGTTAAATAATAGTTCATACTAAAACAGAAGTGAAAAAGAAAAAAAAAAAAAAAACAGTTCTTATCATAAAAATTTCCTTTAAAATATATGTAGATTTATATATATAACCTATATAGTCAACAAGCTGGCTAGTAAGCAGTGCTCCAACAGACAAAAAGCACTCTAAAAACACGTATTATGCTAACAAAACCATTTGACTTTTGGGATTGTCCACAATCACAAAACAGTTCAATAGTGATGCATCATCCAATATGCACAATTCTTATAATAATCATTGTGAAAAAATTCAACCATTAATTTGATGATCAAATCATTAGGTGCCGATCAATTATCAATAACTATAGCTATATATGCCTTAAATATTTTATGATATCCAACAAAAATTATTGTTGTGGAGTTGTTTTCATGATAGCTAATTTTAACAGTACACTGTTCCAACGACAATATTAATATGGATACAAGTTGGTACAATTTCAACAACTTTGTAGGCCCCACGAAGATGCGGTTCATTGAATATCATGATAACTAATGAAGCAAACCTTCATACCTGTTTGAGGTGCTTCTCCTAACGGAAGCATTTAACCAACTTCCCATTATGCAAAAATTAGTAAAGAAGTTCCCACAATATTAAGTATTATTTGTTTTGATGTGTACTAAAATATAGTATCCAAAATCCTAATAAATTCAGTACACCCACAAGCAGGCTCTTCTGTTTAATTTGGTTAATTTAAAACAATATTAACAAGAAAGAGCTAGCTAAGCATGCAATTTAAGCAAGTTCTAGTAAAAGTAATTAAATTGTTAGTGCACTACTAGGGAGTAATTAAGCTGGAAAATTGAAAAAGAAATAAATCACCAAAGCAAAAGGAGATTAATTTGTTGTGCATGACCAAAAAACAAATCAGTAATTCCACCTCACCGATGAATTCTTTCGAATAGTTATCATAAATCTTTTTTATTACACAAATGTCGGTGGTTTTAAATAAGTAATTACACCAAAAATTTAAGATATTCCGACTAAATTGGTACCATTTTAGCATCCTAATTATTCACTCATCTAATGTATTATTAAAACAAATTAAAAAGTTATTGTTTTACAAGGAAATAAAATAAAATGAAGGTTTTATATATAGCTTTCATATGCTTTATTTTCAAGTTCCTTCGAATAGGTCCACGTTAATTGGACGTGATCAGTTCACCAAAACAATAAGGGGACGTCACTGTTTTTAGACATGTTAATATTGCATGGCTTTTCTTTTCTTTTCTTTGCTTTTCCTTTTAATATTTATTTGTATTTTTTTTTCCTGCAGTCAAAATCAGTGATTGCCATATAAATCTCGTTGAAAAATTTAACGTTTATCCTAACAACTCTAAGGCTGTAAATTATTGTACTTGATAGAGTATTTTCAAGGAATCAATGGAGCATATGATCATTTAGATTGCCTGATTAGTAATTATATAACAGGCGTTTTCAAAACGTGAAAATTTGTCAGCGATTTCAATAAGCTTTATGATTTTTCATTTTAGGTTGAACGTGAACGGGATAGATAAATAAAGTGAAAAAAATATTATGTGATGGATATTGGACTCATCATGTGAAAGATTGGGAAGAGAGACGAAATGACACAATAGAAATGGCAATGTTATTTGCTCTTTTAAAACTATATATTATATGCAATTATTTCATATTATATGCTTTTTGTCTTTTTTTTTTAATGAATTTTAGTAGCCGCCCCATTAAAGTTGTAGGCTGTGTCTCCGCAAGTGAAGTGTTCATCATTACACCTACTAAAATACACGATGAATCACTTGACACGCTCCAGTGCCAATGAAACTCAACTTTAAAGGGAAGGTACCGATAACACATGTCATATGAGCAAAATGTGTCCATGAACTTGAGACTGCCTTGACCCCGGCAATGGAAAAAAATTGTAGTATAATAATAATAATAATAATAAGACAAAAATAGGGGAACTTTTACGTTCTAAACTTGACTTTTTTGCAGTTGTGCATTGTAAACTTGTTGCAAAGTCACAATTTACAACTTGAATTTTTACTTTTGATAATTTGTCCCGTGACTTTTTAAATCTGTAGCAATTGACTATTAAGGATAACTTTATTAATTTTTTAAAGGAAATTGGCATGTGATTTATAGATGACTCGTTAATTAATGACACGATCAATGGTCATTTTTGATGATTTTAACCAAAATTTATCAAGTTTAAGGTATTATCCAAATAAAAAATTTTGAATTAACTTTGTTTAAATATAAATTTGAGTTAACAATAATTTAAAAAGACCTTTATGCTCTTAGTTAATCACTTATTTGCAAATCAAGTATCAATTAAAAAAAATTGTTATCAATAAATGGTAGATTGCTTCATATTTGTAAATTCTGGCATGCAAATTGTAACTTTGCAATAATATGTTTAAGGTGTGTACTGGTGAAAAAAAGCCTATAACCTTTACATTTATATTTTAAAAAGTTGTGCCCAAAGCTTTTGATTTTAATAATTAACTCCTTTATTAATTACTTGTTAAATCAGTGCAAGATCTGTTAATCATTGCAATACCGTGACATATTTTATATTATTGGTTACTAAGTTAGTAAGAGAAGAACTAATGTGCACTTCACATAACTAGATTTGAGGGTCAGTCTAGACATATCTTTCTCACATTACTTGTCTGATCTCACAAATAGAGCACATAATATATAGTTGCTTGTTTTAAGCTTTAGCTCAAATTTGTTTTTGTTTATTATTTACGGTTTTTTTTTTCCTTTTCTTTTTTCATAGAGAAGGTGTTTTTAGCGAATGGAAAATGGTCCTACATGGTGTGTTCTTGGAACAAAACACTACCAATGGCGGTGTATGCATTAAAATACCTTTTCCCCCCTTCTCGTCCTAGAATGTAACCATCAGGGTATGATATTCCATAGCCCCACTTTAGGACCCCTGTTCGGTTAATGTATTGTGGGAAGTTAGGTGTTTGGTGGCATAAGCAAAAATTAAACTCATTAATCTATGGTTATATAATTGGATTAGGCTCTCTTTTTTTTTTTTTTTTTTAATTAGTGGGCCTGAGATTTCCAAAGCGACGGATCGAGGTGGGATGACATTCGTCCCCTCTCTGAGCCGAAAAAAAAATTATAAAAATAAAGATGATGGTGGAGATTTTCATTTCACTTTTTGATTATGAAAACTTAAAAAAGGAAAATGTACTGTCGAGCCAACTTCTCCTTCCTTAACCACACTGTAAAACTCACGAATCACCAACATTCATACAACTTGATATTAACCCGAAGCCTGAAATACACTTCACCTTCAAAAGCATCGGTCGTCAAATTAGCTATCTCTCGTCATGAAGATGTCGCCTGTGCCTCCGATGACCGAAATATCCCTAGTCTTGTTCATCAATGGATCCGCCCCGGCAAAGTGTGTTGAGATTTTCTTTCCTGTAATTGTGGGATTTTATGAATTGAATAACTGTGATTTAATTACTTGATTGTTTTTGATTTAGAGCTAATTGATAGGAAATTAGTTTCCTGATTCTCGTGTAGATAGTTGCATATTTTTGCTTATACCATTGAACTTTATAAATTGATTGTATAGTTCCATTACAGAGATATGGAAAATTGAATTATTTTTTCTATGATTTTTGAGTCAGAGCAAGACGTCTTGAGTTCAAATATCTACAATTGCACTATTTAACCCCTTCATTTTCATTTAGTGCTGGGCCTTTAATATGTTTCGGCTTTTTTATAATTTGTGTTTGACTTATTTCAAATTTAATATTTGGCCGCACGTTTTTCCATTGTTTGGCCTGCACGTGAAGGTGAGTGTTGAAATATAAAACTATTATTGGTCCACCTCCTAACAGCTTAAGCTTTTGGGAGAATTGCTAAACTAACACAAATTTCAAGCTTCTCTTGTGTTTTGTCGAGGTGAACACAAAAAAGAACCCTAGCCAAGCTGTGGAAACGTCTTTCTTGTGATACAGGTATAACCCTTGGGCTCTCCTAACCGGGGTGGAGTGAAGATTGTTGTCCAAAGTTATAGGGTCATCGAACACGAACACACCTCCGAAATGGTTCAGCCCCGCCATTTTCGTCCTGTTGGCCCAGCTCGGTGCGCCTACAATGGTCGCGGTTGCGTTGTCAGCGTTTTCCCTGTTGTAAACAATGTCATGGAAGTAGAAAATTAGCCTTTTACAAGGTTTGTAAGGTTTGATTCTTTTTGGGGTTGGCGCGCGGGTGAAGATGGTAGAATGAGTAGGAAGAAGAGGAAGAGATAATATTGGAAAATGGTTTGGGCTTGCATTTATGTCATTACTAGCACTAAAATATGGTTAGCTAGGTTGATAATTGTGTTATGAAAATGTGTGTGTATATATATACGCACACATCGGATAATGAAGTTGTTGTAGATTTATTACTGTTTAAGTATTTTAGCCAAATTAGCTTGGCATAAAAGGGAATTTTAAATGAACCATTCAATGATAAATTTTACCCTAATCCGTGAACGACACTGTTTTGACATGTTAGCTTTGTTTCTACGACAAAGGTGATTATTGGGTGCATGGGACATTTAATTTGAGATGGATTGGATGGTTGGACAAGTACTTTTCTATAAATATGTTTAATATATGTCTATGTGTGTGTGTGTGTGTATATATATATATATGTATGTATAAGTCAGTTGAGATAATAATGTTGAGTTCTTAAAGTCTTAGAAAGCGAAGCAAAAAAGGAAAGCAACAAGACACGGATCAGAGACATATATATATATATATATATAATATATACACGAATTTTTCTTAATAATATCGTTCTTCCCGTACTTTGTTTCTCTTTACCTAATTGGAGGGTGAAAACTTACCCACCAAAAGCTTGCTGTTGTTGGAAGTTATTTGTTTACATCTAACCCACAAATGTTTTCTAGTTTTGAATAGTGCCTTTTGTTTTAAGTCTCTGATTTGATCCATGCAATTTCAATTTCTATTCCAAGTAAATTGTACTTTAATTATTATAAAAGCATCTCCAATATTGGAATGATAAATATACTAATGATAAATTTTAATAACAAATTTGCCACAATATATAGCAAATATCATATTATTGGTGTCTTGATATTTTTTTATGTAGTCATCATAGTATTTTCAATTTAAAGTTATTTAAATATTAAAAGTTCACTAGTACGAATTTTAAAATATAATAATAATGATAAAAAATAGATATAGTATTGAAATACCATTACACATTGAAGTACAAAATAGGATAATATTATTTTTCATACTTTTTTTTTGTAACAGATATAACTTTACACAGAGATATACATTTGAGATGGCTCTTACATTTATCCTCTAAAAGAATTTAGAGATCCAAGACTTAAATTTGGAAACAACTAATAATGTATCAAAAAGATGTATTCAAGTAACGAAACTTATTCCAAATATCCCTCTCTAGTCTCTAGCAAAGTTAGTCTCCAGGAAAAAAACAAAAAAAAAACAAAAAAACCAAAACAAAACAAAACAAGAAAGAAAAGGGAAATTCAAGTCCTCATTTGAATTGAAGCCCCATGCAAATGAAGTTTCCTAAGGTGATATTTGGTTTACTATCTTTATTTCAAACTAAAATGTACTCTTTTATCTCAATTTTTGTCCTTTTCTGAAAAAGTTTTTTTTTGAAATTTTTTTTTGGTCTTTTCTGAAAAGTCAACAAAAATTACTATTAAAACTTAAAATTTCTAACTCAAACTCATTCACCAAACGGACCTTAAGTTTTTGTTTTATGTTATTTAATTTTTGAAGGGTGCAATTCCAATGTTTGGGTGATACAAGACCTAATAGAATTTGATTATGTATTTCAATAAAAGAAAACATGATTTTATTTATTTAATCTGTCTTATGAACTTACAAGTACAGAACACATAAATTTCATGAACAGTGATCCCGAAAGCTTTTAGAACACATAAGGGTGAGTTTTGATGTCAAATTCAAACTCATAGATTTAAACTCAATTTTTGTCTTTTTCTAAAAAATTTTTTTGTCTTTTCTGAAAAAATCAATAAAAATTACTATTAAAACTTAAAAATCTTAACTCAAACTCATACATCAAACAGAACCTAAGTGAATCCGATTAGTAAACCCTATCTAGACAATTATTGCCCCTATCCTTGTCAGGTACTTTTGGTGTACCCAGTTTTTCACTATTTAGTATACTTCTCACTGACAAACTTGCAAACTAATTTTGTTTTTGTTTTTTTGTTTGTATTGTTTTAGGATTTTCTGCTGTATTTTACTTTATTTTTTTAACGTAACTTCAAACTTGCAAACGTAACTCCAGATGCTAGGAAATGGTCCCCTGAGCACTCAAACGTGCAAGGGTACTCTACGGTATTTAATTTCTGGAATTAAATTATTTTTCATTTCATAATCAGTTTACTATTTCTATTGATGAGATGAATATAAAGTACTTAAAGCAAATTATAAAGGATCTAAAAGTTTTATTAATAGTTTGGAATTCTCTATATAAAATGTTACATGCCGAAGATATAGACATTAACAATGACAGAGTCAGATTTATTGACAGAGAGATCAAAAAAAAATTTTCGGTCAAGCCATTAGACCCATACTAATGTTTATGTTTTAATAAATTATTTTATTTCTTAAAATCCAAATTGTTTACCTAATAAAATATGGATGGTTATATTTACACCAATAATATTGATAAATATTCCCATCTAATAAATGTTTCGAATAGAAACATAATAAATATATCATTTTATAGATACTTTTTATATAATACGATATTTAACTCTCTCATACACCCACTTTTATTTTAAATTTAATTTAGTTTGTTAAAAATAAATTAACAAATCTAAATAAGAAAAAAAAAGATATATTTTCATTTTAAAAAAGAAAACATAAATTACCTATAAAAAAAGGAGAGGAAATAGTAAAGAAGAAAAACTCAAATAATGTTTAAATCAAAATCAATAAATGTCATACTAAATTTAAAAAAATACATAAATATAAAATTATGTGAACGGAAATAACTAGAAAAATAAACAAAAAGAATAATCATATAAAAAACCACAGAGAATCATTTTCAAATACTAGAAGAAAAGAAAAGAAAAAAAGCATAATACTAATGAATTAAAAAATAAAAAAAAAACATATTTCAATAGTTGTTGACTCTGCAAGAGACATCCTTCTTTTATTTTTATTTCACTTGAATTCTCCATTGAAAATTTTCATGTAGTTATAAAAATTTCTTAAGATAAAAAAATTGATGAAGAGCAATTTAGAGTTTAGAACAATTTAGAACAATTTCTTAGGATTTTTTTTTTCAATATTATTTCTATTCATAGTTAATGTGGTGTTTTTTTAATTATTTTATAAAAAAAATATGTTCATTTATAGGTATGTGAGGGTATAAGCATTCTTAATGATTTTAAGGTAATTTTCTTGTCAGGTAAAAATACATTAAAAAACTTTATTGATTTTGTGAGGATATTTATCAATAATATGTGATGCAAATAAAATCTCCTTAAAATATTTAAGGGGTGTCAAGACTAATTTATACACATACAGCCTACTATATTCAAATTATAAAAAAAAAAAAAACCTACTATATTAAAATAAAAAAAAAAGGATAAAAAAAGCTGGGGGCCATGGACCCCCACCCCCACACCCCGCGCCACCACTACACGCTTCCCCACCCCCCAACAAGAATTTTTTTCAATGACGATCTTTTTGAACTCTAAAATGTTAGAAGTGAATTGGGCTTTTTTTTTCCACGCGTTTTACTGCTCCTTTTTCTTTTCCCCTTTTTTCTTTTGGCATTGTCAACCCAATATTTTTCCATTCATTGTAAATATATAAGACAGCAATTTTTGGATCCACACAGTAAAAGAAAAAGTGACTTTAAGTTTGTCATTTTCTTGACAAAGCTATGGTGAAACTACAACCTAAAATCTGACTGCCGTTTCGAGCATATTATTCATTCAACACAACTTGGATATATAACTATTACAAAACTCTCTTCCAATTCACGCACGAAAAAAAAAAAAAAAAAAACACACACACACACACTTGAGAAACACAATTAATCTTAATTAAACCCGGCATTGGAGCCTAATTAATCAAGATTTAGTAATTAATTAATAATATGTGATTATTGTCACCAACACTCGTAGAACTTGATATCGACCCTAAGCCTGAAGTACACCTCACCCTCAAAAGCATCCGTCATGATGGTGGCAACCCCACGGTGCATGAAGAAATCGCCGGTGCCGCCGACCACCGAGATGTCGCGGGTCTTCTGCATCAGCGGATCGGCTCCGATGAAGTTGATCGTCCCTTGGTGGTCCGTAGAGTTGAGCACAAAGGTGAACCCTAGCCAGGCCGTGTAGGTGTTCTTGGTGTCGTAGATGTAGAACCCCTGTGCCCTTCCCACGGGCTTGGAATGAAGGTTGTTGTCCAAGGTGATCGGATCGTCGAACACCGCGATGTTCCCGAAGTGGAATTCACCGGCCATGATCGTCAGGTTCGCTCCTTCCGGCGCCGCCACGATGGCCGACGTAGCGTTGTGCTTGTTTTGGCCGTTGTAGATTATGTCGTGGAAGTAGAGGACCAAGTTTTTACATGGCTTGTATTGCTTCTTGGTCTTCAATTCTGGATGAGCTGATGATAAAGAAGAAAATGATAGAAGGAAGAGAGTAAATAAGAAGACAACTAAGAAGATAAATAGAAGGTTTTGATAATGCCATTGTTGAAGACATTTGAGCAAGTTTAAGGTTGTTTTTGCACTTCGCATGTTTGCTAAAATACGTATATTTATATAGATAGAATTCTTGTGTGTCCTTGTACAAGAATTAGTAAAGTTGATGAGAATTAATAAGTTATTAGTATCTAACTAAAAAAATTAATCACCATCTTTTTTATTGATGATGACGTGTTGTCAAGAGGAGTGGTGCTGCTCCAATAAGCCTTTCTCTTTCCATATTCTTATTATAAAGTTTTTGGCATCTTGATGAGCAGATTCCTAGACTAACAACAATTATACATATAAATACACACACACACACACACACATATACATGTTATAGATTGAGTACCATAAAGTTAAGGATGGACTACTTTTATTTGATCAAATGCTGATTATTAATTACCTCAAAGAATATTTAATTATATGAAAATTTTCAACCACAGGTCCCCAATTATTATTGTAAATTTTTTGTTTTTTTTATTATTTTGGCGAGTGTCGTGATAAGTGATGACAAATCTATATATACGCATGAGAATTAATTTATATTTTTTTCTACCAAGACAAATTAATTACTTTATCCTCGGCCCGTCAAATGGGTGATCTGGAAAAGATTTTGGTATGGGAAAAGACCTAACCCTATCTGAAAATCAATATAATAAAATATTGCGCAAAAGAATAATTACAAGTAACGGAAAATGAAGTCAACATGGTGGGATAGCTTGTCAAGTTATCCTTGTAGTTGTAGTTAAATTGTGTGTAGTGAGGAAACCAGAAATTATTATCAAGGGAGCTAATACTATATAATGAATAATTAGAGGAGATTATGAGCAAATTTTCATTTTCAAGGGGGTTATTATAAAATTTTGTTCAAAATTATAGGGTATTTTTTGAAAAAAGAAAGGCTGAGAGGGGGCTTATTAAGTCCCTATAGTTCTTCATTAACAACGTTTCTAATTGTGTGGCTAGGCTACATATTGGACTTCCGTTCATTGAATTTTATACTTAAGTATTAATCTCAGTTGTGCCCTTGAGTTTGAAATCATCCTTACTTTCCTTTATGAATTTCTAATAATTTCATTTTTGTTGAAAAAATGCTGGCTTGATTTATTATTGTTTGTTTTTATGTATAGGTTTTTGTTAGTTGGAGAGCTTATTCTTTACCTAATTTGGGCCGTTTGTCGGTGGTCCAGCTTAAAGATGTGCATACATAATTGTACATGGAAATTAGGTTTATTCACTGTTGCTTATAAAATAACTAACTATAATTCTATTCTAAACTTGACTACTTCAGTGTTAACTCTGTTTTTAAGTTAATAATATATATGCACTCCATAGAATTTGTAAAATAAAATTTAGTGAATCAACTGTAATCTCAATGTTTATGATAGACCAAAAACAATTAAAGGCTTTTCGAGTTCATCCCAACAGAGTAAAGTATGTACGGATTAGTACACAAATTAATTAGGATAAATTTCACTCCCCCCCCCACCCAAAAAAACTTTACGCCTTATCACAAAATGTCTCATAAACTTCAATTTGTAATATTATTTTCTCTTGAATTTCAAAAATTTATAGATTTTCCCCCTCAGTTGAATTTTTGACCAAAAAATGCACATAACACTTGTTGGCAGCATGAGTCAGGGGATGTTAAATACAAAATTATAAAGTTGTCCTTATAATTAGGTCAAAAGAGTAAATATTTAGGGGACGTTTGGTTCGTTAGCTCATTTTTAACTAAAATTTACTTTTTCATCTCAATTTTTGTCTTTTTCTGAAAAAGTTTTTGTCTTTTCTAACAAATTTTCAATTTAAACTTAAAATTTTCAACTCAAACTTAAAATTTTTCAAACTCAACTAACGAATCAAGCGAAGTCTTAGAATTGTTTATCATTTTTCTCAGATTGCTCTCTTATGTTTAACTTCGTAATTTCACTTTTAATAAGATGAGTGATTGTCACGTGTGTTGTCAATGGGTTTCATTTTGTAATTTCATATCTAATACTACTTCCAAATGCATTTTTCCTTAAAAAATTTAATTGAGGAAGGAAATCTGTAAATGTTTCAAAGTTAAGGGAGAAAGAATGTTAAAAATTAAAGTTTGGGGGCTATTTTATGATGAGGCCTATAATTCATGGGGGAAACGTGAAATTTGTCCAATTGATTAATTAAGGTGGCAATTATTAGTAAAATTGAGCACAATATTCTGGAGTGAGGACTTGTAGTGGTTTATAAGTTTCACAAATTTTATTTCAGTCAGTAATTATCTCAAAATTATAATTTAGTGGAATATATTTATGAATTTACTAAGATTCATAATTTGAAGGTTGTTATGATTGATCTGTTTTGTAAGATTATATGCATATTCTTGCTTGTGTTGAAAATATATATATATATATATATATATATAATGAGTCCAATATTCCAACAGTTAGGTGGATTACTTTTTCGCCCTTGACTTGCAACAATATAATATACGTGGTAGACAAGTCGCAGGAAACAACTAAAAAGAAAATGGAACCCAGCTAAGCTAATAATGAAAACGTACGTACTTATTTTTGTTTGGTGAATATATATTTATTACTACTTCAGAAAACAATTGGTTTTTCGTTGACCATATATGTATATTTATTTATTTATTACTTTAAATATACTTGATGATCAAGATAAAGGGCTACTGGTGAATCTTTTGTTCGCTACATTATCATTGCCTCAACTGCATCGGGACACTTGTGTTCACTGCCCTTCTTGTGGCTGCCAGTGAAGGGAGATTGAGAGAGAGAATTGTTTTTAAAGTATTTTTAATTTTGTTATTTATCTTGTTTAATTATTTAGTTAATGAACTTTTATAAGATACTGCTCGAATGGAAATTATTGACAGCATTCTTGATAATTTAAAACCTTGATCGATCAAGTGGTCGTTTTTTTTGGTTGTTGAAAAACTCAGTGAATAGTTTTTTAGATCATATTTAGAAGTTGGAGTACTAATTGTTGTATTTTGAATGAAGATTAGAGAATATTAATTTATGTGTTATCCTGGTCTATATAATCGGTGAATATGTAGGGAGTGTAACTTTCAGACAGTTAAAAAGTTTGGCAATAAAAGATAAAAGATAATATTAATTAAGATCATTTAATCAAACCAAAACTCTCATTCTTGCACGATGAGATTTTTGGTTTCATTTTTTGAAACTGGTCTCCGATTATTTGTATCCTTTTTTATTTGATTCTATGCTTTAATTTTTTTTAATTTTCTTTTGACACTTCTTATCACTTAATTTTGATTCTGTATTTTTTTAATTTTATTTTAATAGTATATAAGATGGATAAATAATAAGGGTATTAAAAAGATGCGGACCTAATCGATATTTTTTTGATAGATCTACTAATTTTTGTTATCATAATTTATAAAAATAAAATAAAATAATGAAGACAGTTTAGGTTTCGGATTATTGACCAGCCATGTCGGCCTGGATGCCTGGACCTTTTTTATTTTTTATTTTTATTTCTTTACATATATAATTTCAAACTTGTTGTCCTACTATTTAACTTTCCACTCTTGAAGGAGACTGGTGGAGTTAGGTGTTGACTTTATCTTCTATAGCTAGTGGTCCAAGGTGGAAAGTAATATACGGATTATAATTTGTTTATAAACTGGACCACACATATACAAGAGAAGAAAATGATGTTTTTGTAGCTTTGGGTTGGTGAAGTTTTCATTTTAGTGAACTTTCTTAGCTCGCTGCAGAATTTTCTATCTATATAATTGCAACTTCTGTTGCACAACAGTCTATTTTGCTTTTTAATGCTTTCTTTTGGTCTCTACTTACGTAATATTACTTTCTTTTCATTAGCACGTGTGTACGCATTTATGACTTTTATTTTGGTTCCTTGTAATTCTTTTTTCAATTTCTTTTTCGATAATATACTACGGTGTTGGCTTTCCCGTCTCTATGATCGCATAGTCTTATTTTCTAGGGTTCTCTTCGTGAGAAAGGGCTAACTGGAAGCCTAGAAAAAAATGAAGAATGAAGTGAGTTACGGGATTAAATAAAGCGATCAAAAAAGAAATGCTCTCTTGATTGGGATGGATAATGATGAGAGCGTATGAAAATGATATTGATCTAATAATATGGATATCTTAGTGCAAATATATGCACACAATATACATCAACAGTCCTTTTTGCCTCTTCTACGTACACACACACACATATATATGCATGCATGTCTTACTATTATGTATGTGCGCAAGTGGGAACTTGATGAGTTGGTGGTGAAAAAACTTGACGACTATTTATTCCTAACCCGCCGACTAGTATAACAAAGTCCAAGCCAATTTTGTAGTTCTTTGTGACCATGTTTGTTAGTATTTTTATTGTTTTTGTCACCTTTTCTCTTCCTGGAAAGTTTCGTTTAATCATACTAGAGGGGTTGAATGATAGTAAAGCTTAGAAACTTTTATATTGAAAAATGGGGCATTGGATAATGGGGGCAAAGTTCATTTCATTAAAGACTAAACACATGCATTAAAAATGCCTTGATATCCTCAGGTTGACCCCATCTCCTTTGCATATAAAAAGAAAAATGTTTTAGAACATCAGTGATGTTTAATATCACACTAATAGAGAAGTGGGGACTTTACGGGTGGAGCCCCATATTGTGGGATCCCACCATCCATTAATGAATGATGTTAAATATCATTAATATTCCCTAACATTGTTCTATAAAAAAAATGATCTTGTGGATAAAAAATGGTGATTATCATGTAAAAAAAGAATTAAGGAAAGAAAATTAGGTTCAATGGTGAAAAACACCCACTGTGCTGGTTGGTCAGTTAGTGGTGGGCTATAGCCAAACTCAATCTGTATAAAATAGATTGTTACATTTTTAATTATCTATGTATAAAACTCTTTGGGGTTAGGAGCACAATTTTTGGCTACATGACTATGTGAGGTTTTCAAGTCTCACAATTTTTCATATAATAGGGGTATAACATTTTATTTTCACTTGATTTTGATAAGATGCATAGAAAGAATTTGCGCGTAACGTTTTGAATTGTTGTTAATGAAGGCTTGGTGGGAGATTGAGCTATTAGAGGGTGTCAACTGAATTGCGATCAATTATTCTAATTTCTGTTAATTAAGGTTTGTTAGTCAGAGCTTCCTAAGTTACTTTTGGCTTACTAAATCCAAAATTTGTTTTTGGAAGTATTTTGAGAATTTATCAGAAGAGCTTATAATCTTTAGAAGAGTTTCCTATCAAAGCTAAAAAAATATTTCTTCCAGAAAAAAGTTCTTTTAATTAGACTTTGAAACTTATATCAGAGTTTAAGTTAGACATTATAAACTTTAATTTAACATTTTTGTTACTTATTAGAAAAATTAAAAATCATTTTGACTTCAAAAAATCTTTTAAAAACATGATTCCCAAACACTTACTAAAAAGTCACAAAATTTTTTTTTTTTTTCAATTTTTTGTTGTCAAATTGTGACTTGTACGTGACCTTTTAAAAAAAATGCATATTGTTACTTGTGAGACATATATTTATAGGTAAATATGTACAAATATAGTTATGGATATATATAATATTTATTAATATAGTTATGGATATATATTATTTATAAATATTGTTACTGATATATATAATATATATATTATAATTGGTCAAGAAAAGTCTGCACTGCGCGTAACCAAACCATTAAAATACTTGAGGAGGGGAAAAAGAAAATATTAAACCACGTTTGTACATATGCTTTGTAGTTGACCTAATCACCACTCTTAAATCTCTTCCGACATTAAGAACAAGGCTTGTTTTTCTCTTCTTCTTAGTTATTAATCCACGCAGCCACAGTTTATCAATAAGTCAAACTCAAAATCTTTTGCCAGCACATGAGATATGTGTGTGTGTGTGTGTGTGTGTGTGTGTGTAACTCGGATTATTGCAGTTAATTAGGTGGTGGGTCTAAACTCTAAATTGTCATAGAATGAGTTGTGGTAGTTGTAGAAAGATTAATAAATAAGAAAAAGAATATATTTGAGACGCCTATTTTTCATAATTTTAAATTTGTTTTCTGAATCTATATATATATATATATATGTATATATTAATTGTTCACATCTTTATGACATGAAATAATTTTTCTATAAGACAGTAGTGTCGATGGAACTTGAAATATTATGGCAGTATAAGTGAAAATAACAGTTTTGCTACATAACAAAATTTACGACTAAAATCGTTTTTCATCTAGCAATATTGATCAATAAGGTATCGGGTACAAATCACATTTGTGAGATTGAAATTGAAACGATTTAAATTCTATTTTTTGATCAAACGATAATATCTAAAAATAGATATTTAAATTGCAATTCAAACCATTGTTTGGATACGCAGATAAACTACTGTAAAGTTAAATTGAGAAAAAATCTAAATATTCATTTGGATAGATGTTAAAAACACGGGGGTTAAAAATAAAAAATAAAAAAGAACAATACTGGGACAAATTAAAGGAATTAAAAAAAAATTAATCAAAAGAAAATTAACAGTTCAAACGCATAGCGTTTAGGTTTTGGAATCCAAAAGGAGAAAGAAGTAATAGCATTTTCTACATAAATAATTAAAGTAAATAGCAAAAAAATTTGGAGTTCTAAATAGGGGGGTCGAATCAGGGAATATCAAGAGTTTGGATTGGATTCATTTCCCAGTTCAGATTAGAGTCCACGGGTCCCCCCGCGTTCAACATGCACTGGTAGGTTAACTAGACATTTAATATAATAAACAACTTTCTCAAGTTTTTATTTTAAAATTACAAGGAGCACTGATCACTACCAATTCTAAATAATATTTTTTTAACAACGTAATTAATGTTTAGTTATATTTTTACCAACCGATTAGCTTAATACATTATTGCCTAAGAAAAAGTTGTTGGTTTTTATTGGTTACAAGTTGCAATATTTGACAAATAGACCCTTTTTTGGGACGCATGTTTGAAGCTTATAAATGCTGCTTTGGATGCTTTTTTTGAGACAAATATAAGGTCAGTATAAGAAGATGTAGTTATCGTCCTTTTCTTAATAATATATCTGGAAAAATAATGTCAAAAGTCCCTCTTTATTGACTGGAAAGTAGAAGCCTTTTGGCCGGGGTTAGTTTTGAAATAGTGTTTGATTGAAGTATAAGTCCATGGCAAAGTAGCCGCCCCCATAGTTCCTTAATTTGTATATAGTGATGGAACAAGCTACTATCTACTATTTACGAAGCCAACAATATGTAAATTTAAGCAAAGTTCACTAGCTATATATACATACACCAATTGAAAGCACGTGTAAGATTCTATCATAATTAATTTTATTACTTATTTTTTTGGTTAATATGAAACTTATTATTTTAAAGATAAAATTTGGATATTTTTTATTAAAAAAAAATACAATATGTAGCCTTTAACTATCATTTAGAAACTCATAGTATCATTGTAGCCTTTAATATTCAAAAATAAGGAGAATAAAGTATATAAGTTACTATAATTTGTTAAAAACTCATATTAGATTCTTCCCCCCAAAATTTGAAAGAAAAATGAGACTCTTTAATTAAAAAATAAAGGAATAAACACACATATTTTAAAAAACAATGTACGTGTTTCAGAATTAAATGAAGGACAATAAAAGTTCAAAAATTTGCAAATTAATTCAAAAACAAGCATTGTAGAGTAAAAGAGATAGCCTCCAAGAAAAAGAATAACGTAAAAAAGAAAAACATTAAAAAAGGGTTAAAAAAAAAAGAACAGCATTATGAAACAATTTTTAGGAGAGACAAATCAGAATCTGCTTTCAATAAAATTAACAAAACGGACATTTATGTATGTGTATGTATGTATATGTAATTGTCTACGTATGTAATATGTAGTAGATAATTGATAATGGATTTATTTATGTAACAGATAGATGATGGATAATAGATATATACTCACACATACTTAGTTGATATATAAGGATGGCGTGAATTAAGGGAGAAATTACAAATCTAAATCCTGGAAATAACTAATAATATATATATAATATATATATGCACAAATATTCACACAAATCGCTTCTATCCTCAGACATGAAAGTTCTCAATTTTTTTTTTAGCTCAAGCAGTACTTTCAGGAAATAGTTTCTTTGTTGAGGTATGTACGTTACTATATATAGATATATATCCTCTAATTCAAGTTGCCCCCTCTTATTTCATTTTATTTTTTAAAAAATGTTCAAAATGGTGTTGACAAATAGTTTTGTTGTGGAGAGGCACTTGTGCACTCTATTTATCATTTTTTCCTATAGTCACCAAATCCGAGATTGGAGTCAAACAATAGAAGTCAGAAAAGGTTAAAACGTTCGTTTAAGAGGAAACTTCACCCAGTAGATGGAGAGTCGGTCATTATTCTTTCGAAAACATTATAAATTCTTTTTATGGAGCTCTATGATATCCATTTTATTAATTAAAAAAAAAAACCTCTTATGCTTCAAAATATGTTATCTAGCTAAGACTCTGAACCTCTCCTTTGATCGTGCTGAGTTTTGAAACATAGAAATTAGAAAGAAATGGGAAAAAAAAAAAAAAACAAACAAACAAAAGTTCATAGAGTAGTACACATAAAATGGAGTCCACTCGCATAGAAAAACAAAATACAAGCACTTATTCCGTCCATGCTAACCAATTACGACTAGGGGGACCAATATTAAAATGTACGAAAGTACTAATGATATATTTTTTTGGTGCTAGTAATTAAATGTTCAATAACATTCATACAACTTGATGTCCATTTTAACGCGGAAACACTTGGCACCCTGGAAAAAGTCAGTCTGAAAAGTGGCAATCCCACGAGCCATGAAGAAATCTCCGGTTTTGATCCCTTTTTTTTGGTCATGAAGTCCCTGAATTTTTAAAATATTGATGATTATAGTTATTTACGTCTAAAATCGTTAATTTTCTAACGAAATCTTGTTCAAATCATAACAAAATCTCACTGAATTGGTTGGAATATATATAGAGAGAATTCATTTTATTAAAAATCTATATATCACATAAGAAGGCATTCACTTCCAAAATTATTTGGTATGCCAACCTCTACTTCTCTAACCTTCTTTTATTATTAAAAAAAAAAAAAAACAAACAAAAAAAAAAAGAAAAAGAAAACAATTTATTACTGTTAAGTGCTATCTACCTTACCTAACAATTATGACTTACTGTCTCTTTCTCATATTAGTCATACATTTTGTAACTTATAAGCCACTCAAAGGGGACAGTCCTCTCTATCTCTTAATTAATTAATCCCACGCTTATCAAAGCTGAAAGAGATGATCAATTTCTATATGAGACAACTCGGACTGGAGTTCAGGTGGCGGATTTAAATTATATATGCCAAACACTGACAACTGCTATATTATATTGTAGGAAAAAGAAAAGGAAAAATAATATTAAAAAAAAAGTTTTGGTACTTTGTTCATGTATGAACAATAAGATAATAATGGTGTTAGGAATATTAACTCACATGATTATAAGATTTCATGCTTTAATTGATAGATGTAATATTTTAATTTTAATTGATATCACATCTTTTTAACACATTAATAACTTAATAATTTACATATTATGTTTGTTGGTATTAACAAGTTGAAATATGAATTAGTGTTCCAAACATGATTTTGATACCAACTCGCGTGATGATGATATACAAATGAGCAACAATGTTCAGTGTGTTTTTTTATGTACCCTATCAAATTGAACACCAAAATGTAGGCAAACCAAGCGTTGTAGTTAGTCTTTGTGTCATAGAAGTAGAAGCCCTGAGCCCTTTCGGACTAGTCAGTCTTGAGCGGTCATCTTTATCGTCGAAGACAGGGAGCCGCCATCGCAATTGGCCATGTCTGTGCCATTGAAGAGGATGTCGTGGTAGTAGAGCACGAAACGCTTACAGGGATGCGATTGTCATTGCAGAAACAGATTGAACGAGGTACAAAAATAGATAGAAAAGGAAGTGACTTTGCTGAGGAAGTTCTCATATATATATTGTCTTTCCTTGGGTACCTCAAAAATAACAGATAGATCCGGCATTAGATTGCTGACTCTTGGATGGAAAACAGATGGTCAGATTTGCATAAGGGTGTACAAGGGCACTCTAAAAGTTACTGACAGTCCCTCAAGTTTAGGGCCTAGTAAGAAAAAAAATATTTAAAAACTAATTGGCCTAGCAGTTAATTATTTATTCTGAACTCAACAAATGTGCACCCTTGTCTATAATCACTCACATAATCTACCTTACATGTTATTACCGTTTCAAACGCCAGCCGGATGTAAGACTTTGCGTATTTTGGTATGGTCATGTTGGGTTGAACTTTAATTAGAACTTTGTACTCAATTTGTTGGCAAAATTTAATTTGGTTAGATCCTGTTAATTATTTCCGTGGATTCTCATATGATTATTGGGATATTCTTGATTTATTGTTCATGTTGGACATAAGCTTCGTATGCGTCTGTTTTGATCATGTTGTGCACACCACATTCTGACCAATGACAAGGAAAACGACAACAATCACAAAACATATTAAAACGACAACATATTAACAACATCATCAAGAAAACGACAACACATCAAATAATGTAACAAGAAAAACGACTTGTAAACCAAAAGGCAAAAACCAACGTCCAGGAAAATATTAGATCTACAAACGACATCAAAAGAAAACGATAGCAGCCTGGTAAACGACAACGCAAAAAAGAACAACATCACAAGGAAATACCACAACAATGTCAAGAAAAGATCGGCACGATACAGTTGGCAGTTTGGTTCTTAAGTTTGGACGCAAAAGGTTCATTTTAGTTTTTTTTTCCCCCGAAAAAATAAATAAAATTTTTAATTAGTTTTTAAATAGTAATTGGCCTAGATAATTTCTAACCCTTTAAAAGATTACGGTTTGATCCTCTTTTTTTTTTTTAAAGCCAAGAAGCCGCTGTACTTTAAAATATTGAATCATTATAGTCCTTTCTGTCCAAAATTATAAATTTTCTAAAAAAATCTTGCTTAATTCATAATTTTTTTTATAGTAAAAAGATCAAAATACCCTTTGATTTTCTCCCTCAGTTTTTCTTTCTTTCTCTTTTCCCCCTCAAACCACAAAACATCAAATCCAGAAAATTGTTCCATTTTAGTCATTTTTTTATTTTTTTTCTTTCACAGCATTATTTTTCTTTTTTTCATTTTAGTCCTTTTTATGTATTGGTCTATTTTTAACATTTTAGTCCTTTTATCTTGTCTTTTTTTTTTTTTCACGCCTCCTTTTTTTATTTTATATTTTCAGGTATTTTGTTGATTTTCATGTCTATTTTTTATTTATATATTTTTTTATTCAGATAAATTTTCTCAAATATATCAAATAATGTGCATCACATTTGCTTTTTAACTGGTATATATAAGAAAGAGGGTCCATCATGTGCGTTTTGTCTTTCACAAGAAAATTTAAAAAAAAATTAAAAAAAAAAAAAAAGAAAACCAAAAACAAAAAACTTGCGTTTTATATCCTAAAATACGCATTCAATTACCTTGCATATTATTCAAAGAAATATATCAATATATATGGCGGACCACAATGTAATAAAGATGAGCACGTACGATCAAGTCACCAAACATATTGTAGATATTCTTTCACAAATTGATCCACATGCCTAATTATTGATGGAGTCATTATTACCAGTTGTGGGTAAGGATCATTTTTTCTTGACACTTGAGGTTAAGGAGTTGTTTAGGGCATTAACTCAAGACAGAGTTTCTTAAATATTTTTTTGTCTTATTCTTTAGGTAAACAAATTTTATTATTCACGTCTTCAAATCTCTGTTCTTTATTTTCAAATAACTTCACTCTAAAATTCATAGCTTTCTTATATACAAATCGAAAAGATATATTTTTTTAAAATAAATTACACAAAAGGACAACAGAAACGAAACAAGATATATATATATTTTTTTTCTTCCAAACACATTTCAACATTTTACACTTTTTGCTCCAAATAATTTGTTTTTAACCAAACGTACATTTTAAAACTCAATTCATTTCTAATGAAAATATTTCCAAAACTCTAACTTCAGTTGGTGTTCCAAATGGGTTCTTTGGATTTTTTTTTTTTTTTTTCCTTCTCTTTTTCATATTGGCGTTGGGCATGGGGACTTTAGACACGATTAGTTCTTGAACTGTAAGTTACTTTATCACGTAATAGGTTAAACTCTATTCTTTTAGTATGCTTTTCAATTACAGGTTTACATCTAAGTTTTTCATATTAGTTTTTGTCTTATTCTAAAAAGTTAATAAAAGTTATAACTAATTTTTAAAAAGTCAATTAATTTCAATATAAAAATTCCACCTCAAACCCGTGTTTCCAACGGGGTCTTAGTTTTAACAAATATATCCCGAATCGCATCGTGCAAGTCCAACTCCTCTATGCCCTCATCCCGACCCTATAGACATTCCGTCATGAACCCCCCTCTTATCGCGAGTCAACACCTATCAAGTGCTACCCGTCTCTTAAAATGTTTGCTACTTGTACGTTTTCTAACTATAGATTTTGCTGATTTTTTTTTTTAATTGAGCATACTTTTTTAAAAAAATTAAAATTAATGTTAAATTTTTTAGATTATTATTTTATTCACATATTACTATCTAATATCACATCACATGTATTGCACATGTCACATGATCCACTTTATTAGTAACCACATCGTCATTAACAATTTTTCTTTAATTATTACAAACACTGTAACAGTTCACGGGTTTATTTGTCAAAACATTTTTTTTTAATAAGGACTAAACAATTTGAGGGACCAATGTGCCAAAAACCTTTTTTTTTTTTTTTCCCTAAATAAACAAGAATATAAATTTTAATCAACAGAAATTTTACATTCTGATCAACTTGTTACGACAAACGAGTCCACTTTTCATATTATATTATACATAAATATGTATATTAACTTGCTACGGAAGACAATTAATTTACAAAAAGTAGGGATTCTTCGTAGCTTCAACAGGTAGATTTTCTTATGGGGTGAAGAAAATATTGAACATTTGTTTCTGAATTGTTCAATATGGATATAGTGCAGCGCTCTTGTAAATCCAGGTCTGGTGGAATTATGTGATGGAATTTTTCCTACTTACAGAGATTTCTGCAAAGGATAAATATTTACGCAGCCTCTTGAAATTCTTAATGTATTGCTTTTGAAGCGCTACTCATGGAAACTATTTATTATTGTTTATTATCCGGAAAAATACGACTGGAATTATTTGTGGTTTGAATGTGGCTGTTCATCTTATATAGTGCAGCTTCTCTCCAGAAGGAGGACTGACGTTCCTTGACATTTTCGATCTAGGTGGGGGAATGCTTCTCTTCCTTGATTCTGTCACCTTCAAAGTGTCTTGTAATTATCAGGACGGGGAATCGTGTGATATGCATCTACGCAATTTCCATTTTAATTTTAACCTTTCTGTAACATTAATATAAATGAAAATTTTGTTATGTTTTATAGTTTGGAGGCATATTCGGACAAGATCCTAAGTTCAAAGGACAAACATGAAGCTAGCTAGTCTTCAATATATATTTCTGTTAACAAAATTAACAGATGAGGAAATTTTATAATTGTTTTAAAAATTAGTAGAAACGGATGTAACAAATTCAATGAGAATTTTGTGATGATGCCTAAAATTTTATAGACAAACGTGAAATTTTTTTTACATATATGTATATTATCGTCCCCACTCCCGCATTTTAACAAATAGTCGATTGAACCCTTTCACTGCTGTTTCGTAGGATAGTGTGTGTGTGTGTGTGTGTGTGTGATCGTTTATAGCTTAGTATTACATCTTGGTGTTGTATGCACGAGACCGCATAATATATATATATATATATATATATAAATATATAAAATATCATTCGCTTTGTTCTATCAAATACTGGGAAATGTGCATCGAATAGAAATGATAGGTGCAGACGGTCAGCCTAACCATTTAAAGTTGAGAAACTAAATATATTCCTATATTTATATGTACAAAATTATACTATAAGAACACTGGTCGTGTTCTATATGCTATCTGCCTTACCTAACAATTATGACTTTACTGTCTCCTTCTCATATTAATTAATTACACATTTTATAGACCACAGAAAGGGAATTTATTCCTTTCAGCTCTCTCTCTCTCTTTCTCTCTCTCTCTCTCTCATTAATTAATTAATAGGTCATTTGCTAGGTTGATCCCTCAACTTTTAATTTTATACAACTTTGATCTTTGAATTTTTTTCATAGTTTGAACGCCTTTAGATTTTAAAAATATTACTACAATAATCCTTTATATTAATTTTTTGACAGAATCCATTAGTTAGCATCACTTTTTAACCAACTGACTAACATAATTAAAAAAATGAGTATAGTAGTAACATTTTAATAGTTTAGGGACATTCCCCCCCCTTTTTTTTGTACATGGAATGGTCATAACCTATTAAAAACATTGCTACAACAATAATTTTCGTTAATTTTTTAACAAAATCCATAGCTAGCACCACTTTTTAATCAAATTACTAACAGATTCCATCCAAAAATTGATGGAATGGACTATTATAGCAACATTTTAAAAGTTAAGGGCATTCTAGCTATGAAAAAAAGTTTAAAGATTAAAGTTGCGTAATATTAAAAATTTAAAGAATAAATGAATAATTTACCCTTAATTAATTAATCCCACGCTTATCAAGGCTGAAATAGATATATTATATACCATATCACTACGACTGGAGTTCAGGTGGCTGATTTAAATTATGCCAATTACTGACAACTCGTAAAGTGTGATGTTATATAGGAACAAAAACGAAAAATAATTGGAAAAAAAAAAAAAAAGCTTTTGTATATCAGCTAGATTTGTTCACACCATTCATTGGTGTTGGGGATATAGAAGTAATCTTTTAATTTTAATTGTTGTTACATTTTTTTTTAACACAAACTAATAGATTAATAATTCACAATTCTACATAATATGTAGGTTGGTAGTAAAAGTGAAAATTTGAATTGGTGTTCTTAACATGGTTCATAAAGCAAGAATGTAGAATTAAGGGAAATTAAGTTTAACATTTTGATACCAGCTCTTTCATGAAGTAAGAATGTAGAATTAAGGGAAATTAAGCTTCCGTTTGATGAAACATCTTAAACTCAAATTTTTCATCTCATTTTTTTTTTTTTTTTTTTTTTTGAAATATCAACAAAAATTATAACTAATTTTTAAAAAGTCAACCAACTCAAATTTAAAAATTTCAACTCAAACCATTTCACTAAACGGAGCCTAAGTTTAACATTTTGATACCAGCTCTCGTGACAATGATATGTAAACGAGCAAAGATGTTCAATGTGTTCTTATACTCTGTCAAGTTGAACACCAAAGCATAAGCAAACCAAGCGTTGTAGATAGTCTTTGTGTCATAGAAGTGGAAGAAGCTTTGAGCCCTCTGCAATTAGTAATTAAGCCTCAAGCGGTCATCTTATCGTCGAAGGTGGGAGCCGATGTGGCATTTGGCCATGTCCGTGGCGTCGAAGAGGATGTCGTACGTGGTCCTCGATTGGTATAGAGCACGGAACAATTGTGGGGTCAAGATTGTTGCACAAACAGATTGAGATGCTATGAGAATGACTCTTATTTAAAATTACATTATTGATTTAATTTAATTTTATATTTATTAAATGTCTAATCTGATCAATCCACTTAACCTAATCTGTTTTAATTGGATGGTCGATTTTCGATTTTGGGTTGATTGGGTGGGACAAAAGTTTTTCCAATTCACTCAAATTTATTCGTGTCGATTGAAAAGTCCCAAGAATCCATCCAACTCACATGATGTTCACCCATTTTGAATGTGGAATACGATCAATCCACTCAACCTAACATGTTTTAATTGGATGGTTGATTTTAGATTTTGGGTTTGATTGGGTTGGATAAAAGTTTTTCCAATCCACTCAAATTTATTCACGTGGGTTGAAAAGTCTAAAAAATCCATCAACTCACATGATGTTCACCCATTCTGAATGTGGAATACGATAATTTAACCCAGAAAGGTTAAAACGACAACATCCAGGAAAACATTAGTTCTACAAACGACAACAACCTGGTAAATGACAGTGACTTGAAAAAACGGCAACATAAAAAAAGAACATCCAAAGTATTACGGAAAAAAAAAAAAAAAAAAGGTCTAGAATAGAGAGCGACACCGAACAGAAAATAACATATCTACAAACGAGGCCATAGGAAAACGACAATGACATTAAAAACGGCAATGTAAGAAAACGACAGGGCAAGGAAATCGATAATAGAAATTTTTTTTTGGGAGAGAGAGAGAGAGAGAGAGAGAGAGAGAGAGAGCATCCAGAGAAACAATAGTAATCAATAAACTACATCATAAATGAAACGACAATAACCTTAAAAAAGACATAACTTAAAAACGACAACAAAAATATAAACGACGAAATTATAAGAAAAAACTGAAAAAAAAAAAAAAAAAAATCGTCATCACAGAATTGACTACGACCTGGAAAGAGAAAAATAACAAAAAACGACAATTATCCCCAAAAAACGACTAATATATTACATCACCAACCAGAGTAATCTATGGAATGACAATTAGGATGTGAAACCAACAATTCTCACTAACAATGAAAATACTTGTACATAAATCAACTGTAGTTTACCACCGATTATTTGATAAGGAGGTAAGATGGGTTCTATTTATATGGCCTTGAGTTTGAGTCGTTCTCATCAGAATATCTAGTAATGTTACCCTCTATTTTTACAAAGAAAAACAATTAGTTGAACTGGGGAAAAACATTTAATTGACCATCAAAAACATAGGACGACAAGAAAAACTAGAGAACTAACATTGGCAAATTCTTGGTCTAGTAACATTCATACAACTTGATATCCATCTTGAGCTGAAAATATTTAGTACCCTGTAACGTATCGGTCTCAAACGTCGCAATCCCTCGGGCCATGAAGAAATCTCCTGTGCCTCCGACCACAGAAAGGTCCCAAGTCTTTTGTCCCATCATGTCCGCACCCATGATGTTGAGAGTTGTACACCAATTGCTTGCATGGTGCTTTTTCTTTGCGTGGTTTATTGTAAGGCGAAACAGATTGAGATGTTGTGAGAAGAAAAATAATGAAACAAACACATTTTTGTTGAAATGCTCTCATTTTAATGAACCCTTTTTTTTTTTTTTTTTTTTTGGTTGTGTGTGTTGTGGTGGTGCTGTTGGATATTGAAGAAAAATTTATAGGCAAAAACTTTGAAGTGGTTGCATTGTCGTTTGGGTCTCAACATGTGAATAACGAACATATACTTGTTCGCATGTGTGTGTTTCCGTATAGAGCTATAGAGCTCAAGACAATGGTGGGTGTATTAAGCCAAGTAGAATAGAAACTCTAGTCTTTCTGATTGAAACAAAATTACCATTTTTGGTGAGAAGAATATTATTATTCCAAATACAGTTGCCAATTCATCTTAAAGGATGAGTCTAATTTAACGCAAACCATTAATGATCCAACACTGAACGAAAGATTAATTAGGCAAGATTTTCAATTATTGTGGTTGCCAAGTATCAAATTTCAAGATATTCTAAAAGATTAAAAAAAAAAAAACAAAACAAAACAAAACATAAGATATCCTTACTATTATACCAATCTATGGTGTGATAGATGAGGCCTCAGATTATGGTGATCAAAATGTGTTTACAATTAAAATACCATCTTATACATGTCGTGTTGTGGATTTTGGAAAAATGATCCAACACTACCCAATATAGTTGTTAGACAAGACATTCAATTATTAGAATTGTCGAATATCGAATTTGAGGATATTCTGAAAGGAGAAGGGTGAAAGATGGCCTCGGACTATAAAATTTGAAATGTAATTAAAATAAATATAGTCTAATACATGTCGTTTAGCGGTTTTTGGAAAAAAGAATAAATAATCATGATACCCCATTTATTTCTTTGGTTGCATTCTTAAGGATTACAAGTCCATGCAGACTGAAAGTGAAACTTTACCAACCACTTCTGGCTTTCGAGTATGAGCACAAAAATTGCTAGAATCCAAGAACTCTTATAGTGAACACAACTACTCATAGTGATTCAAAATTTAGTAAATTTTTTTGTTAACACCCCTAATTTAGTTTCCTACTCCACTAACCAAAACAGAAATTGCTCTTAGTGTTTCTTTTCACCTTTTTGAATTATCGTATTTTATCTTCCAAAACTCTTGCTCAATAACATATGAAAATGGGTAACGAAAGTTAATAATATAATCACGGTATTAGGCGGCTGTTAATACCTGGTTTAACTCATCTGTTGTTCTTATTTTGCAAGTTGCAATACTTGCCTATGTCATCTCTTGTTAATCAAGTGAGATGCTGACTCGAACCTCTAACACCTCATCATTACATCACAAATAATTTGTTAATTGAAAAGGATTAGTGATCGGTAAGCAAGGTATCCTGCAATGTTTGTTTATTCATTTTCACGTTCATTTACAATAACAATATGATATTAAAAAAAAAAAATTTATACTAATAACGTTTATCGCTGCCGGTAGTACGATCAACAAATATGATTGTATTCCTTACCTGTATGCTTGAAGGTTTTATTATAGACCATCTATTTGGCAAGTCATGGTTCAGAAAAGGAAAACCAGTTAGGTGGTTATTCAGTCTCTGTGGACTCTTCACCGGTTTCCTGGGCCAAATGCACCGGAACCTGACCATTGTACTGCTGCACAACCAAAACTGATGCTGTTGTAGAGAAATCCGGTGATGTCAACAAACTCCCCACCGGCCCCAATTCTGGGCACTCACTCCTATTATTTAAAGCCAAGGCGACTTCACCAGCAGGCGTTCGACCAACCAGGAATAGATTGCAGTGGCCAATCTCTTGGATCACAGCAATGGCGTGTTCCGAGCTTCGAACTGCTTTCTCTTCATATTTGATGGAGTCATCGCCGGCCTTATTCTGCTTGAACTTGGTCAGGAACGTCTCGTCTACTGAGTCCAAACTGGTGTCGGAATGTTCTTCCATGTCAACTCTTGCAATCTCCCCTGCAGCCTCGGGTTCCACTAGAAAGCAAAAAACTAGTAGTTTGATACCAGGGTGCTCAGCCATACGAGCGCCGTAAGCAAGGGCCTCTCTGTCATCTTTACCCCCGAAGAACAGAACTGTGATGAAATAAGAAACGTTACTTGCAGCCACCTGGCTTGTTCCACCAAGACCTCGATCAACGAAGATTCCAACCGAGCAAGGTGCATGCTCAAGTACCCTCCGGTTGACCCAGCGGAAGTCACTCCGGGTAACCTCCAATCTGCCATCAAGCCTTTGGTGCTTGTGGAATGGGAGGATTATAATTGAAGCTCTTTTAACCTCGGCAGTGGTGCAAATGTCCTCGTGCATATCGGACATTGAAGAGATCGATTTCATTGGCCTGACTGACACTTGTCCTAGTTGCCGGTAAGCCTCAAATGCCACTTCAAGATTACTGGAATCTGATCGGTGGCCCCTGCTCCAGAAGGGCAATCCATTTCTTCTTGCTTGGTGTACCATTAGTATAGCTGATGACCTCTCGGAAAGCTCCGTGAGGTGCATTGCATATACGGAAAGTTCTCGATGCTTCTCAGTTCCTCTAGAGGACTCCAGCAAGTTCAACAACGATGGAATGTTTCTTGCGCTATGGAAACAGGCCAAGACCCTGAGCTGAGTGTTTGGATTTTTCCGCTCGATTGTTCTGTACTTGTAATCAGCCATTCTTGCCCTTTTTGCTGGTTTATACACTGAAACTACAAGAGGCGTTGTGATGAAGGTAGTAAAGACGGCCATTAAAATCATGACAGCAAAAGTTTGGTCATTCAAAACCTGCATATAAAGAATTATAATATGCGATTAATATTTCAACTAAGACAAAACAAAACAAAACAAAACAAAATTCCAATTTGAAAAAAAGAAAATTAAGAATTCGCAAGCGTAGTATAATTACCTTTCTGTCTTTACCAATGTTGAGGACAATGAGTTCTACCAAGCCTTTAGTGTTCATTAGGAACCCAAGAGCTAAAGCCTCACGGAGAGGCACTTTGCAAGAAAGGGACACCAAAACGGTGCCAACGATCTTCCCAAAACAAGCTGTGCATATAACTAAAACTAGAAGACCCCATGATTGGAGACCCTGAATGGTGGCTACATTGGTCTTCAATCCACTTGAAACAAAGTAAAGAGGTAGGAATAGACCAGATACAAGATCCTCTACTTTTTCCACAAGAGCGCCAGCAAGTGGACCATCCCTCGGAACAAGAACTCCGATGATAAAAGCACCAAACATGGCATGAATTCCAATAGTATCGGTAACAAACCCAGCAGCCAGAACAACAGCTAATGTTGAGCATATGTAGATCTCATCCACCGGTTCACCTTCATGACATCTCTGAGATATCCATTTGAAGATTGGACGGACAATGATAATACAGATGATTACGAAGATACAACCAGACAGAAAGACCCACAATGGAACCAAGGGAGATTGGCCAGACCCAGATAAGGCAATGGCGAGGGCAAGAAGAATCCAGGCAGCTACATCATTGACTGCCGCGGCTGACATAGCCATCCTACCAACATCCGTGGTCAAAAGTTTCAGCTCAGCAAGAATACGAGCTAAGACAGGGAAGGCAGTTATTGAAAGGGCCACTCCCATGAACACTAGGAAGGCAGCACTACTTACACCTTTAGATATGGTTGCTCGGAGGATAAATGAAGAACCAACTCCTAAAGCAAAAGGGAGGCTGATTCCAGCAATCGCAATGCCGAAGGCTTTTTTCCCAGTCTGACGAAGGGAGTTAGGATCCAACTCCAGGCCTGTCAAGAAGAGAAAGAAGAGAAGACCAAGGTTTGCTAGAGTTTCTAACACAGTTAGACTTTTGGTTGGAAAAATTGCATGGAGATAACTTTGGTTCCGTCCCAGCACCGATGGCCCAAGTATTATTCCCCCCTGACAAACAAAACAACAAAAAATAAAGTGTGAACTGTAGCTCCGTAGGAATTTGATGTTCGTTAAGCTCTAGCCTTATAACAAGCTAACACAACTTAACTACTGAAAACTGCTTGATTTAATTAGAATGAATTATATTGTTCAGTTCAGGATAGGGGCTTGCGGTCAAGAATGTCTCTTTCCGCGCTAAAGCCCTCCCTATTTTTTAGTGAAGATCTCCCCTCCCTTTGCTAAACAATGAGGAGCCCCAGAGTAGTTCACGGGCCAAATTTAGGCGTCATGACGATCCCTTTCTTAGTGAAAGATCGAGAATCTCTCTCTAAATCACGAGACTGATTGGATCTGTTATGTGAAATTAAGCAAATAATGCTGAGGACAAGGATGCATAACAACACTTCCCGTGGGTATCAAAGAACACCACTCAAGTCAACACTAATAGTTCCTTCTTCTTTCACTACATAAGTAAGCAATATATTTTATCCAAAATAAGTTGCCAAATAGTTAGGGACCTAGATGAATAACATCGAAAAGGGGAAAATCTTTAGAAACCAAACCCTATGAATTGTGTGAATAGCAACCGTTTTCGGTTTACAAACTTCGGAGAGCTAAAAAACTAACATTAGCCAACAAATTCGGCGTAGTTCGGACAAAAATCTTTTAGATGCAATTCTATTAACATTCAAGCAAGGAAAGAAGAAGAAACTTACAATGATCTCGGCAATAACCCGAGGCTGTCTTAACGGCCTCATAAGAAAAGCAAGGCCTCGGGTGACCACAAGCACCAAACAGATCTGCAAAATAGCCAGAGGGAGTGCAAAGTGAAGAGGATCATCACCCTGGAATGCACCATTGGACGTAGCCTTCATCGGAGGAGGACAAACCAGTCCTACCCCCGCAGCAGTCGCGTTCGAACCCATTTCCCGATATCGAAGCCGTCGACTAAAACAGGAAGCCCGGCTTCAGCCTCCGCAGTCCACAGAGTAGCTCTCTTAACGAGCTTTGGCACTACAATTGTTTCAAACCTTTCTTGTTATGCAATTAACACAAATGACGATACAACAACATAGACAAATCAAAAGCCTCCCAGAAGAACAAGTCCAACAGAAAATAAAAAAAAATTAAAAAAAAATGAAGTTTCTGCATTCTGTCATCAAATATGTAACGGAAAATTTCCCATTTTTATTAATATTTTTTTAATTTATTACGATCATCGAGAGATTGCGCAGCATAATCATCTTTCACGATCATAATCACCAACCCAATATATTAATGCAAGGTATAAATATATATAGATGTACATATACAAAAACATACTAATGCAGAGAAAGGAAAAGGGGGGAAAAAATTGCGGCAAACCAATCGGGAATATGCAAAAAGAAAAACAAACCATTGAAAGGAAAACCAGAGAACAGACATTGGAGAGAGAGAAAACAGCAAAAACAAGTTCACCTGTGCAATGGGTGTGTGGAGTTTGGATTAAAGAGAGAGAAGCAGAGGGTATTTGAGGATGTGAAAACGGGGAAGTGAAGAGGCGACGAACGGTGAAGGAAGATAAATAAGGACGACGACGACGACGACGCGGCTCGAGTGATGTGTGAGAATTAAAAACTTTTTTTTTTTTTTTGAAGAAATTAATAACGCTGTTGGAGTGACAGATTAAGAAACAGGGGATTTATGGACCCAAAAATGCAGTCAATGACTGTGTTATGGCGGAGGTGTCGTAACTCGTAAGCGGGCGGAGAGAGATCTTCGCAAACTAACCAATTGTTTGGATGATATATCGAATTGAAAAATTTTTATAAAAAAAATGTGATTTCTAATTTTTTTTCATCACCCTCTAATTTTAAAAAAGAAAATTATCTTATTTTTAAATTTATTTTATAAAGTATATTTTTGAGAAAAAATAAATAAATCTTTTTAAAATTTTTTTATAATCTACAATTCTAAATACTATTTTTCTCAATCTAAATAACTTTTTTTTTTCAAGAAGATAATTTTTACACATCTTATTCTCAAATTGAAAAACTTTCTCATTTAAAACAATCTTTCCGAAAATAAATATTGAATTCAAACAGAGCCTAAATATATCTTTTTTGGCGGTCCGGTGGGACTTGGGTTTGGGTCACCCTTTTTTCCCTTCTATTTAAGAGTTTTTTTTTTTTTTTTTTTTTGGGGAACCTATCAAAGCATTTGTCTAGATTGTATGTGTAAACCTAAGTTTTTCTTCTTTATTTTTGTTTTTTCTCTAAAAAGTCAATCAAAATTATAATTAGTTTTTGAAAAATCAACTAACTTCAACCTAAAAATTATATTTTAAACCTATGTCTCAAATAGAGGCTAAGAAAGTCTTGGGCCACTATTCTTTTTCGTTCCTTAAAATTTTAAATTACGTTGAATAAAGGTTTGTGTTGAGGAAAACAAATTAAATCACATTTAAATTGAAATTTTCATTTTTTTTAAACTCGTATCACAATCTCTAAAGAAAAAATGTGAAGAATATTTATTTGCATCCTTGCTTGGTTTAAGTGGACAATCCCATTAAAAATATGTATATTTTAAGAGCCGTTTGGGAGAACATCTGAAAATGGTATTTTAAAATTGGATTGAAAATGTATGTTTTAGGAAAAAACTTTTGAAAAAGTTTTATGATATAGAAAATAACATAAAAATTTGAAATGTGTTCAGAAAAAAATATGCAAAATAGAACTTGTATTGTTCCTTTCGTCGTTATGAGCATTTTGACATAAAAATCATATCATTCCGATTTGAAATGAAAAAATTATAAACTTTTAAAGTTTAAGTTTAGAAGAAAGTGAAATTTTGATATAGAATTGAGATTTTGAAATCCAGAAAAAACTTTACTATCTCTAGGTGGTGCCCCAAACGGGTCCTAAAATTTGACCTTCTATTTGATGTTTGTTGTTATTCCTCTCGTGTTTAAAAAAAGAAATAGAAAAACAAGGTTAAAGAAAATGCAAAGTCTAACATGGTTGGGAAATCTGTTTATATTGGTTATCAGTTGGCTTTATATGAACACATATTATAAGGATTAATTTGGGTAACTATCAATAAAAACACCCAACAATCAATTTAATTTCCAAATAAAACACAATCATATTGACCGCACCTTCCTAGGTGTTGCCTCTTTCTTTCCTTTATGCAAAGTACAAGCACTAATTTGCGTAATTGTCCATTGTAAAAGTCAAACTCTCCCACCTTACTTTATTTCTTTTTCTTCTATTGTTATGTTTGTTGCCATTCCTTTTTTTTTTTGTTTAAAAAAAAAAGGGCAGAAAACAATATTAAAAAAAAGATAATACAAAATTAATTGTGATTGGAGAAATATACATATATTCAGTATCAATTGGCCTTATAAATAACAAATCACAAGTTTTGATTTCTTCAAAAAAAAAATCATAAGATTTAATTTGGAAAACTATAAATTCAAATAACCACCAATCAATTTAGTTGATCCCATATAAATACAAATTACAACATCCATTTAGTTAGTTATCTATTAAAATAATCAAGAATCAATGGAAATTTCCATTAAAAAAATCAGATTGACTCAAATTATGTTTTCTTAATGCATATCTGTGTACTTGTTTGGGTTTGTCCACAGGCTGTTTCAAGTGGACATTAATTATTTAGTAGTCAAATTGCCACGCCTTCCTCTATATGGTCCTTTATTTTCCTTGATATTTCCATTCCTTTGATGCTTTAAAAAAAAAAAAAAAGGTAGAAAACAAGATCAAAAGAAGGAAAAGAAACGAATGTTTAATTGGTTTAGTAACTTTCTTATACACGGATTAAGAGAGAGAGAGATCATGAGTTAGTAAAATGGTTAATTGACCTAAAAACTTAAAGAGTAAAAGGCTTATAAGAAAGTCAATTATAAAACTACTACTAGATTATAGATGCGATCATTAATATAAATGTAAATTATAAGCATTGATAGATAACTAGCCCTATAAATAATTAAGAGTCAATTTGAATTTCAAGTAAAAGCAAAATGAGATAATCAAGTTACGTATCTTTTTTTTTTTTTTTAATGTATTTATGACTTGAGTGGGTTTGTCCACATGTATTTTCTTCATTTTTCATTCCTTTATGAAAAAAAGAGATGGTAAATAAAAGATATAAGTGGTTGCACAATGTGAATAACTTTATTAAATTACATAACATAATATAATTGATTAAACATCATTTAAAATACTAAATTTAAAAAGATGAAGAGAGAATTATTTATGTATATATATAACTTATAATAGTTGCACTTTAATGGTTGACGTTTTAAAATAGTAATCAAATTAAATTTCTATAACAGATAAATATCTCGTGATAAGACCGTGATTCTAGCTGTCAAATTTGTACTAACTTCAATTAATTCTATACGTTTATCTATTTTATTTTTATATGAACTAAATCAGATATTAAATTTAGACAAATACATCCTATCCCTAGCTAAGAAATATTGCTCCTAATCAAAGCACAACTTGGAATGGGGCGAAAGTCAACTGAAAATTTGCTTCTTATTAAATCCACTTTAGACATATACTAACTAATAAAAACAAAGATTAGGGGGAAATGATAGCCCTTAAATTATTACACAATCAAAATTATGATTCCCAAGAGAAGCAATGGCGGGAACAACGTAATATTATAATGAAAAAATGCTTCCACTTCACTTCTCGATCACAACCGAGAAGAATATGTTCTATAAACAAGTAAAATGTTACTTTAAAAAGGATAATATAGGATGACTTTTGTAAAAACAAATAAAACTTTAAAGTACAAGTTATCATAAAAAGTTGACAAGTTTATTAGATAACTGTGCTAAATATATCGTGTTCGACTACCAATCGTTCAAAGTGGTTTGAAAGTACGAAGCACTAATATCCTTATTTTAAGGGGGTGGGAAGGAAAAAAAAAAAAAGAAAGAAAAAGAAAAAAGCACTACTTCCATAGAAGTGCAACTAAAATTAAAAATTGCTTTTCGTTACGCTTTAAAAATAAAGACGGGCATTATCTTCTTAAATTGCTTCAAAATCCCACAAGTTTCATTCCCAAGTGAGGCATTGGCAGGGTCATTATAACATTTTTATATTTGCAATGCTTCTACCCGTCGTTTTATATATACTTAGGGTTCGTTTGATAAATGAGTTGAGTTTGAAAATTTTAACTTTGAGTTAAAAATTTTTATTGATTTTTTAGAAAAGACAAAAATTTTTTAGAAAAAGACAATAATTAAGATAAAAAAGTACATTTTAGTTTGAGATTGAACAAATCACCAAACAGAGCCTTATGATTAGTTTGGAGCTAGAGTTTAAACTTAAAGTTTAAACTCAAATTTTTGTTTTTTTCTGAAAAAGTCAACAAAAGTTACTATTCAAACTTAAAAATTTCAACTCAAACTCATTCACCAAACGGGTAATCTTTTTTTATCTCCTATATCCATCTCCATATCGCTTAATTTAATACGGGTGCAAGAACATATAATCTTCACTGAGAGTACTATACTCATATTCTGCATATTTACCCATTAAGAATTTAAAAAAAAAAAAAAAACTCAAAACAAATTTCATTAAAATTCTCATTTAGCAACATAATCACAAAAGTAACGGAAATTGAAATTAAAATCATATAAAAACAAATCCAAACACTAAGAATTTATGAACTAAATTCATATAGAAAACTAAAGCAATGAAACACTAAAAATTCAAATTTATATATATAAAACATATATATATTGTATAAATGGTGGATATAAGAAGGATGGGTGCAAGTATAGAAGAACTTTCCCACCTCTACTCCGCACTCATAAGGGTAATTAATCTTAACCTCTATATAATCATAGCCGTCTTTATACCTATATATTATCTTTTATATCCGTTTTTAATGAGATGGGTACCTGCAGGTACCCGGACTAATAAGTAAAAATGTCATCACTACTTCTACTTTACTTGTATAATCATATGCAAAAATCAATTGTGCAAAAAAGTAAGATAGAAGTACATGCCAGTTTAGGACAGAGGATACTGAAAATTTTTTTAACGTCGGCAAGTCTTTATTTTCACCTCATGAACAACATCTTTCAATGAGAGAGTAAAATCAGAAAAATTTATATTTTGATGCTCTCGTTATTATTGATTTATACAACATGGCTCTGGCTGGACAAAAACAAACCCGATCCGAATTCTGATCGACAGGGGCGATCAATCAGTTGGTTTCCAAATCTTTGTCAGGGTTTGCCATCACTTCAATCTTTGCTGAAGCAGACGCTTGTGAAGTAGGGAATATGTGACCAAGATGTTGCTGCACCACCAAAACTGACGCCGTAGTTGAGAAATCCGAGGATGTCAACAAGTTTCCGACAGGGCCGAGCTCAGGGCATTCGCTCTTCGCACTCAACCCATTATTAGCCACTGCACCTTCTGGTGTTCTCCCAACCAAATACAAGTTGCATCCACTGAACTCCTTTATCACTGCAATCGTTTCCGCAGAGCTCTCCACTCGCTTGGCCTCGTATTTGATCGAACTATCGGTCGAGATCTTTTGCTTCAGTTCAGCGATTGCCGTCTCGTCTTGTGGCCCTAACGAAAGGCTAGAGTGTGAGTCATCTTGGATAGCTGCGCTGACAATGTCTTTGGCCTTCCCCATCATTGCAGGACTTGGCAAGAAGTGAACGACATTTAAGCTAATGCCAGGGTGCTCAGCCATTCGCACGCCAAAAGCAAGGGCTTCACAATCATCATGACCGCCGAAGAATAGGACGGTTATGCTTGAAGAAACGTTGCTTGCCGATACATGTGTGGTGCCACCAAGTCCTCTATCCACTAGTATTCCAACCGAGCACGGAGCCTGCTCGAGCACCTTCTTATTGACGGAACGAAACTCAGCTCGAGTTGTCTCCAATGCACCATCCCACCTCTGGTGCTTGTGAAACGGAAGGATTATCATCGCCGCCCTTTTCCTCTCGGCGCTCATGCAGATGTCTTCATGCATGTTGGACATAGCCGAGATTGCTGTCATTGGACGGATGGACACTCGGCTCAGCCGCTGGAAGGCCTCAAAAGCGACAACAATTTGGTCCGAGTCCGAGTGACTCCCCTTATTCCAAAAGGGCAGCCCGTTTTTCCTAGCCTTGTGAACCATAAGAATCGCGGAGGACCTCTCGGTGAGCTCCATAAGATGCATTGCATAGACGCAAAGTCGCTCCCTCTTTTCAGTACCACGGGAAGCCTCAATGAGATTGATCATGCTTGGAATATTTCTTATGCTGTAAAAACATGCCAAGATGTGGAGCTCGGTATTAGTTTCTTTCCTCCCGATCGATCTATCCTTGTAATAGGTGCTAGTCTTTCTCTTGGCCGGGTTGTATATTGCCATCACTATCGGAGTCGTGATGAAGGTCGTAAATATGGCCATCAAGACCATAATGGCAAATGTTTCATCATTGAGCACCTGCAATATCAATGAAAATTTCATTTTAGCACCATACTCAAAAATCGAATAAAAACGTAATTACAGACCATCATTAAGGGTGGTGGATTATAAGTTCTACCTTTCGGTCTTTTCCGATGTTGAGGACAATGAGTTCCACTAATCCTTTAGTATTCATGAGGAAGCCCAAAGCCAGAGATTCTCGTAATGGCAATTTGCAAAGAAGGGAAACGCTAACGGTACCGATAACCTTTCCGAAGCAAGCAGTCATGATGACCAAGACAAGGAGGCCCCATGACTGAGCCCCACTGATTGTTGCTACATTGGTCTTCAATCCACTCGAAACGAAGTACAACGGAAGGAAGAGGCCGGAGACAAGATCCTCAACCTTTTCGACCAGAGCTGCCGGAAACGGCCCTTCCTTTGGGACAAGAACACCAATAACAAAGGCGCCGAAAAGGGCATGAATTCCAATAAAATCAGTGACAAACCCGGCTGCTAGAACCGCCGCTAATGTGGCACATACATACAATTCTTTGACCGGCTCACCCTCTGGACAGCACTGTGCCATCCATCTGAATATGGGCGGGACAGCAAATGCGCAAACCACAACGAAAGCAGAGCCACACAAGAAAACCCACAATGAAACAAGAGGAGAACCGCCGCCAGAGAGGGCAATGGCAAGAGCAAGAAGAATCCAGGCAGCAACGTCATTTACAGCCGCTGCAGACATTGCCATTCCGCCGACATCAGTAGTTAAAAGCTTGAGCTCAGCCAGAATACGAGCCAAGACAGGGAAGGCGGTAATCGAGAGAGCGACTCCCATGAATACAAGGAACGGGGGTCCTTTTACACCTTTCGAAATGGTTGATCGGAGAACGACTGACGTACCAACTCCTAATATGAAAGGGAGGCTAATCCCTGCAATGGCTATACTTAAAGCTTTCTTTCCAGTCCGACGGAGAGCCTTGAGATCCAACTCCAGGCCCACAAGGAACAGAAAGAAGAGAAGACCAAGATTGGCCAAGGTATCCAACACGGTTAAACTTTTGGCTGGGAATATGGCGTTCAGATAGTTCTCGTTGCGACCAAGGGCCGAAGGGCCAAGCAAAATTCCTCCCTTGAAAATAAAAAAATACAGCAACAAGTAGTCAAAACTAAGGACGCTAAGATGGAAACTACAGTGCTAAGAAAACATCGAAATGTGTCAAAAGACTAAATGAACAGTGTTCAATGTCCATATATAAGATCAGTTTTATAGCTTGAATTTAGGTAGCAAACAAGAGAGAAAAAAAGAATTTGTTACTTACAACAATCTCTGCAATCACACGAGGCTGTCGTAACGGCCGGAGAAGAAAAGCAAGAATTCGGGTCAGTGCAACCACAATAACTATTTGTAGGATGGCGAGAGGGAGTGCATAATCAAGAGGATTATCACCCTGGAACACGCCATTCGAGGTGGCTTGCATGGGTTTTGGACATGAACTAGCATTTTGCGCCATCTTCACCTAACGATTTAAAAAAAAAAAAAAAACTAATTCTCGTTGACTTTTTCTCCTCCATCAAAAACCCAAATATATGTAAGTATGCGCTAGCAAATTGGGTAAATGTTAACAGAAAATTAACAACATGGTGAGTTTGCCACCATAAATTAAGCTTGATTTTAACATCCTAAATTCTAGAAGACAAAGTAAAAACGGATATATGTTTATGATTGAAATATACCAGACTCAATATCACAAACGTCGAGCCATTAAAAAATTAAAGAAAAAGGCCCCATTGCCACCAAGAACGTGGCGAGGGAAACAAAAAAGCCAAAACTAAGTACAGGTCTAATCATGCTTAGGTGCCAAAGAATCGGCTTATTATTATTATTATTATTATTTTTGTTTTGTTTTGTTTTTATAATAGAAAAATGAAATTCAATCCGATGTGGTTGAATTCCGGTGCTCTCACATAATAGTGGGTCCACATGACACCCGGTCAACCCCAATCCCGCCGTGTGGATCAGAGTTGCTCTTTCTAATATGGTACTCGGTGGGATCTGACCACTAAAGGCTTTTAAAAATTTGGCAGAATAAAAAATTCCATTGCACATCTCCTCAGTTTCCATAAACATCAGATTCCAACAAAAGATTGCACACGTAATCAGCCTAATAATATTATACAAATCCAATCATTATCATTCCTATGTAAAGGATAATCTAAAGTAAATTATGAATAATGAAAAAAATAAGTTATTTTTCCTTATTAAGAGTTCTAATGAAACGCCAGTGGACTAACTAATCTAGTATTCGAATCGTAATATAATATATATATATATATAAGAAGAGTCTCCCATCCCACATCTGGCCATCCGACGGGGGAGAGAGAAAGATAAGAGAAGACAATCCAAGAGACTAATAAGTATAATCCAAGATATTATTTGGTATAACACAAAACACTAACTCTTACAAGTTTTATTCGTATTCGGTAAAAATGAGGTGCCGAATATGAGAGTAATCGTATATATATAAACCGAATATAGAGTAAAATTGAAAGAGAGTATTCGATCTGTCTCGTGAGTAATATGTATATGCTTGCTTATGTGTATACCAAAAAAAATTAATATTGAAAGAGAGTTTCAGGCTACAGCCAAGGTCTTAAAGGTGACAAAAAGAACCTTAACTACCAAACCAAACCGCTGACTCCCAATTTCCCTGGATATTATTTTCTTAATTTTTCTTACCAACCAAACAAACTTCTCCACATGTATGCGACATTTCCAACTTGAACAGCGTTCTCATTTCCACAAACAAAACAGTAAGAGGAACGTGTTTGACCCAACAAATAGCAACACAAAGAGTAAATCAACTCAAATCAGCATAATTTTTGGATCTGAAATCAACTCCAAGAACTCTTGGATACGAAAATCTTACTATATAAAACAAGTCTAAAATGATTTAAAAAATAAAACAAAATAAATCTTTCACAGTGACAAAAAATAAAATAAAAAAGAACCTTACCAAACAAGCAACAGCCGATTTTTCAGTTTCTCAATTCAGTTCAGTTCCTGCAAGAGTGGTTGATGGAGAACAGAGGAAGAGAATGGATTAGTATGGATTAATAGGATATTATTTACACAAATTAAACAGATTATCGTTTTCTATTTCAAAAATTAAAAAACATATTATCACTTTGCTCCAAGTTATTACTATTGTTATTATTTTTTGAAACCTCTGTCAGTGACACGTTATATAGCCAAATTCAAAGTTCTAACACCCCCAAGAAGGAAAAGAAGAGCAAATATCAAACCAAAAAAGAAAACAAAAAACAAAAAAAAAAAAAAAAAAGATTTTGAGAGGGCAGGACTCTTGGCCGTTCATATATATCTTTCACAGTGACGAGAAGAAAAAATTACAAAGCCTAATTGTAGCATTTAAAAAAAAAAAACTAATTCTGGTTGACTTTTTTCTCCTCCATTAAAAACCCATATATATATATATATATACGCGCTAACAATTTGGTATGTTAACAGAAAATTAACAGCTTGATGAGTTTGCCACCATAAATTAAGCTTGTTTTTAATATCCTAAATTCTAGAAGACAAAGTGAAAACAGATATACGTCTATGATTTAAAGATATCAGACTCATTATGACAAACGTCAATCCACCAAAAAGTTAAAGAAAAAGGCCCCAATTTTTGGATCTGAAATCAACTCGAATAACTCTTGGATATGAAAATCTTACCATAAAAAATAAGTCTGAAATGAATAAAACTAGAGGTGGTAATTTCTGATAATCGCTCCCAAATTTTTATTTTCAAAATGGGTTTTCAACTCTAAATCTTCAATTTTAAAATGAGGTTTCATTATGAAATGGCTTAAATGAGTTTAAACTTATGAAACAAATAGTCGGTCAATTTCCCTGAATATTTTTTGTTCTTAGTGTTTCTTAGCAACCGAAAAATGAAAACTTCTCCACATGTATGTGACTTTTCCAACTTGGACAGCGTTCTCTTTTCCACAAACAAAACCTAAGAAAAACGTGTCTGACGCAAACATATAGAAACACCAGAACAAAAAGAACTCAAAGAGTATTGAATATAGTCAGAGTAAGCGTGCTAGTTAATGCCAAACTCAACAAAAGAAGACCAAAAAAAAAAAAAAAAAAAACTCTAGACACATCAACATTAACTAGAAAAGAGAGAAAAATAGTATCGACACCAATTATTAATCAAATGTGGATCCCACGATGTAAGATTCATAGATTGGGTCCTGCTTTCTAGCATCGGTTCTGTAGTGCTCAAAAAATTTTTCAAAATCCTATGAATCTTCTAAAAAGGCACATCGTACAGACCCCACATTAAAAAGCTTAAAATTAAACTAGCATGTCTCACAAAATAAAAAAGTCATTCAACAGGTCGAAACCAGGGGAGGAAGGTATCGGTTTTTTCAAGTAAATATGTAACTACTTTCAGAAGACGAAAACACCCTCATGCCCGTCGTCAAATTTACGAACCTTACAATTCTATATGATATGAGATGATATAAAATCCAATATAAAGGTTCCTTCAGAAATCACCTAACAAAATCAAATGTCAATTATACATAAAAATATATGTGTGTGATATTGTGTGTGTGTGTGTGTATTCCTTGCAAATCTAAAGAAGTGATTTTCGAAACCATATTTTAATTACATATGGACCCGTTGAATGTGTATCAAGCCGTGAAAATTTTCTCAGAAAAAAATTTTGCAGCTTTCTTGAAAAAACTTCGTATCATGTCTGAACATAACCGCAACATGAACTTTTGTTTCACAAAAAAAATGCAATCAAGAATAAATGTTGATATGAACCGTTTGGTTACCGAGAAACGTGGACAGAAAAAAAAAAAAATGAAGGCAAAAAGAAGAGACTAGAGTCCTATTGCATTACATCTTTCTTTCTTTCTTTCTTTTTTCATAGATGATGAAATAAGAAGAGACTTGGAGATAAGAATCACCTGATGAAATTTTCCCGAGAAAATTCTGGCTAGAGAAATCCTGGCCAGTCCTTCACAAGAATAATTTTCTCTCCATTTCCTCCAAGAAAATGATAATGAAAAGGAAAATGAAAAATGAAAATGAAAGGGTTCAATTTGTCAACCACCATGCACAATTATATACCTATGTACTCTCTCTCTGTCTCTCTCTGTGTCGTTTCAAAAAGACAACGTTTGTCTGCAAACGGGAAATATCAGAACATATATATAGATCCCAGATGATTGAGAAAATGTCAAACACAAGGTGTCACACTATGATTATAGTATTGCAATTATCCAGGGACGCCTCAAACAGTAAATTAAAGAAAAAATTGCAAAGCCTAATTGTAGCAAAAGAAAAAAAACAACTCAAAGACTATTGAATATAGACAGAGTAAGCGTGCTAGTTAATGCCAAATACAACGAAAGAAAGAAAAAAAAAAAAAAAAACCTAAATACATCAACATTAACTAGAAAAGAAGGAAAAACAGACTGTATTGACACCAATTATTAATAAAATATGAATCCTATGACGTGAGACTCATAGATGGTGTCCACCTTTCTAGCATCGGTTCTATGGTGCTCAAAAAATTTTTCTCTCTTTCTCTCTCCCCCTTATTTGGGTTGTACCTGTTTTAGATTTTTTTTTTTTTTTTGAATAAGAAAATGAAGAGACTTGTTTGCTTCGCGTGATTTATGAAAAATTATCGGAGAATGTCATAATGAAAAAATGGAGATGTTTGGAATATTAGAATATTTTAGAAATTTTGGAAACGGAAATATAATGAAGAGTGATAATACGAATCGCTCTGGAATTATCTATTTATAGAACTGACAGAATTGCAAAATATTTGGGATAAACTTTTTTTGCCATTCGTATTTTCCTTATGAACAAGGGGGTCAATTAGTAAATTACAAAACCAAAGTCAGTTCTTTTTTAGTTAATTTCATTTTTGGACCCTTGTTTTTCAATATAATCTTATTTCAGTCCATTTGATTAAAGAGTAGTATTATTTTAGTCCATAAACATTAAAATGTTCCAAAATCAACACTCTAACTATTTATTTGTCTCATATCAGCTATTTGGTCAAAAACACTATTAAAAACTTAACTGTAATTATCATGTTTATATCAAATTTTAGTCCGGATTAATTTTGTTCTTTTCACATCTCAAAACCCTTTGTCAAATTTGAAAATTTTTAAAAGCCGCATATTCTCATAATGCACATGATCGTAATGTAATAATTATTGTCTATTTTAACCCGTATTTTGGATAAATGGGTTATTTTAAGATATACCAACAGTTCATTAATTCTCATTATGGGACATTTAAAAATTCAGGGACTAAAATAATATTGTACTTATAATATAGGGACCAAAAAATGAAATGAGTCATTCTTTTTTGTTTAAACTTAAAAACCAAATATTTCTATTTCACTTATTTATTTATTTATTTATTTAAAGATTTCTTATTTAGCCTCCTGGAATTTTAAGTGAAATGATGATTGATTTTTTCAACCTTTTATTTTAACAAATTTCTTTCAAAATTAAATAAAATAGCTTAAAGTGCTCCTAAATGGATAGAGAATGCCGAAGTTAAAAAGAAACTTCTAGATATAAGTGAAATGACGTGCTCCATTGAATATAAATTTTTAGTCTCTACCTTCAAACGTGCTCGAGTGCGTGTGCCGGGCATTTTTGTCCCCCCAAATTTTGATAATCGTCATTCATTCTTAGGGTACTACACAACATTTTATTGAAATTAGAGGTGGTTTGTCAAAATTAATAATTTAAGGGACAACTTTACAAATTTGCGCCCCCCCCCCCCCCCCAACAAAAAAAAGTTGAAATTTTTTTAGTTTTCCCCTTTTCCAAACACCGTGGACGAAGTCCGCTCCTATTACCTTTAATTTAATAATTTGCATAAGATTACTTTAAAATAAATTTAGATAAGATGTACCGTATAGTGTTTTTTTTTTTTTTTGATAAGTAACTGCAATTAAAGTTCTGTATATAATTAAATAACAATCCCTACAAACGTATACTCAAGTAACACGATATATATTCATAAATCAATGAACTGTTCAACCTCTCTCTCTCTCTGTCAATATATATATATATATATAATATAATACTAGTTCAAACTTTCTTACCTCCTAAATTAAGGGGGATAAAAAATACACATACTAAATTATATTAATTAGGATATATAAACTTCTTAGTACAAGGGTTACAAAAAATTACCTAAATAACCATCTTTTTTTTTTTTTAATCTATTGACCAACATAACATAAACTCCTCCATCTTGAGCAACATGATACAACTATTAGTTTACTTTAGTTTAATTTTGTGTCATATTGATTTAACATTATTTTTTTATGTCATGTTAGTGCAATTGTCTATAAATTTGTATTATTTAGGTACTCATCCCGGTTTTATGAAATAATACAAGTAGATTACTTTATTTAATATTGATGACTTGTTCTTCTATTCTCTATTTTGTTAAACTTATCTTTTAATTTTGAGTGGTACGCGTTTTGCTAGGATTGTTAACAGACTCTTTTTCGTTTCAGCCGTGCACAATATTGCTCCATTTTTACAATGTTTTTTCCCCCACTTTAAAACTGTGGAGAAAATATATTCATTGTATTTTTAATAAATATTCTTTGCACAGGTGTTATTTTTTTTTTCCTTTTCTTTTTTTTTATTTGCTGCTTAGTTGTTGTTTTTCTTTTATAGAAAAGTGTTTGACTGGAGTGAACAAAGAAATGGTTCTGGAGGAAAAGGTTCCACCGTCCACGTGTATTAATTTAGATTGATTGATTGATTTTTTTTTTTTTTTTTTGGCTAAAGTAATCTTTTGAAAAATTTTCGATGATTGAATAATTAATTTTAGTGAACAAACAATTGGAGACATGAAGTAATTTGCGGAAAGAATAAGCAAACAGGTGTATCTTAATAAGCCGTGAAGGAGTTAAAACGGAAAAAGAAAAAAAAGTAACCACTTAGAGAACCCACATAATTCATTATATATGCGAAATATTATATGTAATGATAAATGAAAAGCTTTTGGAGGAAAAGTCTACCTGTGCGACAATTTAGTTGGATTTGATTAAAGTAATAAAATAATTGTATATAAATGTAATTCAAAAAAAGGTAATTAGAAGCGGATATTGTGGTTCAAAGATTTTGAAAAAAAAATATTGAGGAACTCAATATAATGCGAAGAGATATAATTGCCAATCCTGAAAAAAAAAATGCTTATAAATTTTGTGTTTGAAAGGAAAAATGTTTTAAGATGTATAGATGAGTGACGAGTCTATCTTCTTTAAAGTGTTGCTTTTGATTTATCTTTTTGTTTTTATCTTTGTCATTAAAGTTGGATTATGAATTTCTTTATTTTTGTTTTTTATTTTTAATTAATTTAAGTGAGGGATTTAGTTTCTCCTCACGATTTACATAAGAAAAGAAAAAAAAAGTAATACTTAGAAAATAAACATTTACGTGTGTGTGTGTGGTTTTTTTATTTCTTATTTTAATTATTTTTTTTTCATGTCGGTACGAATTGTATCAAGCTAATAAAGGACTAGAAAATTAGAACAAGTACCACTCAAATTGTTGGAGCCGGGCACCCACTGGAATAGCTATTAAATGAATTTCATATGATAAACATTTTATTTACTTAACTTTTATTCTATTATGCTACTATATAAACTTTTTTTGAATTGAGTTATGAAAATTTGAACTTTAGATCTTGAGTATTAAAATATGAATTTACTTCTAACGCTAATTTACCATGCAAGCAACTACGATTTTCTAATTATTTAGAACTCAAATTTACGAAAACAATTCTCATGTTATTTGTTGTCCAAACTTTAGTGACTAACATTATTGTACATTATTTAATATCAATAGCACCACAAAACCATGTATCTTAGCTAGCTATATATGTCATAGAAAATATGCGAGTATGTAAATATATACACACACACACGATAATGTTTTGGCAATTGATTCCAGGCAAAACGAACTCGCTGCCGGTATTGCCAAGAGTTGTTCACACGGAGGGAAGAAATGAAATACACCAATTTTTTTTTTCTTTTTAACAAAATTAAATAACATCAAAGTATCAAAATGAAAAGATAAAGTTTTAATAGGGCTGTATGAGAATTTTTAACTCTATAAGGGAAAACAGAAAGAAATATAAATATTTAGATAGAATTACTTCCAATGAGAGATATGTAAGAATTTTTAATTTTTAGTAAGGACAAAATAGAAAATTATAATTTTTTTGCGGCAGAATTAAAAAAAATTCAGTAGGGGCCATCACAAAGTAAATGTGCCACTGTATACGAGTAAAGTTTTCAGTCCAATGATCGTACAGATCTAACAATCTAATAATTTGACTAATAATATATGATACTAACATTCTTAATATGAAATATTTTCGGTTGATATTTACTATTCGTAGTAAAAATTCCAAATAAATAACATTCTATATATATAAATAGTTACATAACATTAGATACAGGTCATTGGTAGTTATGCGAGTCTTAAAAAAAAAAAAGATTACATTTGTTGAACTAGTACAGCAGCTAGGATAAAGACTAATCTACATTTATAGTAGAGCAAATAAGGTATAAACGAGCACTTTGGGAGACCTACTAAAAATATGGCCAGATTTTTCTTTTATTTCAAGGAAATGACCGGTGATCATTGTAATATTTGATTGATCCATTCAATCAATTAGTAATTAATCATAAAAATATATATCGATATCGGACAATCTAGATTAAAAATGCCGTTTCCTATATCTTATCCTCATATTATATAATTAGCCTCATATTTGACATCCTGCAAAATGACGCTTGCTTCTTCTTCTTCTTTTAAGATTCATGTAACTATTAGTCCTTGATTCTAGCATAGCTTTCTATGTAAATAAATAAATATATAACTTTACGTACGTATTAGTGTTACATAACATAGATGTTAGACGCATAATCTTACACTTATTAACTTCAAGTCTTATTTCTATAAGATAAAATCGGATATTTATGATAATACCTAACAAAAACCAGACTCCTATATATGTGTGCGTGTATATATATCAGCATCGAAAGTTTTTGTATTGATTTGTAGATGACCAATAATTGTACCAGCTAGCGTAACCCATTGTATTATGCCAAAGCTTTGTACTCCCAGTAGGACATGTGACGCGATGCTGATTTGGCGATATAATTGAACATGAATAACAGCTATATTATTAATTTGTGGAGTTCACATTTTTTTTTTTCCAGTTCGTATGTTTGTGAAAGGGTTCAATTTGTCAACCCCCATGCACAATTACATACCTATGTACTCTCTCTCTCTCTCTCTCTGATCCCAGATGATTGAGAAAATGTCAAACAGATGGTGTCATACTATAATTATAGTATTGCAATTATCTAGGGACTTAAGCGATGCCTCAAACAATAAATTAAAGAAAAAAAAAAGACAGTACTTTAATTGATCCTCCATACTGATCTTGTTTTTCACCAAAAAAACATAATTTCCGAATTTCAGTTCAGTTAAAAACAAATAAACAAACAAGGGAATGGTGGATTCAGATTCTCATGAAAATTTTGATGTCCCAAACATTAAATCAGACTATAACACATCGTTCAATAGACTTAGAAATATGGAAAATCAATGTATGCATTTAACCATAACATTTAAATGAGGTTTTGTATAGTATGTATATATAATTTCAACTACTTTTGTATCAAACACCTCATTTTTACCGGACACGAACAATAATTGTAATGGTTAGTGTTTTGGATTGTGCCGGATAATATCTTTAGTTGTATTGGTTAGTCTCTCTCTCCCTGGTCGGATGACCGATGCCGGATGGGAGAATATTCCGTATTTTAAAGTAATTTGAAATTATGAATAAGGATAAAGTGCCATATAAAATATCCAATTCCAACTATATTTTAATCTTCATTGCTTCGTCAAAGTGCGTCAACTGAATCTTGTTGTATATCTGATTCGATCGGTATCTGTTGAGAAAGAAATAGAGTTTGACTTTGTTTATCCACGTGGTTGGGAGTGGAAAACAATTTCAAATTTGTGAAATAATGCCATATTAATTAGCTGCATACAATATTTTGTCGGCCTAGTTGGAGGAAGTGGAAACCAAGAAAACGAGGCTGTGGTCTAACTTTTCCAACCAATTACTTAATTAGTTTTGAGTGTCATTTTTATCGAAGATTCAGCAATATCGTGTGTGTGTGTGTGTCTGAAAATGAGATATTAACGCCATTTGAATTGCTAAAATATGAAATTATTGAACTCAAAAGAAGAAAAAAAAATTCAAATAATATTGAGCTAAAAAAAAGCTATCCACATTGTTGTGTTGCAATGTCCAACTCATGCCAAGATAAGGTTTGTTAAAAATCTGATTGGAACAATATTGTTTAATATTTGTATTGACTTTACTATATATAAAGTACTTTAATTGAATTATTAGGTCTTACATTGGCCAAATTGGATAAAGTAACTACGTAGCCAGGCGTGTGCTAATAAAATTTTTTGAGAGTGTGTTAATTAATGTCAGAAGTAGTTGGATATGAATTAATGACAATTGACTAATTATTATAATTCAAACCGCATGAGCTAGAAGTCCGTTTTTCAGAAGTTTTATAAAAGCGAAGTTAAAAAAAAAAAAAAAAAAGTGATTTTTCAATGAATCTTTCAAACAGATTTTTGAATGTGTTTATAATATTAAAGTTATTTTAAAATTTTCAATAAATAAGTAAAATGTTGGAATAAAATCTATATAATGTCTTAACTAAAATTCTTATATAAGTTTTAAAGTTTTTTCAAAAGAGATTTTTTTTTGAAAGTGATATATTTTAATAGGAAGTTCTTCTAAACCATCTTATAACCTTTTGATTAAAAGTAGTTTTTGAAGTCGAGTTTAGGTGGATGGATATTCCATCCCCAATTAAGAAGTAGTTGAATATTAGTCAGTTGATAAGCAGACACATACTCAATAGTACCATAGATGCATGACTAGGCTTATCCAAAATTATAATAAAAATAAATAATTTGAATATTAGGCAGTTGATAAGTAGACACGTACTCAATAGTACCATAGATGCATGAGTAGGCTTATCCAAAATTATAATAAAAATAAATAAAAAAATCGGAAGCGATATTCGTCATCCTCGAACAACTTAAATGCAAGGATCTCAACCAAGTTCACATACATATCCAATTTATGTGAATGTGACCTTATTCTTTCTCGATCAAATGTATGGGATTTTAATTTCTTAATCTACAGGGAGTTTGACTTTTTTTTCTTTTTCTTTTTCCTGATTCTTTTTTTTTTCCTGTGCAAATTTTTTGTTTTGTTTTTGTTTTTTGCTAGAAAAGCAAGAAATTCACAAAATAAAGAAATTTTCAAGTGTCAACTTAATCATGGAGCCCTCACCCTATGTTTGGTAAGGAGAGAGAATCAGATGAAAAAATAAAATAAAAAGGAACATAAATTAAAAATTAAATAAAAATTAGAGTAGGAATAAACGATTAAAAGATATTCACATCCCAACTCAAACTGACAAGTTCCAACTTTAAGAGACAGATAAATTAAAATGGTGTGTGAGCAATTGGTTATGTCATTAAAACGTAAAAAATAATCTTATTTTAGTTATGGTAGTAAATCATAAAAAAATCTACATGTTAAGTGTGAGGATATTTATTATAAAAAAAATTATGAATGGGGACAAATAAAAACTATTAAAAAATATAGGGCTTTTTTTTTTAATTAAAAACACTTGAATGGCTATATATAATCCCTACCTATTCTCCATTATATATCCCTGCCATTTTACCTCAATGGCTATATATATCCTCCCTCTATTTATTTTTCCTACCAAACGAAGTCTAATAATTTATTTATTTATTTATTTATGTTAAATAAAAATGAAGTCCAATTATTGAGGCATATAATTGCATACATTTATATGACATTGCACTCGATGATACTATCTATTATTTTACTCTAATAATTAAGCGAGATAGAGAACTAGGCTTTCGTTACAGGTGCTAATAATTTGTGTGTGTGTGTGTTTTAGAACTTGGGAATTGAGTATTTCTATTCGGATCATCTGTCATAAAATCATATGTGATTTATCGTTCAATTACAGGTAAATATTTGCTTGAATTAAGTATACAAATCTTAATTTTAATTATTTTTCAATTTCTCTTTCTATTTTTAAAAGTTACGAATATCCTTTAAATTTTTTTAATTGTTTCAATTCCATTTCTTGCACACTTAATGGACTTAAAAAAAAAAAAGACTGATACCGTAAATTAGACTAAATTTATTTCTGAAAAAACTGTATTGTTTTTTCTTGAGAAAAGAAATTAATTACTTTAGTTTAATTTTGTGTCATATTGATCTAACATTATTTTTTTATATCATGTTGATGCAATTGTCTATAAATTTGTATTATTCAGGTACTTATCTCAGTTTTGTGAAATAATACAAGTAGATTACTTTATTTAATATTGATGACTTGTTCTTCTATTCTCTGTTTTGTTAAACTTATCTTTTAATTTTGAGTGGTACGTGTTTTGCGAGGATTGTTAACGGACTCTTTTTCGTTTCAGCCGTACACAATTTTGCTCCTTTTTTACAATATTTTTTCCCCCACTTTAAAACTGTGGAGAAAATATTCATTGTATTTTTAACAAATATTCTTTGCACAGGTGTTATTTTTATTTTTTTTTCCTTTTCTTTTTTTTGCTGCTTAGGTGTTCTTTTTCTTTTAATCATTTGTTTTTCTTTTATAGAAAAGTGTTTGACGGTGTGAACAATGAAAAGGCTATGGAGGAAAATGCTCCACAGTCCACGTGTATTAATTTGGATTGATTTATTTTTTTGGGCCTAAAGTAATCTTTTGAAAACTCTTCGATGATTGAATAATTAATTTTAGTAAACAAACAGGTGTACGTTAATAAGCCTCAAACAATAAATTAAAGATAAAAAAAAGACAGTACTTTAATTGATCCCCCATACTAATCTTGTTTTTCACCAAAAAACATAATTTCCGAATTCCAGTTAAGTTAAAAACAAATAAACAAACAAGGGAATGGTGGATTCAGATTCTCATAAAAATTTTGACGTCCCAAATGTTAAATCAGAGTATGACACATTGTTCAATAGACTTAGAAACTTGGAAAATCAATTTATGCATTTAACCATAACATTTAAATGAGGTTTTATGTAGTATGTATATAATATTTCAACTACTTTCGTGTCTGGTATCTTATTTTTGCCAGACATGAAAAACACTTGTAATAATTAGTGTTTTGAGTTATACTAGGTACGTAGTATCTTAAGTTGTACCAGATAGTCTCTTTTTATTTCTCTCCCTCGCCGGACTGCCGATACTGGACAGGAGAGTATTCTACATTTTAAAGTAATTAATTTGAAATTATGAATAAGGATAAAGTGCCATATAAAATATCTTGTAATTGCTTTACGATCCAATTCCAACTATTTTTGAATCTTCATTGCTTCGTCAAAGTGGGTCAACTGAATCTTGTTGTATATCTGATTGGATCGGTATCTGTTGAGAAAGAAATAAAATTTGACTTTTTCTATCCACTTGGTTGGGGGTGGTAAACAATTTCGAACTTGTGAAATAATGCCATATTAATTAGCTACAATATTTTGTCGGCCTAGTTGAGGAAGTAGAAGCCAAGAGAACGAGGTTGTGGTCTTACTTTTCCAACCAGTTACTTAATTAGTTTTGAGTGTCATTTTTATCGAAGATTCAGCAATATCGTGTGTGTGTGTGTGTGTGAATGAGATATTAATGCCATTTGAATTGTTAAAATACGAAATTATTTGACTCAAAAGAAGGGGAAAAAAAAAAAATCAAATTGAGCTAAAAAAAAAGCTATCCACATTGTTGTGTTACAAGGTTTAACTCATGCCAAGATAAGGTTTGTTAAAAATGTGATTGGGACAATATTGTTTAATATTTGTATTGACTTTACTATATAGTGCTTTAATTGAATTATTACGTCTTCCATTGACTAATGGCCAAATTATATAAAGTAACTAAGGGGGGTGTTTGGTGAACGAGTTTAGTTTAAGATTTTTAAGTTTCAATAGTAATTTTTGTTAACTTTTTAAAAAAGACGAAAAACTTTTTCAGAAAAAAAACAAAAAAAAAAAAGTACAGTTGAACTTGAGTTAAACTTATATGCCAAACAGGATATAAGTAGCTAGGTCTGTGCCAATAAAATTTTTGAGATAGTCTGTGTTAATTAATGTCAAAATTAGTTGGATATGAATTAAAGACAATTGACTAATTATTATAATTCAAACCGCATGAGCTAGAAGTCCATTTTTCACAAGTTTTATAAAAGAGAAGTTAAAAAAAAAAAAAGTGATTTTTCAATGAATCTTTCCAAAAAAAATATATTTTTGAATGTGTTTATAAAATTAAAGTTATTTTAAAATTTTAAAATGCTAGAATAAAATTTATGTAATGTCTAACCCGAATTCTTATATAAGTTTTAAAGTTTTTTCAGATAGATTTTTTTGAAAATGATATTTTCTGATAGGAAGTTCTTCTAATAAACCATCTTATAACCTCTTGATTAAAAAGTAGTTTTTGAACACAGAAAACTCAATCAATAAAACCCAAAATAGAGCGGGAGTCAAGTTTAGTAGGATGGATATTCCATCCCTCGTTAAGTAGTTGAATATAAGGCAGTTGATAAGTAGTTACATACTCAATATACCATAGAGGCATGAGTAGGTTTATCCAAAATTATAATAAAATAAATAAAAATCGGAAGCGATATATTCGTCGTCCTCGAACAAAATGCAAGGATCTCAACCAAGTTCACATGCATATACAATGTATGTGAATGTGGTATTACTCTTTCTCGATCAAATGCATGGGATTTTAATATCTTAATTTGCAGGGAGTTTGACCTTTCTTTTTCTTTTTCTTTTTCTTTTTCCTGATTCTTTTTTTCCTGTGCAAACTTTTTGTTTTGTTTTTGTTTTTTGCTAGAAAAGCAAGAAATATACAAAATAAAGAATTTTTCATGTGTCAACTTAATCATAGATCCCTCACACTATGCTTGGTAAGGAGAGAGAATCAGATGAAAAAATAAAATAAAAAGGAACATAAATTAAAATTAAATAAAAATTAGAATAGTAATAAACGATTAAAAGATTCAGATCCCAACACAAATTGACAAGTTCCAACTTTGAGAGACAGTTAAAATGGTGCATGAGCAACTAGAATAATAATCAAATGTTGGTTATGTCATTAAAACGTAAAAAATAGTATAAATTTAGTTATGGTATTAAATCATAAAAAAATCCAAATTTTAAGTGTGAGGATATTTAAAAAAATTATGAGTGGGGACAAATAAAAAGTACTAAAAAATATTGGGCTTCTTTTTTTTTTTTTTTTTTTAAAATTAAAAACACTTGAAGGGGGACACATGCTTCCGCCGTGGCCCCCCTTAAATGCATCACTGTCAAGTGAGATGCTTAATTAGGATCTCACATAGTCCCTCAATAATTTGGTTAGTTTCATTGAAATTTCTAGCTTAACGCAAAACTTACAACTTACAAGAACGTTGGTTGGTGCTAAACTACTAATCTACGAAAACAAGTATTTTGGAGCATCATGTGCCGCAACACTATTTATTGTTGTTATTATCATTTTTAAATAAATAGAAAAGAAGAAACAACTGAAATCAAGACCTTGAAAAACGTTAGAATGTTACAGATACCTTTGAACTATTTCTATTCTACCAAGCATCAATTATAGGAAACTGGTAATGAAAGGAGATCGGAACGATTATGTTGTGTTTGGTAGCAAGAAAGAATTGCAAAATTTGATTTTGTAGAGAAGGGAAGGAAGAGTTGTTTGATGTGCAGCAAAACAAGGAAAACAAAACAAACTTCAATAGCAAATAGTGTAACTACGAGAATGGAATTACTTAACAAATTTTCTCCTCTACTGTCCCCCACCTATTCTCTATTATCCCTACCATTTTACCTCAATGGCGATATATAATCCTCTTCCTATTTATTTTTCGTGCCAAATGAAGTCTAATAATTTATTTATTTATTTATTTTAAATAAAAATGAAGTCCAGTTATTGAGGCATTTAATTGTATACATTTATATAACATTGTACTCGATGATACTATCTAATATTTTACTCTAATAATTAATTGAGATAGAGGACTAGGCTTTCGTCTCAGGTGCCAATAATTTATGTGTGTGTGTGTGTGTTTTGGAACTTGGTAATTGAGTATTTCTATTATGATCTTGTCGTAAAATCATATGTGATTTATCGTTAAGTTACACGCATTTATATTTAATTGAATTAATTATGCAAATCTTAATTTTAATTGTTTGGATCAATTATACATATCTTCATTTTAATTATTTTTCAATTTATCTTTCTATTTTTAAAAGTTACGAATATTCTTTGAATTTAATAAAAATATATATATGCTTCAATTCCATCTCTTGCACACTTAATGGACTTAAAAAAAAAAAAAAAAAGAAGGAAAAAAGATAGATACCATAAATTAGACTAAATTTATTTTTGAAAAAACTGTATTGTTTTTTCTTGAGAAAAAAAATTCTTTAACTATTTTATACACTTTAAAACATGAAGTTCAAGATTTTTTATTTTTAAACATTTAGTTTTGTTTTAGGGTTTTTATGGTTTTGTATGTGTACTATCTTTTTAGTAACTATTTAAATGTATTCGTGTTGTTTTGTCGTTTTTTTTCTTTTGTTTTTTTTTTTTTTTTGTCGTTTCACAGAGGACGCGCGATGAAATTGAATGAGTTTTTCGAATTTAAGGAATATATTAAAAACAAAAGGATGAATTGATAAACAACTAAAACTAAAAGGTATAATTATAATTAACCCTATATTTGTTTAAACGTTGGCACACGTTTGCAGATGGTGGACGAGTACTCTGCCAAGTTATTCCCTCAAGAGTCAAAACTTATGGCGCAATAGATTTTTTTTTTTTCCCCTTTAGTGATGAATGAAATAAAGAGCAATAATGCATGAATTAATTAAAGTAATTTAGCTATTAACGGAAGCTGTATTCAGTTTTTTCTCTAAAATTCTCCAAAACCGGAGTGATAAAAAGTATGAGACCTAAGAATCTTTTTCTATTTCTCTCTCCTATCAAACAATCTACAACCAATTTGTTTTCTCTTTTGAAAATCTCTCAACTATTTCTTTTCCTTTTGCTTTTCACTTCTTCCAAACATAATGTGAGTATCATATTACGGTGGAAAGATAAACAAGCATTAACATCCCAAAAAATTATCAGATTCTCTTTTGATTTTAGTTTCAATTTGAATCATCATGTTGAGCAAAAATTTAAAAAATCAAAAAAATTAAAAAAAAAAAAAAAAAAAAAACAAGACTGATAATATGTTAATGCTCATCTTGAGAAATCCAGTAATTTAAACAAAAAAAAAAATCGAGAGCAAACGGATAACATTCCCATAAAACACCAAAAGCTCAAAAATTCAACTTTTTCACAAAAATTTAAACAAAAAAAAAAAAAAAAAAAGCAAATGGAGCAAATGGATAATCAAATCCGACATCCTCACACCAAAATTCCTACTCTACACCAGCTCAAAACTTCAAAATCTGGTTTGAAATTGAGGCAAAAATAATCTTACACATGATTGGCATTGAGACAAAAGAAATTCGGTTTGAAATTGAAAGGATTCGACTCCATGGGTCTAAAATCCGGTCACACGTGGTGAGCTTTAGGCAGGGGCGGAGGAAAGCAAGTGCGGTGGCGGCGGCTTCAGGCGTGGGCAAAGGAATTCGAGAAGGGGTGGACGGGATGAATAGGGGTGGAGTGGGATGGGTAAGGGAAAGTGAGAGACTTAGAGACTGAGAGACTCAGAATGAACACTTTGAGATTCGTGGAGCTGTGTTGTTAGAGATGAGAGATGAAAGTTAGAGAATTGGGTTGGGGGGGGGGGTAACTATAGAGTGAGAGAATGATATTTTATAATAATTAATAGAATGATAAAATTTTAAAAGTTCAAAAAATTCAAAATTTATAGATGGTAAGTTTAAAATTTGAATGAAAAATTGATCATATCTTTTGCCATCAAAATTTGGTAGCAAATGATGTTACTGAAATATTTATTTATTAAAATAGAATTATTATTTTTTTGATTATTAATTAAGAGAGATGATATCATTTTGTTATTGATATTATAATTCAAGTTACATTTGTTTTCAAAATATTCTTTATTGAAATATAATTTAAAGAATTTTTTTATCCTCCCCAAATAAGATATTTTAGGATAGATTTTAGAATAACATACTTTACATATGTAAATTTAATAAAAAAATATAACAATTGCTATAGATTTGGTTATTTAAATCAATGTGTAGTTTATAAATACGAGATTAATAAAAGAGAAATAAATGCATTATTAATATTAACTCTAAGATTGAATCAATTGTAAATTGATTGATATTAATAAATGTGCATTAGTATTGCATTAAAAACTTTATATTGAGTTTATTCATGAAATTAACCATATAAAAAGGTGTAACATTATGACAAAGAAAAAAATTTTGACAAGATTTTACTACCAAATCAGGAATTTGGCAGCTAAATATTGCGATTCAGCTACCAAATTTGAATTTGGTCACAAAATCTAGCTTTCCGCTACCAAATATTTGTAGCATAAATGTGGAATCGGCTACCAAAACCATATTTTAGTAGCCGAAAGTTACATTTTGTTTTTAAAATATTCTTTATTGAAATATAATTTAAACGCTTTTTTATCCTCTCCAAACAAGATATTTTAGGATAGATTTTGGAATAACATGCTTTACTTATATATGTTTCATTAAAAAAAAATATAACAACTACTATAGATTTGGTTATTCGAATCAATGTTTAGTTTATCAATCCGAGATTAATAAGAAAGAAAGAAACTCATTTTCAATATTAACTTTAAAATCAAATCAAATGTAAATTGATTGATGTTAAAAAATGTGTATTATTATTGTATTAAAAACTTTATATTGAGTTTATTCATGAAATTAACCATTTGAAAAAGTGTAATATTATGTGTATTAGTATTGTATTAAAAAACTTTATATTGACCAATTTATTTTTCGCGTGCATTTTACAAGGAATAAATGAATTTGGTTGCAAAATGAGATTTACTGCTATCAAATTTTGGTCCCTAAAAATACTTTTATACTACCAAATATTTTGTTGGTTGCCAAATGTTTTCCGCAGGAATCAAAATTTTTTTTTCACGCTCATTTTATAGAGACCAAATTAATTTGGTCCCAAAATGTGCTTTATTGCTACTAAATTTTGGTCTATGAAAATACTTTTCCGTCACCAAATAGTTTTTTGGTCGCCATTTGTTATCTGAAGAACCAGTTTTCACGGACCAAATTAAAGGTGCTTTACTGTTACCAAATTTTGGTCCCCGAAAATACTTTTCTGCCACTAAATAGTTTTTTGGTCGCCATTTGTTACTTACAGAACAAGTTTTCGGGGACCAAACTAATTTAGTCCCAAAAGGTAATTTACTGTTACCAAATTTTGCTCCCGAAAAATACTTTTCCATCACCAAATAGTTTTTTGGTCACCATTTGTTATCTGCAGAATAAGTTTTCAAGGACCAAACTAATTTGGTCCTAAAAGGCGATTTACTGCTATCAAATTTTAGTCCTCGAAAATACTTTTCAGCCACCAAATAGTTTTTTGGTCGCCATTTGTTATTTTCAAAACAAGTTTTCAGGGACCAAATTAATTTGGTCCCAAAAGGTGATTTACTGCTACCAAATTTTCTTCCCCGAAAATATTTTTTCGCCACTAAATATTTTTTGATCGCTATTTGTTCTACAGAACCAATTTTCAGGGACTAAATTAATTTGGTCGCAAAACAAGATTTACTGCTACCAAATTTTGGTCCCTAGAAATACTTTTCCGCCACCAAATATGGTTTTGGTCGCCATTTGTCTTCTGCAGGAACCAAGTTTTTTTTTCGCGCTCTAGCATTGGTGACCAAGAAATAATTTGGTCTCAAAATGTCTTTTACGGAGACCAAAATTTGGTCGTTGAAGATTCTAACTTTCTGGGACCAAAAATTGGTCTTCAAAACCTCTCTTCAGGGACTAAATTTTTTGTGGTCATGGAATGTCTAGTTATTGAAAGTTCAAATTCTTGTAGTGTAAAATATGAATTTAATTACCTTGCATTCAAAGAAATATATCAGTATATGTGGCTGAGCAGTGAGACCAAGCATATTGTAAATATGCTTTCACAAATTGATCCACATGCCTAATTATTAATGGAGTCAACATTACCGGTGCTGGGTAGAACCTTTCTTCTCTCTCTCTCTCTCTCTCTCTCTCTCTACATTTGATATTAAGGAGTCGTTTCGGCCATTAAAAAAAAAAAGACAACTTTTTTCAAATAATTTGTCATTTTTTTAAGTAAACAAATTTTATTATTCATATCTTTAAATCGCTGTTTTTCATTTTCAAATAACTAATGTTCTAGAATTTTATAACTTTTTTATTTTAGTCGAAATAGGATTTTTTTTATTTATAAATTTTAACAATACCCATATTTTTAATTTTTTCCAATACATTTCAACTTTTTACATTTTTTAACTCCAAATGGTTTGTTCTCAATCAAATATACATCTCCAAAACTCAACTCATATCTAATTAAAAAATTTCCAAAATTCTAACTCCAGTTCGTGCTCCAGACAGACCCTAATTTTTTTTTTCCCCTTTTCTTTCTCTCTTTCTATTCGGATGCATTGGGGGCTGCGCGCGTGGGGGGCTTTTGACACCATTGGTCCTTGAACTGTTAATTAGTTATTCTAATCAATGGAATTTTTACATTTTGATCAAATAGTTATGACAAAAGAGTCCACTTTTCATCTTATATTATACGTACATACGCATATTAACTTGCTACGGAAGATAATTAATTTACAAAAAATGGGGGCTACAACATGTAGATTTTGTTATGAGGGTGAAGAAAATGTTGAACGTTCGTTTCTAAATTCTTCAGAATGGAGATGGTGCAGCTCTTGTAAATCCAGGTCCGGTGGAATCATGTCATGGAATTTTTCTTACTGACAGAGATTTCTGCATAGGATACTTTATTACCCAGCCTCATGAAATTCTTAATATTGCTTTTGAAGTGGTAATCGTATGGAAACTATTTATTATTGTTTATTATCCAAAAAGATACGACGGGAGTTATTTTTGGTTCGAATGTGATTCCTCTTATACAGTGCAGCTTCTCTCCCGAAAGAAGATTGAGGTTCCTGGACATTTTCAATCTAGGTGGGAGATGATGCTTCTCTTCGTTGATTATATTGTCTTCAAAGTGTCATAATTATCAGAAAGGTAAATCGTGTGATATGCATACAAAATTATCCTTCGAATTTTGACCTTTGTGTGATACGTGCGTTAACAACATTAACATGAACGAAAATTTTGTTAATGTTTCGAAATTTAGAGGACAAACTTAAAGTTAGTTCTCATTATATGTTTCCATTAACAAGACTAATAAATGAGGAAAATTTTATCCATGTTTTAAATTTCAGAAACAACGGATGTTACAAATTAAAATTAATACAAAACATGAAATTTGTTGTCATCTATAAATATATGTAGAAGTTAATTGTCCCCACTCCCGCATACAAATAGTCGATTGAACCCTTTCACTGCTGTTTATAGGCGTGTGTAGTAGTAGTAGTAGTTTATAGCTTAGTCGTTTATAGCTTGGTATTACATTTTGGTGTCGTATGCGCGAGACCAAGTGTAAATATGGTACACATATAATTTTACTGGTCTTATTTGATTGGGTGAACCTTTTTTTTTCAATCAGTCGCTTATCAAATACTGGGAAAGGTGATCGAATAGAAATGATAGGTGGTGACCGTCGGCCTTGTGCGTAATGGGATATTCGTTTATCTCATTAAATATTTGGATATTTAAGTCACCCTCGTCGTATTAATCAAAATATATAAACAATTCATTTTGTTAAAATTCTATATATCTCGTAAAAAAATATCCACTTCTAAAATTATTTGGTAAGTCAGCCTTTACTTTTCCAATATTCTTTTATTATAAAAGAAAGAAAAAAGGAAAAGAAAACGATTTGTTACTGTTAAGTGCTATCTACCTTAGCTAACAACTTTGACTTACTGTCTCTTTCTAATATTAGTCATACATTTTGTAACTTATAAGCCACTCAAAGGGGATTTATTCCTCTCTCTCTCTCTCTCTCTCTCTCTCTCTTAATTAATTAATCCCATGCTTATCAAAGCTGAAAGAGATGATCTATTTCTATATGAGATAACTCGGACTGGAGTTCAGGTGGCGGATTTAAATTATGCCAAACACTGACAACTGCTATATTATATTGTAGGAAAAGGAAAAGGAAAAATAATATTAAAAAAAAAAGTTTTGGTACAGCAACTAGATTTGTGTTAGGAATACTTTCATGTTTTTATTGATAGATGTAATATTTTAATTTTAATTGATATCACGTCTTTTTAACATGTTAATAACTTAATTATTTACGTATTATGTAAGTTAGTATTAACAAGTTGAAATATGAATTAGTGTTCTAAACATGATTTTGATACAATGATATACAAATGAGCAACGATGTTCTGTGTGTTTTTTTGTGTACTCTATCAAATTGAACACCAAAATGTAGGCAAGCCAAGCGTTGTAGTTAGTCTTTGTGTCGTAGAAGTAGAAGCCCTGAGCCCTCTCCGACTAGTCAGTCTTGAGCGGTCATCTTTATCGTCGAAGACAGGGAGCCGCCATCGCAATTTGGTCATGTCTGTGCCGTCGAAGAGCATGTTGTGGTTGTAGAGCACGAAACGCTTACAGGGATGCGATTGTCATTGCAGAAACAGATTGAATGACGTACAAAAATAGAAAGAAGGAAGTGACTTTGCTGGGAAGTTCTCATGTATATATATATATAGATATATATATATATATTGTCTTACCTTCGGTACCTCAAAAATAACAGATAGATCCGGCATTAGATTGCTGACTCTTGGCTGGAAAACAGAAGGTCAGATTTGCATAAGGGTGTACAAGGGCACTCTAAAAGTTACTGACAGTCCCTCAAGTATAGGGCCTAGTAAGAAAAAAATTTTTAAAAACTAATAGGCTGTTAAAAAAAAAAAAAAAAGAAAGAAAGAAAGAAAGAAAAGAAAAGGAATCCATTTTTTGGTTCGCTGGCCGAGAAAGAAACTTTTGTTGTCAAAGTAAAATGAAACCTCCAAGACAAAATTTTTGCAGGTTTTCTCCTTTTGTAACGGATTTGTTTCTTCGTTTCACCTCTTTTTTTTTTTTTTTTTTTTTTTTTTTGTCTTCTTCTTTTTTTCCCCCTTATCTTTTACAACAAAACCGCAGATCTATAATATCCCACCATGTCTTTCGTCTTAGTCCATCCAGCCTTCCTTCCTATTTTGATAGCAAATCTTAATTCGGTTCAGTTGAGTTGATCTCTTTTTATAAATTGTTGTTTCACTAAAAAGGTATTCTTATTGTAAGGACTTAAATATGTCTAAAGCTCAGAAGCATGTCCTCAACCACCTTGTGCTAACCAAATTATTTCGTGCTAACGTTTGCTTGATAGCAAATCTTCACGTTTAGTGCTACCATCATATTTGTTACAAGTTTTTGGCCATTATAGTATTCTCCGTGTACAGCTATGTTCCAATTCCAACATCATATTTTCACGATGCCAACTAAAATACTTTTTTATTATCTATGTTCTTTTTTAATGCAATTAAATTTACTGTTTAGTCCTTCTGTCAAATATAATATAAATTCAACTTTAACTTGACCTTTTTTATATTGGCCTGACAATTTGTAAAGTTCAAAAATTACTTATTCTCAATTCAACAAATGTGTACCCTCATTCATAATCACTGACATAACCTACCTTACACGTTGTTACCGTATCAAACACCAGCCGGATGTAAGACTTTACGTATTTTGGCATGGTCGTGATGGGTTGATCTTTAATTAGAACTTTGTACTCAATATGTTGGCAAAATTTAATTTGGTTAGATCCTGTTAATTATTTCCGTGCATTCTCATATGAATATTGGGATATTCTTGATTTATTGTTCATCTTGGACACATGCTTCGTATGCGTCTGTGTTGATCATGTTGGGCACACCACATTAGGATCAATGACAAGGAAAACGACAACAATCATAAAACATATAAAAACGACAGACATATTAACAACATCATCAAGAAAACGACAACACAACAAACAATATAACAAGGAAAACGACTTCTAAACCAAAAAGGAAAAAACGACAACATCCAGGAAAATATTAGATCTACAAACGACATCAAAAGAAAACGATAACAACCTCGTAAATTACAATGAATTGAAAAACGACAACGCAAAAAGAACAACAGCACAAGGAATACCACAACAATGTCAAGAAAAGATTGACACGAGACAGTAGGTCGTTGGGTTGACCAAAAATTCATTTCAGTTTTTTATTTTTTTCCAAAAAAATAAATAAAATTTTTAACTAGTTTTTAAAGAATAATTGGACTAGATAGTTTCTTATTTTTTAAAATATGACAGTTTAATCTCTTTTTTCTTTTTTTTTTTTTTTTTTATCAAGAAGTCCTTGAACTCTTAAAATATCGATCATTATAGTCATTTCCTTCCAAAATCATTAATTTTCTAACGAAATCTTACTCAAGTCATAGTTTTTGAAATAAAAAGACCAAAATACCCCTTAATTTTTATTTCCTCACTCAATTATCTTCTCCGTCAGTTTTTCTTTCTTTCTTTCTTTCTTTCTTTTTTCCCCCTTCAAACCACAAAACACCAAAACTAGAAAATTATTTCGGCAGCCAAACAAAAACACATATAATCAAAAAGAGAGAGAGAGGAAGCCGCCGGAGGAGGAGGGGAGAGAGAGGGAGCTGCTGGAGGGGGAGGGGAGAGAGAGGGAATCGTTGGAGGAGGAGGGGAGAGAGAGGGAGTCGCTGATCCAGCCTCCGCGTTACATTGAGCCATAGCTTGGGGGATTTATTGGCAATTTTTGGCTGTTGTATGTCACTGTAGGCGCTATATCTATACAATATTTAGAAATGTTAAAAAGTTTTACTGTTTTCGTCCAAAACAATTTTATAAACAAACGTGAAATTTTTTATTACATATATGTATATTATTGTCCCCACTCCCGCATTAATACAAATAGTCGATTGAACCCTTTCACTGCTGTTTCATAGGATAGTGTGTGTGTGTGTGTATGTATGGTAGTTTATAGCTTTGTATTACATCTTGGTGTCGTATGCACGAGACCGCGTAATATATATATATATATACATATTATATATATATATATAGATTGATAGAATCCAAGAACTCTTATAGTGAACTCAACTACTCGTAGTCATTATAAATTTAGTAAATTTTTTGTTAACACCCCTAATTTAGTTTCCTACTCCACTAACCAAAACGGAAATTGCTCTTGCTGAATGACATATGAAAATGGGTAAGGAAAGTCAATAATATAATCAAGGTATTAGGCGGCTGTTAATACCTGGCTTAACTCATCTGTTCTTATTTGCAAGTTGCAATTCTTGCCTATGTCATCTCTTGTTAATCAAGTGAGATGCTGACTCTAACCTCTAACACCTCATCATTACATCACAAATAATTTGTTAATTGAAAAGGATTAGTGATCGGTAAGCAAGGTATCCTGCAATGTTTGTTTATTCATTTTCACGTTCATTTACAATAAATATATGAAAAAAAATTTTAATTCTAATAATAACGTTTATCGCTGCCGGTAGTACGATCAACGCATATGATTGTATTTCTTACCTGTATGCTTGAAGGTTTTATTATAGACAATCTATTTGGCAAATCCTGGTTCAGAAAAGGAAAACCAGTTAGGTGGTTATTCAGTCTCTGTGGACTCTTCACCGGTTTCCGGGGCCAAATGCACCGGAACCTGACCATTGTACTGCTGCACAACCAAAACTGATGCTGTTGTAGAGAAATCCGGTGATGTCAACAAACTCCCCACCGGCCCCAATTCTGGGCACTCACTCCCATTATTTAAAGCCAAGGCGACTTCACCTGCAGGCGTTCGACCAACCAGAAATAGATTGCAGTGGCCAATCTCTTGGATCACAGCAATGGCATGTTCCGAGCTTTGAACTGCTTTCTCTTCATATTTGATGGAGTCATCGCCGGCCTTATTCTGCTTGAACTTGGTCAGGAACTTCTCGTCTACTGAGTCCAAACTGGTGTCGGAATGTTCTTCCATGTCAACTCTTGTAATCTCCCCTGCAGCCTTGGGTTCCACTAGAAAGCAAAAAACTAGTAGTTTGATACCAGGGTGCTCAGCCATACGAGCGCCGTAAGCAAGGGCCTCTCTGTCATCTTTACCCCCGAAGAACAGAACTGTGATGAAATAAGAAACGTTACTTGCAGCCACCTGGCTTGTTCCACCAAGTCCGCGATCTACGAAGATTCCAACCGAGCAAGCTGCATGCTCAAGTACCCTCCGGTTGACCCAGCGGAAGTCACTCCGGGTAACCTCCAATCTGCCATCAAGCCTTTGGTGCTTGTGGAATGGGAGGATTATGATTGACGCTCTTTTTACCTCGGCAGTGGTGCAAATGTCCTCGTGCATATCGGACATTGAAGAGATCGATGTCATTGGCCTGACTGACACTCGTCCTAGTTGCCGGTAAGCCTCAAATGCCACTACAAGATTACTGGAATCTGATCGGTGGCCCTTGTTCCAGAAGGGCAATCCATTTCTTCTTGCTTTGTGTACCATTAGTATAGCTGATGACCTCTCGGAAAGCTCCATGAGGTGCATTGCATATACGGAAAGTTCTCGATGCTTCTCAGTTCCTCTAGAGGACTCCAGCAAGTTCAACAACGATGGAATGTTTCTTGCGCTATGGAAACAGGCCAAGACCCTGAGCTGAGTGTTTGGATTTTTCCTCTCGATTGTTCTGTACTTGTAATCAGCCATTCTTGCTCTTTTTGCTGGTTTATAAACTGAAACTACAAGAGGCGTTGTGATGAAGGTAGTAAAGACGGCCATTAAAATCATGACAGCAAAAGTTTGGTCATTCAAAACCTGCAAATAAAGAATGATAATATGCAATTAATATTTCAACTAAGACAAAACAAAAAAAAACAAAACAAAACAAAACAAAATTGCAATTTGAAAAAATGAAAATTAAGAATACGCAAGCGTAGTATAATTACCTTTCTGTCTTTACCAATGTTTAGGACAATGAGTTCTACCAAGCCTTTAGTGTTCATTAGGAACCCAAGAGCTAAAGCCTCACGGAGAGGCACTCTGCAAGAAAGGGACACCAAAACGGTGCCAACGATCTTCCCAAAACAAGCTGTGCATATAACTAAAACTAGAAGACCCCATGATTGGAGACCCTGAATAGTGGCTACATTTGTCTTCAATCCACTTGAAACAAAGTACAGAGGCAGGAATAGACCAGATACAAGATCCTCTACTTTTTCCACAAGGGCGCCAGCAAGTGGACCATCCCTCGGAACAAGAACTCCGATGATAAAAGCGCCAAACATAGCATGAATTCCAATAGCATCGGTAACAAACCCAGCAGCCAGAACAACAGCTAATGTTGAGCATATGTAGATCTCATCCACCGGTTCACCTTCATGACATCTCTGAGATATCCATTTGAAGATCGGACGGACAATGATAATACAGATGATTACGAAGATACAACCAGACAGAAAGACCCACAATGGAACCAAGGGAGATTGGCCAGACCCAGATAAGGCAATGGCGAGAGCAAGAAGAATCCAGGCAGCTACATCATTGACTGCCGCGGCTGACATAGCCATCCTACCAACATCCGTGGTCAAAAGTTTCAGCTCAGCAAGAATACGAGCTAAGACAGGGAAGGCAGTTATTGAAAGGGCCACTCCCATGAACACTAGGAATGAAGCAGTACTTACACCTTTAGATATGGTTGCTCGGAGGATGAATGAAGAACCAACTCCTAAAGCAAAAGGGAGGCTGATTCCTGCACTCGCAATGCCAAAGGCTTTTTTCCCAGTCTGGCGAAGGGATTTAGGATCCAACTCCAGGCCTGTCAAGAAGAGAAAGAATAGAAGACCAAGGTTTGCTAGAGTTTCTAACACAGTGAGACTTTTAGTTGGAAAAATTGTATGGAGATAACTTTGGTTCCGTCCCAGCACCGATGGCCCAAGTATTATTCCCCCCTGACAAACAAAACAACAAAAAATAAAGTGTGAACTGTAGCTCAGTAGGTATTTGATGTTCGTTAAGCTATGGGCTTATAACAAGCTAACACAACTTAACTACTGAAAACTGCTTGATTTAATTAGAATGAATTATATTGCTCAGTTCGGGATAGGGGCTTGCAGTCTAGAATGTCTCTTTCCTTGCTAAAGCCCTCCCTATTTATGAGTGAAGATCTCCACTCCCTTTTGCTAAACAATGAGGAGCCCCAGAGTAGTTTACGGGCCAAATTTAGGTGTTGTGACGATCCCTTTCCTAGTGAAAGATCGAAAATCTCTCTCTAAATCACGAGACTGATCGGAGCTGTTATGTGAAATTAGGCAAATAATGCTGAGGACAAGGATGCATAACAACACTTCCCGTGCGTATCAAAGACTACTACTCAAGTCAACACTAATAGTTCCTTCTTCTTTCACTACATAAGCAAGCAATATATTTTATCCAAAACAAGTTGCTAGATAGTTAGGGACCTTGACGAATAACATCGAAATGGGGAAAATCTTTAGAAACCAAACCCTATGAATTGTGTGCATAGCAACCGTTTTCGGTTTACAAACTTCGGAGAGCTGAAAAACTAATATTAGCCCACAAATTTGGCGTAGTTCGGATAAAAATCTTTAAGATGCAATTCTATTAACATTCAAGCAAGGAACGAAGAAGAAACTTACAATGATCTCCGCAATAACCCGAGGCTGTCTTAACGGCCTCATAAGAAAAGCGAGGCCTCGGGTGACCACAAGCACCAAACAGATCTGCAAAATAGCCAGAGGGAGTGCAAAGTGAAGAGGATCATCACCCTGGAATGCACCATTGGATGTAGCCTGCATCGGAGGAGGACAAACCAGTCCTACCCCCGCAGCAGTCGCATTCGAACCCATTTCCCGATCTCGATGCCGTTAACTAAAACAGCAAATGACAATTGTTTCAAACCTTTCTTGTTATGCAATTAACACAAATGACAATACAACAACACAGACAAATCCAAAGCCTCCCAGAAGAACAAGTCCAACAGGAAAAAAAAAAAAAAAAAAAGAAGTTTCCGCATTTTGTCATCAAATATGTAACGGAAAATTTCCCATTTTTTATTATTATTTTTTTAATTTCTTACGATTATCGAGAGATTGCGCTACAGAATCTTCTTTCACGATTCATAATCACCAACCCAATCTAGAAATGCAGTGTATAAATATATATATATGTACATATTCACAAACAATGCAGAGAAAAGAAAAGGGGAAAAAAATGTGGCCAACCAATCGGGAATAAGCAAAAAGACAAACAAACCCAAGAAAGGAAAACCAGAGAACAGACATTGGAGAGAGAGAAAACAGCAAAAACAAGTTCACCTGTGAAATGGGTGTGTGCAGTTTGGATTAAAAAGAGAGAAGCAGAGGGTATTTGGGGATGTGAAAACGGGGAAGTGAAGAGACGGCGAACGGTGAAGAACGATAAGTAAGGAAGATGACGACGCGGCTCAAGTGCCGTGCGAGAATTAAAAACCTTTTTTTTTTTTCAAGGAATTAATAACGTTGTTGGAGATACAGACAAAGAAACAGGGGATTTAGGGACCCAAAAAATGCAGAGTCAAAGACTCTGGTTTTGGCGGTGCGGTCGTAACTCGTAAGTAGGCGCGGAGAGAGTTTTTGCCAACTAAACCCTTTGAAAAATATATCCAATTTTAAAAATTGAAAAATTTAACAAAAAAGGGTGTATTTTTTAATTTTTTTCATCATTATCACATTTTAAAATAAATTATTTTATTTTTAAATTTATTTTATATAATTTATTTTTTTAAAAAAATAAATCTTTTTAAAATTTTCTCAAAATTTATAATTCTTAACATCATTTTTTTTTTCATTTTAAATAATTTTTTATTTTTAAGAAGAAAATTTTTTACTTATCCAAATATTACCTTCTTTTCAAAATTAAAAACTTTCTCATTTAAAAAAAGAAAATTTTTCTTTCTGAAAATAAACAAGCAATTCAAACAAAGCCTAACTATATCTTTTTTGGCGGTCTAGTTCTTTTTGTGGGACTTTGGTTTAGGTCCTTTTTTTTTTTTTTTTACTTCTATTTAAGAGTTTTTTTTTTTTTTTTTTTCAGGAACTTATCAAAGCATTTGTTTGGATTGTAGGTGTGAATCTAAGTTTTTCATCTTTATTTTGTTTTTTTTTTTTTTTCCTGAAAAGTCAATAAAAATTATAACTGATTTTTGAAAAATCAATCAATTTTAATCTAAAAATTATATCTTAAAACCTATGTTCCAAATAGAGACTAAGAAAGTTTTGGGTCAATATTCTTTTTGGTTCCTTAAAATTTTAAATTACGTTAAATGCAGGTTTGTATTGGGAAAAAAAAATTAAATCACATTTAAATTGAAATTTTCATTTTTTTTAACTCGTATCACCAGTATATTTATTTGTGTACTTGCTTGGTTCAAGATGCTTCGTTCAAGTGGACAGCCCTGTTAATATATATATATATATATATATATATATATTAAGAGCCATTTGGAGGAATATTTAAAGATGATATTTTAAAAATTGGGTTGGAAATGTATATTTAAGGGGAAAATTTTTGAAAAGTTCTATGATATAGTAACATAAAAAGTTGAAATGTGTTTGGAAAAAAATATGCAAAATAGATATTGTTTTGTTCTTCTCGCTGTTATGAACATTTTGACATAAAAATCATATCATTCCGATTTAAAATGAAAAAATTATGGACTTTTAAAATTTGAGTTTAGAAAAGAGTGAAAATATGATATATAGTTGAGATTTTGAAATCTAAATCGTATTTTACCATCTCCGGATGTTCCCCGAACGGGGCCCTAAAATTTGACATTCTATTTGTTGTTTGTTGTCCTTCCTTTTGTGTTTAAAAAAAAAAAAAGGTTAAAGAAAATGCAAAATTTAACATGTTTAGGCAATCTGTTTATATTGGTTATCAGTTGGCTTTATATAAACACAAATTATAAGGATTAATTTGGGTAACTATCAATAAAAACAGCCAACAATCAATTTAATTTCGAAATAAAACAAAATCATATTGACAGCACCTTCATATGTGTTGCCTTTTTCTTTCCTTGATGCAAATACAAGCATTAATTTGCGTGATTATCCATTGTAAAAGTCAAACTCTCCCACCTTACTTTATTTCTTTTTCTTCTATTGTTATGTTTGGAGAAATATGCATATATTCAGTATATATGCATATATTCAGTATCAATTGGCCTTATAAATAACAAATCACAAGTTTTGATTTCTTCAAAAAAAAAAAAAAATCATAAGATTTAATTTGGAAAACTATAAATTAAAATAACCACCAATCAATTTAGTTGATCTCATATAAATACAAATTACAACAGCCATTTTGTTAGTTATCTATTAAAACAATCAAGAATCAATGTAAATTTCCATTAAAAAAATCAGATTGACTCAAATTATGTTTTCTTAATGCAGATCTGTGCACTTGTTTGGGTTTGTCCACAGGCTGTTTCAAGTGGACAATAATTATTTAGTAGTCAAATTGCCACGCCTTCCTCTATATGGTCCTTTATTTTTCTTGATATTTCCATTCCTTTAATGCTTAAAAAAAAAAAAAAAAGTAGAAAACAAGATCAAAAGAAAGAAAAGAAACGAATGTTTAATTGGTTTAGTAACTTTCTTATGAGAGAGAGAGAGAGAGAGAGAGATAGAGAGAGAGAGAGAGAGTTCATCAGTTAGTAAAATGGTTAATTGACCTAAAAACTCAAAGAGTGAAAGGCTTATAAGAAAGTCAATTATATAACTACTACTAAATTATAGATGTAATTATATAACTACTAAATTAGTAAATTATAACTACTAAATTAGTAGTTATAATTAGTAAAATTATAACTACTAATTTAGTACATTAGTAAAATGGTTAATTATATAACTACTACTAAATTATAGATGTAATCATCAATATAAATATAAATTATAAGCATTGATAGATAACTAGCCCTATAAATAATTAATAATCAATTTGAATTCCAAGTAAAAGCGAAATGAGATAATCAAGTTATGTATTTTTTTTTAAATGTATTTATGACTCGTGTGGGTTTGTCGTTGTCCACATGTATTTTCTTCATTTTTCATTCCTTTATGAAAAAAATAGAGATAATAAATAAAAGATATAATCATATAAGTGGTTACACAATGTGTCTAACCTCACTGAATTATATGATATAATATGATTGATTAGACATTATTTAAAACATTAAAATTAAAAAGATAAAGAGAGAGTTGTTTATGTATATAAATAACTTATAATAGATGCACCTTAATGGTTGACGCATTAAAATAGTAATAAAATTAAATTTCTATAATAGATAAATATCTTGTGATAAAACTGTGATTCTAGCTGTTAAATCTGTGTTAACTTGTTAATTCTATACATTTATCTATTTTATTTTTATCTGAACTAAATCAGATATTAAATTGAGACAAATACATCCTATCCCTATCTGAGATATATGGCTCCTAATTAAAGCACAACTTGGAAGGGAGCGAAGATCAAATGAAAATTTGCTTCTTATTAAATCCACTTTAGGCATACGCTACATAATAAAAACAAAAATTAGGGTAAATGATAGCTCTTAAATTATTACACAATCAAAAGTTTTATTCCCAAGAGAGGCATTGGCCGGAACAACGTAATATTATAATGGAAAATGCTTCCGCTTCATTTCTTGATCACAACGAGAAGAAATTATTATATATACTAAAAAGATGTTTTTTTTTTTTTTTTTTTTTTTTTCATTTTCGGTGCTGCTACAGTATTGCAAAGTAATGCACAGTAACTTGCTATAGTAATCTATAGTATTTTTACTTTTTCTATAGTATAATGACTTTTTTGTCCTTCATCACTAATTATTTTTTTCCTTCGCTACAGTGTTATGTCGGTTTTACCCTATTTTTTGGGGTCAATTGGCATTTTTACCATTGAGTTTTAGTTACTTTTACTGTTTGATACAGTGTTGAGACAATTTTGTCCTCGTAAAATTATTAATGGATGATTTTGCCCTTTCTTTGTAATTGTTTTTTTTCCTTTGCTACAGTATTATTCCAGTTTTACCTTATATTTTTTTTGTCAATTGACAAATTTACCCTTAGACTTTAGTTACTTTTACAGCTTACTATAGTAATGGGACAACTTTGTCCTTTTAAATTTATTTATGAATGATTTTACCTTTCTTTTATAGTTACTTTTTTGATAGCTACAATAATTAGACACTTTTACCCTTTTAATGTGCATTTTTTATTTTGTTCATTGAAAATGTGTTAAATTGTAATGTTTGTATGTATATAATCTAATTGAAATTTATTTATTTTATTTTTTTTAAAACAATAAACAAAAAAATAATAAAATTTGTTTTTGATTTTGTTGTTTTTTTAATCTTTTTTTCCTATTTTTAGTTTTTTTCCCTTTTTTTCTGCTTTTTAAGATTTAAATTTTAAAGTTTAGTTTTTTTATTCATCTTTTCTTCGTATTTTTGTTATTTTATAATTTTTAATGATTTTTGTTTTCACATTTCCGATTTTTAAATTTTTTTTATTCTCTTTTTTCGATTTGTGCTTGGTTTTTTTGGCTTTTTCATTTGTTGGGTTTTGTTTTTTTAGATGCTATAGTTCATTTTTGTGTTTTATATGCATATAATCTAATTGAAATTCATTTCTTTTTTTTTTTTTTTGTAAAAAATAGTAAATAAAAAAATAGAATTTGTTTTTGGTTTTGTTGTTTTTCTCCAATATTTTTTTCCCTGTTGAATTTTTTATCCTTTGTTTTTCTATTTTTATTTTTAATTATCGTGATCATTTTTATTTTTCTATCTATATCTCTGCATTACCAGAGAAAAGTTTTTATATTATCATCATCATTATTATTATTATTAGTTTACATTTTTATGATTGAGAGATATCTTAAAAAAAAATTAAAAATAAAAAAGATGGAGTAAAATATAAATATGGTCTATTTTCTTTTGTTTTGTTTTTTATTTTTATAAGTTATTTCTAGCTTTTTTTTCCCTAGATTTATATATTTTGTTTTTCACTTTTTGATCTATGTTAATTTGTTTTTCTAGCTTACGGTGATGGTTTGGAATGTGAATACAAAGAAAACTATTGAAGACTTTTTTTTAATATTTTTAAAAAATTATTATAATTATATTATTTATCATAACCAATTACTATTATTAAATATTAATTAATTAATTAATTAATTAATCTATTTATTTTCTTCCTCCGTATAATATAGGGACATTAAACTAATAATTATTATTTTCACTTCAAAAGTACTTTGTATTTTTAAACAGAGACAAAGAGAGGTCACCAGTACCCATGTGAGTTTTCCGGGGGGGTCCTTTCTTTCTTTTTCGCTTTAATATTCTCTGATATATAGACTGTTTTTTTAGTGACATTTCCTGGTGCATTTTAGCCCTTGCCGGGGTTTTCCTACTAAAGTACGCGTCTTGACTCTTCGTAAATGACTTGAGAATGCAAAACAATTGCTCTTGTCTGTTCTATAAACAAGTAAAATATTAACTTTAAAAAATGTAGTATAGGATGACTTTTGTAAAAAGAATTAAAAATTTAAGGTACAAGATGCCAAAAAAAGATGACGAATTTATAAGACAGCTGTCCTAAATATATCATGTTCGACCGCCAATCATTCAAAGTGGCTAGAAAGAAAGAAGCACTAATATTCTTATTCCAAGGAGGTGGGAAGGAAAAAAAATTAACGAAAAAGAAAAAGAAAAAGAAAAAAGCACTACCTCCAAAGAAGTGCAACTATCTCTTATATCCGTTTTTGTATCTATATTTTATCTTTTTTCTATCTCTTATATCCGTTTCTATATCGCTAAATTTAATACGGATATAAATGCATGTAATTCTCACTGAAAGTACTATACTCATATTTTGCATATTTACCAATTAAGAATTAAAACAAAAACAAAAAGTTCAAAACAAATTTCAAAATCACAAAAGTAACTAAAATTGAAATCAAAATCATATAAAAACAAATCCAAAACACTAGGAATCTATAAACTAAATTCATAAAGAAAACTAAAGTATTAAAACAATAAAAATTCAAATTTATATATATAAAACATATAAACATGTATGTTTTATAAATGATAGATATAAAAAGGATGGGTGCAAGTATATAAGTGCTTCCCCATCTCCACTCCGCACTCGTAAAGGTGATCAATCTTAACTTCTGTATGACCATAGCCGCCTCTACATTCATATACTATTTCTCATATCCGTTTCTAATGAGATGAGTACCCGCAGATACTCACACTAATAAGTAAAAATGTCATCTCTACTTCTACTTTACTTGTATAAGCATGTGCAAAAATCAATTGCACAAAAGAGTAAGATAGAAGTACATGCTAGTTTAGGACAAAGGATACAGAAGATTTTTTTAAGGTCAACAAGTCTTTATTTTCACCTCATGAACAACATCTTTCAATGAGAGAGTAAATTCAGAAAACTTTATATTTTGATGCTTTCATTATTATTGATTTATACAACATGGCTCTGGCTATACAAACACAAACCCGATTTGAATTCTGATCGATGGAGGCGATCAATCAGTTGGCTTCCAAATCTTTGTCAGGGTCTGGCATCACTTCAGCCTGAAGCAGACGCTTGTGCAACAGGGAATACGTGACCATTATGTTGCTGCACCACCAAAACTGACGCCGTAGTTGAGAAATCCGAGGATGTCAACAAGTTTCCGACAGGACCGAGCTCAGGGCATTCGCTTTCCGCACTCAACCCATTATTAGCCACCGCACCTTCTGGTGTTCTCCCAACCAAATACAGGTTGCATCCACTGAACTCCTTTATCACTGCAATCGTTTCCACAGAGCTCTCCACTCGCTTTGCCTCGTATTTGATCGAACTATCGGTCGAGATCTTTTGCTTCAATTCAGCGATTGCCGTCTCGTCTTGTGGCCCTAACGAAATGCTAGAGTATGAGTCATCTTGGATATCTGCGCTGACAATGTCTTTAGCCTTCCCCATCATTGCAGGACTTGGCAAGAAGTGAACGACATTTAAGCTGATGCCAGGGTGCTCAGCCATTCGCACACCAAAAGCAAGGGCTTCGCAATCATCATGACCGCCGAAGAATAGGACGGTTATGCTTGAAGAAATGTTGCTTGCCGACACATGTGTAGTGCCGCCAAGTCCTCTGTCCACTAGTATTCCAACTGAGCATGGAGCCTGCTCGAGCACCTTCTTATTAACAGATCGAAACTCAGCTTGAGTTGTCTCCAATGCACCATCCCACCTCTGGTGCTTGTGAAATGGAAGGATTATCATCGCTGCCCTTTTCCTCTCGGCGCTCGTGCAGATGTCTTCATGCATGTTGGACATAGCCGAGATTGCTGTCATTGGACGGATGGACACTCGGCTCAGCTGCTGGAAGGCCTCAAAAGCGACAATAATTTGGTCCGAGTCTGACTGAACCCCCTTATTCCAAAAGGGCAGCCCATTTTTCCTAGCCTTGTGAACCAGAAGAATCGCAGAGGGCCTCTCGGTGAGCTCCATAAGATGCATTGCATAGACGTAAAGTCGCTCCCTCTTTTCAGTACCACGGGAAGCCTCAATGAGATTAATCATGCTTGGAATATTTCTTGTGCTGTAAAAACATGCCAAGATGTGGAGCTCGGTATTAGTTTCTTTCCTCCCAATCGATCTATCCTTATAATTGGTGCTTGTTTTTCTCTTAGCCGGATTGTATACTGCCATCACTATTGGAGTCGTGATGAAGGTCGTAAATATGGCCATCAAGACCATAATGGCAAATGTTTGATCATTGAGCACCTGCAATATCAATGAAAATTTTCATATTAGCACCATACTCAAAAATCGAATAAAAACGTAATTACAGACCATCGTTAGGGGTTGATTATAAGTTCTACCTTTCGGTCCTTTCCGATGTTGAGGACAATGAGTTCCACTAATCCTTTAGTATTCATGAGGAAGCCCAAAGCCAGAGATTCTCGTAATGGAAATTTGCAAAAAAGGGAAACGCCAACGGTACCGATAACCTTTCCGAAGCAAGCTGTTATAATGACCAAGACAAGGAGGCCCCAAGACTGAGCCCCACTGATTGTTGCTACATTGGTCTTCAATCCACTCGAAACGAAGTACAACGGAAGGAAGAGGCCGGAGACAAGATCCTCAACCTTTTCCACCAGAGTTGCCGGAAACGGCCCTTCCTTTGGAACAAGAACACCAATCACAAAGGCGCCGAAAAGGGCATGAATTCCAATACAATCAGTGACAAACCCGGCTGCTAGAACCGCTACTAATGTGGCACATACATACAATTCTTTGACCGGCTCACCTTCCGAACAGCACTGTGCCATCCATCTGAATATGGGTGGGACAGCAAATGCGCAAACCACAACGAAAGCAAAGCCACATAAGAAAACCCACAATGAAGCTAGAGGAGAACCGCTGCCAGATAGGGCAATGGCAAGAGCAAGAAGAATCCAGGCAGCAACGTCATTTACAGCCGCTGCAGACATTGCCATTCGGCCGACATCAGTAGTTAAAAGCTTGAGCTCGGCCAGAATACGAGCCAAGACAGGGAAGGCAGTAATCGAGAGAGCGACTCCCATGAATAAAAGGAACGGGGGTCCTTTTACACCTTTCGAAATGGTTGATCGGAGAGCGAACGACGTACCAACTCCGAATATGAAAGGGAGGCTAATCCCTGCAATGGCTACACTTAAAGCTTTCTTTCCAGTCCGACGGAGAGCCTTGAGATCCAACTCCAGGCCCACAAGGAACAGAAAGAAGAGAAGACCAAGATTGGCCAAGGTATCCAACACGGTTAAACTTTTGGCTGGGAATATGGCATTCAGATAGTTCTTGTTGCGACCAAGGGCCGAAGGGCCAAGCAATATTCCTCCCTTGAAAATAAAAATACGGCAACAAGTAGTCAAAACTAAGAACGCTAAGACGGAAACTACAGAGCTAAGAAAATATCGAAATGCATCAAAAGACAAATGAACAGAGTTCAATGTCCATAAGAGCAGTTTTGGAGGAGTGTAGCTTAAATTTATGTAGTAAACAACAGAAAAAAAGAATTTGTTACTCACAACAGTCTCTGCAATCACACGAGGCTGTCGAAACGGCCGGAGAAGAAAAGCAAGAATTCGGGTAAGTGCAACCACAAGAACTATTTGTAGAATGGCGAAAGGGAATGCATAATCAAGAGGATTATCACCCTGGAACGCGCCGTTCGAGTTGGCGTGCATGGGACCTAGACATGAACTAGCATTGTGCGCCATCTTAAACTAACACCAAACGTACGACAGCTTATATTGTTCAGTTTCTCGATTCAGTTCAGTTCCTGCAGGAGTGAGAAGAAAAGAAACAGAGAGAGAGAGTGAAAAAGAGAAAAAATTAACTCAAGGTATGAAATTCTGAAGTAGGCAAGTCTTAAGTATTTATATAGATTGACAATGATCGCATTATATCAAATCAAACAAACAAAGAAAACGAAAAAAAAATATATAAACTCAAGGTATGAAAACGTAAAAAATAACAATAAAATAAAATAAAATAAAGATTTTTGAGAGACATTAGAGCACCTGGCTCCTAGTTTATGGTCCTAAACTTAAGTGCTCGTTTAGGTCATCAACTCGAACTTAAAATTTTCATATCAGTTTTTGTTTTTTTCTGAAAAAGTTTTTTTTTTTTTTTTTTTTTCCTGAAAAGTCAACAAAAATTACTATTGAAACTTAAAATTTTCAACTCAAACTGGTGAATCAAACAGAATTTGTCTTTATAGGTGTTTTTTTGGATGAAAAGTCATGGATGATATATCATCCAATGTAAACATAAATCTTTCATAGTGACAAAAAATAAAATAAAAAATAACCTTACCAAACGAGCAACAGCCGATTTTTCAGTTTCTCAATTCAGCTCAGCTCCTGCAAGAGTGGTTGATGGAGAACAGAGGAAGAGAATGGATTAGTATGGATTAATAGGATAATATTTACACAAATTAAACAAATTATCATTTTCTATTTCAAAAATAAAAAAACATACTATCACTTTGCTCCAAGTTATTACTATTGTTATTATTTTTTGAAACCTCTGTCTATGACACGTTATATCACCAAATTCAAAGTTCTAACACCACCAAGAAGGAAAAGAATAGAAAATATTAAACCAAAAAAGAAAAAAAAATATTTTGAGAGGCGCAAGACTCTTGGTCGTTGACATTTCTCGTTGACTTTTTTCTCCATCAAAAACCCATATATATATATATGATAACAGAAAATTAATAGCATGGTGAGTCTGCCACCATAAATTAAATATGGCAAACGTATGGCAAACGTATGGCAAACATCAAGCCATAACTAAAGACAGGTGGAATCATGCGTAGGTGCCGAAGAATCGACTTAGAGTTTGTTTGGCATGTAAGTTTGAGTTAAGATTTTTTATTGTAATAGTAATTTTTGTTGACTTTTTGGATAAGACAAAAAAACTTTTTCAGAAAAAATAAAAAATTTTTTTGAGAAAAAAATAAAAATTTTAATTTAAACTAATATTTTGAACTCTGTATCCAAACAAGTTATTATTATTATTATTTTTTTGTTTTTTAACTTTTCGCGTATGAAGAAAGATTTCAAATAGAAAAATGATATTTAAACTGATGTGGTTGAATTCCGCTGCTCTCACATAATAGTGGGCCCACACGACACCCGGTTAACCCCAATCCCGTCGTGTCGATCAGGGGTGCTCTTTCTAATATGGTACTCGATGGGATCTGTCCACTAGAGGCTTTCAAAAATTTGGCAGAACGAAAAATTCCATTGCACATCTCCTCATTTTCCATGAACATCAGATTCCAGCAAAAGATTGCACACATAATCAGCCTAATAATATTAAACAAATCCAAATCATTATCATTCGTGACGTAAAGGATAATCTAAAGTAACTTGTGAATGATGGGGAAAAAATAGTTATTTTTCTTAATACAGAGTGATTAATGAAACACCAGTGGACTAACCAATTTGAAATTGAAATTGTAATAATATATATATATATATATTATATAAGAAGACTCTCCCGTCTAGCATCCGGCTGTCCAATGGGGGAGAGAGAAAGAGAAAGAAAGATAAGGAGGGATAATCCAAGAGACTAATAGGTACAATTTAAGATATTACCCGGTATAACCTAAAACACTAACTATTATAAATGTCATTCGTATCCAGCAAAAATGAGGTGCCAGACATGAGAGTAATCGTATATATAAACCGAATACAGAGTAAAACTGAAAGAGAGTTTTCAATCTGTTTTGTGATAAATGTATATGTGCTTGCTTGTGTGTTTACCTAAAAAACATATATTGAAAGAGAGTTTTAGGCTATAGCCAAAGCCCTAAAGGTGACAAAAAGAAGCTTAGCTACCAAACGATCCAAACCACCGACTCTCAATTTACCTGGATATTATAGCCTAAGGCTTTGTTTGGAAGCTTAGTTTAAACTTAAAGTTTAAACTAAAAATTGTCTTTTTCTAAAAAGTTTTTTGTTTTTTCTGAAAAAGTTTTTTATCTTATCTAAAAAGTCAATAAAAATTACTATTACAACTTAAAAATCTTAACTCAAACTTACACACCAAACACCCCCTAGCAACCAAACAAACTTGTCCACATGTATGTGACTTTTCCAACTTGAACAGCATTCTCATTTCCACAGACAAAACAGTGAGAGGAACGTGTTTGACCCATCAAATAGCAACCCAAAGAGTAAACCAACTCAAATCAGCCCAATTTTTGGATCTGGAATCAACTCGAACAACTCTTGGATATGAAAATCTTACCATACAAAACAAGGATTAAAATTAGAGGTGATAATTTCTGAGAATTATCCCCAAATTTTTATTTTCAAAATGGGTTTTTAATTCTAAATCTTCAGTTTTATGAAATGGTTCAAATGGATTTAAATTTATTAAACAAATAATCCGTCAATTTCCTTCAATATTTTTTGTTATTAGTGTTCCTTAGCAACCAAACAATGAAAAATTCTCCACATGTATGCGACTTTTCCAACTTGGACAGTGTTCTCTTTTCCAAAAACAAAACCTAAGAAAAACATATCTGATGCAAACATATAGAAACACAGAACAAAAACAACTCAAAGACTGTTGAATATAGATAGAGTAAGCGTGCTAGTTAATGCCAAACACAACAAAAGAAAAAAAAAAAAAAAAACTAAACACATCAACATTAACTAGAAAAGAAGGAAAAACAGACTGTATCAAAACCAATTATTAATAAAATATGGATCCCATGACATGAGACTCATGGATGTGGTCCACCTTTCTAGCATCGGTTTTGTAGTGCTAAAGAAAATTTTCAAAATCCTATGAATCTTCAGAAAAGGCACATCCTACAGACCCCATTAAAAAGTTTAAAATTAAGCTAGCATATCTCACATATTAAAAAAGCCATTCAACAATTGAGGGTCGAAACCAGGGGAGGAAGGTACCGGTTTCCTTCCGGTTGTTGCAAGTAAATATGTAACTACTTTCAGAAGATGAAAACACCCTCATGCCCATCGTCAAATTTACGAATCTTACAATTCTATATGATATGAGATGATGCAAAATCTAATATATGAAAAAGTTCCTTCAGAAATTTTCTAACAAAATCAAATATCAAATATAAATAAAAATATATGTGTGTAATAGTGTGTGTGTATATATTCCTTGCAAATCTACAGAAGTGATTTTCGAAACTATATTTTAATTACATATGGACCAGTTAAATGTGTATAAAGCCGTGGAAGTTTTCTCAGAAAAAAATTTTGTAGCTTTCTTGAAGAACTTTGATCCATGTCTGAACATAACCGCAACATGAACTTTTCTTTCACAAAACAATGCAATCAAGAATAAATGTTAATATGATCCGTTTGTTTACCGAGAAACGTGGACGGAAAAAAAAAAAAAAAAAACGAAGGCATAAAGAAGAGACTAGAGTCCTATTGCATCTTTCTTTCTTAATTTCTTTTTTCATAGACGATGAAATAAGAAGAGATTCGGAGATGAGAATCACTTGATGAAAATTTCCCAAGAAAACTCTGGCTAGAGAAATCCTGGCTAGTCCTTCACAATAGTAATTTTCTCTCCATTTCCTCCAAGAAAATGACAGTGAAAAGGAAAATGAAAAATGTAAATGAAGAGATTTTTTTTTTTTTTTGAATAAGAAAATGAAGAGACTTGTTTGCCTCGCGTGATTTGCGGAAAATTATCGGAGAATATCATACAAAAAAAATGGAGATGTTTGGAATCTCGGAAAAAGTTTCAAAAATTTTGGAAATAGAAGTATAACGAAGAGTGATATGACAAGTCGCTCTGGAATTGTCTATTTATAGAACTGACAGAATTGCAAAAATATTAGAAAAACCTATTTTGCCATTCGTATTTTCCTTATGAACTAAGGGATCTATTAGTAAATTACGAAACCAAAGTCAGTTCTTTTTTTTGTTAATTTCATTTTTGAACCCTCGTTTATGAATACAATCTTATTTCAGTCCATTTGATTAAAAACTAATATTATTTTAGTGCATAAACATTAAAATGTTCCAAAATCAACAATCTTAACTATTTATTTGTCTCATATTAGCTATTTGGTCGAAAACACTATTGAAAACTTAACTGTAATTATCATGTTTATATCAAATTTTAGTTCGGATTAATTTTGTTCTTTTCACATCTCAAAACCTTTTGTCAAATTTGACAATTTTAGAAGCCGTAAATTCTCAAAATGCACATGATCTTAACGTAATAATTATTGTCTATTTTAACCAGTGTTTTGGATGAAAGGGTTATTTTAAGATATACTAATAGCTCATTAGTACTTGTTATGGGACATTTTAAAATTCAGGGATTAAAATGATGTTGTACTTATAATTTAGGGACCAAAAAATGAAATTAGTCATTCTTTTTTGTTTAAACTTAAAAACCAAATATTTCTATTCACTACTACAAAATGCAGATTCCATGACGGAGTTTTCACAATCGTTTTTAAAAAACGGTCATGGAAAGTATGCCAAAAACACGGCGCGAAATAGGGTTGCCGAAAACCGTCGTGGTTGCCAAGCGCTTCCATGACGGTTTTTGAAAAGCTTCCACGACCATTTTCAAAAACCTTCAAAAATCATCGTGCTATGTCTTGCTTTTTAAAAATTTTGTTTTTTTCAAAATTTTTCGTGAATCCGTCACTTTTTTTAAAATAATAATAATAAAAAAAAACTACGACAGTGCATTAAAAATTTTTTTTTTTCTAAGTGTAGCTTGATCCGCCACTTATAAAAAAAAAAAAACCCCTCATTCCCTCCACATTTTCACTCTTGCGCCTTTTTTCACTCTCGTCTCTCCAAACTCTCTTTCGAAACGTGACCCCTCATTCCATTTTCTATCATACCTTGCCTCCAATTTTTCTCAGCCTCTCCCTTTCTTCGTTGTCTTTCAGCTTCGCCGGTCACGACTCCACCACTAATTCTTTCTCGGGCCTCTCCCTCTCTCTCTTGCCTTTACTCGCCGCCGCGACTCCTCCCTCCAATCTCTTCATTGAAACCCATCCTCCGTCAACTACCTCGCTACGAAGCCGACCACACCCACGGTTTTGTGCTTGGTAAGTCCCTACTCTCTCTCTCTTACTCTCTCTTGCACCACATATATTATGGAAGTTCATTTGGTTGATTATAATGTAATTTTGGGTTCTTGTTGACTGTGTTTGTGATTTCAGGTGATTGTTTTCTTGAAAATTTTTTTGAATGCATTTGTGATATTTTTACATATTACATGTTCGACAAAATGCTCGTTTGATTAGATTGTGTGATTTTTTATGTGTTTGGGTTCGCTTTGAGTTTTAGATTGATTTAAATTATTTGAGTGAGGGTTAGGTTTGGATTGTTATCTGGAAAAAAAAGTATTAATTTTGTGATTTATGCTTTTGCATATTACATGTTTGACAAAATGCTCGTTTAACTAGATTTTGTATTTTTTACATAATTATGTTAAGATTTTGTTTAGATTGATTTACAATTACGCAAGTATGATTTTGTGTGATTTTTTTCGACCGTTCGAGTGACATGATTGTAGAACGATTTATTGTCGTATTTTGACCATTTTTTACGTGTTTGGGTGCAGTATTATTTTAGATTGATTTAAAATGTTACAAGAAAAGGAGGATGTTTCAATGAGTTCTCAAATTAGAAACCATCACGAACAAATTCACCTAGATTGAATCCTGACGAATGTTGATTGATACTATTTGGTGTCCGCTACAAGAAAGTTATGTTGAGTGCGGTTATTTTGATTTAGCTTATATGTGAGATAACCTTGACTCTCAATGGACTAGCCTTATTTCAAATTAAGGATTTTTATACTGACGTTGACATGAGTTTAGTAAGGCAAGAATGGGCTAATTATGTAATGCAGTTCATTTAATGTAATTAGAAGACAATCTACTAATTTTGTAATGTAGTGTATATTTTTATAATAATTGTTATACATTATGACATAAAATCAATTAAAAATTAGCCATTATTTTAATATAGGTTGTGCAATAGTCAGAAAACCGTCGTGGTAGGTTAACTTACCACGACCATTTTTTGAACAAATCATCATGGAAAGTTACTATCTACCCATCATTTGACGTTAGTTTTGTCTATTTTACGACGGTTAAAAAACTGTCATGAAATCCAAATAGATTCCACGACTTTGGATACCACGACAGTTAGAAAACCGTCGTAGAAAAGATACCATAACGGTTAAAAACGATTGTGGTATCCTATTTTTGTTCGAGTGATTTCACTTTTTTTTTTTTTTAATTTTAAGATTTCTGATTTAGCCTCCCGGAATTTTAAGTGAAATGACGAGTGATTTTTTCAAATTTTAATTTTAACAAATTCCTTTCAAAATTAAATAAAATAGCTTAAAGTGCCCCTAAATGGATAAAGAATGCCGAGGTTAAAAAGAAACTTCTCCATATAAGTGACATGACATGCTCCATTGAATATAAATTTTTAATCTCTACCCTCAAACGTGCTCGAGTGCGTGTGTGCCGGGCATTTTTTGCCCCCCAAAATTTGATAATTGTCATTCATTCTTCGGGTACTATACAACATTTTATTGAAATTAGAGGTGGTTTGTCAAAAGTAATAGTTTAAGGGATAACTTCCAAATTTGCAGCCCCCCACCCAAAAAAAAAAATAAATAATAAAATAAAATAAAATAAAATTGTTGAAAATTTTTTGTTTTTCCCTTTTCCAAAGACCATGGACGAAATCCGCCTATTACCTTTAATTTAATAATTTGCATAAGATTACTTTAAAATAAATTTAGATAAGATGTACCGTATAGTGTTTTTTTTTTTTTTTGGACAAGTAACTGCAATTAAAGTTCTAAGTATTTAATTAAATAACATTCCCTATAAAGAAAATTATACTCAAGGAACACCATATATATTCATTTTTATCAATGAACTGTCCTCTCTCTCTCTCAATATATATAATATAATACTAGTTCAAATTTTCTTACCTCCTAAATTAAGGGGGGAAAAATACACACACTAAATTTTAGTAATTAGGATATATAAGCTTCGGCCATTTGTTAAAAAATTTATTAAAAAAAAGGTTATTTACCTCTAAATTCCTTTAGATTATAGGTGTATATATTTTTCTATCTGTAAAGCATGACATATATATATATATATATATATTGGGATCAAGGATATTTCCATATATTTATGGGAAAATAACGACTGCTAAATTAACTCATTGGAGTATATTGGATCATAACATCCCAGACACGATTAGATATCTTGGAAATAGGTGCATGCATAATATTGCAATGAAAGATATAATTTTCTTGTAATTCACATTGTTTGTTAGCTAGGCTAGCTGGCACAACGTGTAGGCAACTTCTTTTATTTTTTTGGTTAGTGCAATTTTCGATAATGCAAGGAAAAAAAACATAAATAATTCATTTGGACGGTATAATAATGCTAGCTCCTCTCCTTCCACTCAAAAAAGAAAAAAAAAAAAATTCCACTTCTCATGATTAGGGATGGTAATGGGATGGAGTGCATGGGGTAGGTATGCTTCCTCATCTATATACTTGTCATTTTTTTTAATCTTCCATATCTTATCTCATATCCCTTTAATTTAATGTAAGTGTAAGTTCGAGTAAATTTTATTAGGAGTGCTGTACACATATCCATTTATCATTAAGAACTAATAAAATAAAATAAAAACTCAAAACAAATTTTTTTAAAATTTATTAGCAACAGAATCACAAATGTAACTGAAATAAAACTGAAATCTTATAAACAAATCTAAACTCTAGGAATCCACGAACTAAATTCATAAAGAAAACTATAAACATTAAAACACTAAAAGCTTGAATTTATATATATGTGTATGTATAAAAATCTGAACATCTAATTGGGGTGGGTGCGGGTATGAGAGAGTTTCTCCCACCCCCATCCTGTGCCTGTATGGAAGATTAATCTTAACTTCTGTACCTATTTCCATATATGTAGATTATCCATATATCCGCTCCTAATAGAATGGGTATCCGTAAACAAAAATATCGATCATTCTTACAGTCATGATTAACCATGGGAATTGTAAATGGAAAGTGGCATACGTAAATATATGTGTGTGTGTGTTCCACGGAGATGGGAAAATGACATTCCACAAAAGACTTTGTTTTGTTTTTTTTGGTGGCAAATTTTGTACAAGCAACACTCATTCTTATGTAGACAACAACCAATATCGGGAAAATGACAGTGCACAAAAGATTTTTTTTTTTGGTGGCCAATTTCGCACAAGTAACACTCATTCTTATGTAGACAACAACCAATATCGTAGGAAGTGATGGAAATATTTCAAATATAGATTATGTGAATCATGGGCACGTTTTAGGGGATGTTTGGTTCACCATTTTAACTCAAATTTTTCATCTCAATTTTTGTCTTTTTCTGAAAAAATTTTTTATCTTTTCTGAAAAAAGTTTTTTGTCTTTTCTGAAAAGTCAACAAAAATTATTATTGAAATTTAAAATTTTCAACTCAAACTGGTGAACCAAACGGAGCCTTAACCTGTCTTTTTGCTTAGGATACTCACCAATGATGAATAATTCGAAAAGATAAAAAACTGCTGCACAAAATAAAGCCTACCCAGGCAGGCGGCATTCCATTTGCCTTAAAAAATGATAGGAGTATAGATAAACACAAACAAACACACACACACACATATTACTCCTACCTACTAACATTTGAGTGTTTTAAAAAATATTTGTTTCAATGGCCTCTTTGGCAAATACACTCAACCAACTCAACTCAAACTTTTTTTTATCTTTTTCCCAAAAAGTTTTTTGTTTTTTCTGAAAATTCAAAAAAATTTACTATTCAAATTTAAAAATCTCAACTCAAACTACTCCACCAAACTCCCCTTAAAAAGTATGATGGTCCATATCTGGTTCAACATTTAAATATCTAAGAAAAGGATATCTAGGGTCTCCACTTCATAGGAAATAAGTACGATATCTAGCTTATTGTTTAACGTGATTTCAAAGCAATGATTAAGCAAATAGAAAAATAAATAATTAAGCTATTTAGTCGGCATTAATTAAAGTAAGATAATGTAAAAAAGTGCTGTGCTAAAGGTGTAGCAACTGAGTAATGTTTGAAGCACATGCCCACCGCCATCATCAGTCGCCCACTAAATAAGATGACCAGTGCTGCTTCCCCTAACATTATTTTTTTTCCACTCATTTTTTCACTAAACCAAGTATTTATTATCAGGAAAGTTAGTATTAATATTAGGGAAAGTTTTTGTTTGTATGTAATTTTTTATATTAGAAACTTTATTTATTTGTAATTATTGTAATTTAGAATAAGTCTTGATTTTAGTAAATTTGTTAATATTAGGACACTATCAAATTCTGTATACTTGTAAACTTGTATAAATATAGGTGTTTATTCATAGTGCTCCTTACTAATGAATTTTTTGTTCTTAGTTTGTGGAAGCACATATATGTTAAATATTATTGTGTTCCTTTCCTCTCTTTCTCTTGTTACTTTTCTTATTTTTCTTATTTAATTTCTATATGGTATTAGAGCATACCTTGTCTCAAATTTAATAGTCTTGACCATCATTGCATACCTTGCTTGGCCATCATTGCATACCTTGCTCTGAATCCATATAGAAAAATTAAAGAAGAAAATAATAATAGTAATAAGAGAAGAAGAACAACACCTGATGTTTAACGTGGATGTGCTTTTATGGACTAAGAACAAATAATTTATTAATAAAGAGCACTATGAATGGACTCTCATATTTTTACAAGTTTAAAAGTATATACAAAATTTGGTAAGTTTCCTAATATTAATAAATCTACTAAAATCAAGACTTATTCTAAATAACAATAATTACAAATAAATAAAATTCCTAATATAAAATTACATACGAAACAATAACAATTTTCCATAAGGTTAATACTAACTTTTCCTATTATTTTTAGTGATTAAAAAAAAATTTAGGGAGTTAATTTATTGCCACGCCTATTTTTTTTTCACACTCCTATTTAAATAAATCTTATTATTAATTCTATAATCCCTAAATAAAATAATGTTTAAGGACAAAAATATTTTCACACACTTCTAATAATTTTTTTAAAGAAAATATTACACTCTTTTAAATACAACTAGTTTTATTACACACGCTTCACGAGTGTAGAACAAACAAGCAAAAAAAAAAAAAAGCCTTTATGTATTGTTAAAAGAATAAGAGATACAAATAAAATAAAGGGGGAAAGAAAACAAAGCAAAGCAAAGCAAAAAGAAAAATGTCACACGGTGATCATATTGGAATTGTCACATGACGACCATTGGAGGCTGAATGAAAGAGTACATTCATTCTTTCCTATAATGTTAAGAGTTATCCTATCATCTTTAATCCTAGTGGGCAATAAAGAATAAATATAAATCAATTTAATTTTTTAATGATGGAATATAAAGGCAGTTAATACATGTAAATAGACACTTGTACTTTAAAGAAAAAAAGTTGGGGATTTAGTAATTGAGAGGCAATCAATTTCTTAAAACGAAACAAAGCATCTGCGTCGAAAACAAACGATGGCAACTTAAAACCCAATAATTAAAAAAAATACAAAAACAAATAAAGAAATTGTAAGAAAAATTAAAAGAAAACGATAATCATTGTATTGTGTTGATCCTACCTCGCATGTTTTTCTCTTTGAAATAATACTGCATATTTCAAATATGGCACTGTAATCAATTAAAAAGAAACACAAAAGAAGCTGAAATTAAGAGTGGATGACACGAGCACGAAGCTGAGTGAGGGACAAAAACAGTAACAATCTTTGTGAAGAACCAAAAAAAGAAAAAAAAGAATGGCAAGGAGGAGAAGAGTAAAGGCGTGAAAGAGGAGAGGCAAAAAAGGGTAGGCCACGAAGCAAATATTTGAATGTGAATGAAAGATAGCATTCGTTCTTTTAAATACAGGAAGGAGATACATGTTAAAACTCAATCTCAATTAGTAATGAGAAGAAGAAAATCTGATATGGTTTCTGTGGAGAAATCAAAAGTCAAAACTGTATTTTTTTTTCTTCCAGATATTATTGTTATGCTTTAGTGGAGAAGCTGAATAATTTTTTTCCCAAACATTATATTACATTAATGGTCATTTAAGTATCTCTCTTTTATGATGTTTTACGAATATATCTAATCAACGTATACATAATATTTAATTATATTACATCAATGTTCATTTAAGTATCTCTCTTTTATGATGTTTTACTTAGAATATATCTAATCAACGTATCCATAATATTTAATTATAATTTTTTGCTTGCCATTTAGTTCCAAATCAAGATCATTAGATTTTTTTTTCGTTTTCCTTTTCTTTCTTTCTTCCAAATTATTTGTAAGGAAAATATTTGCCCCACTTTCTTTCCCCTTAAAACAAAAAGTCTAGAAGATGCATATGTATATTTATGTATATCTATACACCCGTTGGGTTCATCTACATTTTGTTCCCTGTAATATGTAGAAAACGAAACAAAAAATATATTAACCTATTAATGCTATATATATATATATATATATATAGCTTGATATAACTTAATTATTAATTTCATACATGAGATACTGAAATTTTCTACCACTCACAACTTTACCCTAGCATGCGGATCGGTGCGGGTCACCATTCTTCGCTCATCCCTTGTATACAACAAAATCTTACTATTAGCATTCAACGTTTGTTAGCTTTGCAAATTTTGAGTCTAAATCACACTGGAGTTACTGCGCTCAAAAAATCATGTATATTACACTTCTTTTTATACTTATTTTTTAAAGCATCAAACTTAGCTCGCTTTATATACTTGCGCATATATATGTATATAAGTAAAGGTGGACAGGATTCAGGAGACATCATCTATGGTCGAGTGAGGTTTTGATCTTATTGAATTTTTATTTTTAAACAATATTACCTTTAAAACATTGCATTTATCTTATTTTGCCCCATTAAATAAATTAATTCCCCCTATATGAACTCTTTAATTTATCTTTTTGTATACCCTCTACTGAAATAATAATAGGTTGACTTTATCACTAATTATTATATATGAGACTTATTGGCATAGAGCGGATGCAAATAAATCTTCCAATAATAAAGAGATCTTTGTTCTTGTGATACAAAGGGAATTAAAAAACCTACCGTTTATTGGATATGATATATTATGACAAATTTCAAAGTAAAAAAAATAAATTAAATTAAATTAAAAAATGAATTAAAAATTGGTCGAGGGGATCATGAAAACGACGGGTCGATTCAATGGTCTAGTCATTTACTAATTAAATGGAAACGACACCGTATTGGTTGTTATTTCTCCAGAGAATTTCTCTTAGCTTTCATACAAAATACCAGGGAAAGGGAAGGTTGAATCTCCACTTTCATATAGACATATATATATTTGCTGCTTTACAATATATATGGTATATATGAGCTAGTCATCAAATATGACTTCCAACCCTTTTGCAACCCCAAAAAAATGTACAAAGTTTGTTCGATAGAGCTTCTAACTGCTTCTAAAAGTTTGTCGATATTTTATTAAAAGAGTTTTAGCTCTCAAAAGAGTTTTTAGTTAATTTTATAAAATAGGACTTCTGAAAAGCTCTTTATTATAGACTTTAAAATTTGTTTGACGAGATCAGTAAGATATGATAAACTTCATTCTAACATTTCATAACAAGAAATTTAAAGTTAATTTGACCAATGCATTGAAGCTCTTTCAAAATGTGATTCTAAACATTAATGAAAAATTAAAAATTCTATTTTTCATTTTGTACTAATTAGCAAAAAGTAAAAGACCTATCGCACAGACCTTCAATCATATGACATAAAATCTTCGCGTAAGAATCCTATAGCAAATAAACTTACCTTCACAAAAAAAACATAACTTGCATATTCTAAAATATATATAAATATATGTATGCATATATATATTCTTTTCATCCCTACTAGTGGAGATAACGATAAGAAAAGTGAGAATCAACGATAACAATTTTAGTGACGACTAAAACTTCAACATTGAAAGTGACATTCAACGATACCCTATCGTTGAAACTGTGCTGTTAACAATATGATGCAATACATCGACGACAACTATTTTGTCGTCAAAAAGCTTTTATTGGAGACACATTTCTTCACATTGTCACTAAAAATTTGAGATTTTTGACACCCTCATATTGGCGAGTAAACTTTTAACCACAACTTAAATCGATTAGTGACAATCATATGTCATCATTGAATATGTTTAGAATTAGTGATTTTTAATGATAACCAACTTTGCAGTTAATTATCCACTTTTTGTCGTAAATTATGAACTTTTAACGACGATACACTAGTCACCAGTAAAAGTTGTCGATAAAAGTTTTGTCTAATCACATTTAATGACAAAGGTCGTTGTCATTGAAAAACTAGTGAACTAGTGATTTTTAGTGGTGACGAATTTTGTCATTAATTTTCCAGTTTTTGTCATAAATTATCAACTTTTAATGACGACACACTAGTCGCCGTTAAAAATTGTCCATAAAGGAGTTGTCCAATTGCATTTAACAACAAAGGTCGTTGTCATCATTGAAAGTCTAAATTTTAGAAAGGAGTGTAATTTTTGTCATTGAAAGCTATAAATTTTTTTTTTTGGACAATGTATATTTTTGCTTTTAACTATTTTTGGCATAAAAAACTCAAAAGAGTCATCTATGTTGCAAAATAATATCAATATAAACACATTTAATGACCTGGTTTGAAAAAGTAATTGTGAAAGCATGTATTAAGCATGATTGAACGAAAATTTTAAGATAAAAAAAACAAGTCCATGAAAGTGCTGATATTGAATCAGTAACTGAAGCAATCCAACCTCGGTATCCTTTGGAGTAAGATCTGTTGTTCAATACACGTAAAATAGTTATAAGCAAAAATTAATAAAAGCAAACATACTTATTCAAAAACAATTCATTAATTAGAAAAGCGATGTTTAATGTTGATATTATCACCAGATCGTGTGATAACATTTTCTAATTTACCATCCAACATTCGCTTACAGGTGTGAATATACAAACCTTAAGACCCTTTTAGATCAGGTAACTTGTTTACTTTTCCTCCATGTTGTTCGTTGTAGTCGTAAATCATTTTCTTGTTTCAATGATGTTGTTTCAGTTAATTTTTACATTTGCAAGTCGGTCCTAAATTTTCGTTTTGCTGTACAGATCGACTGAGTGCAATTGAGGCTACAATTAATGGCAACAAAACTTGTGCTCTCTTTAGCCAACGAAATTTGGGATTTAGCCGTAACTAACGCATGGCAGTTCGTTACTTCATGGAATCTGTTTATGCTTCTGTCAAAACATCAAACTCTTCCATTCCAGATGTTGAAAATTCAACCTTCAGAGTATGTAACCCTTCACAATCGGTACCGAAGAACAACTTCGCCACAAAAGTACAACGCAGGTCCGGATGGGGAAGAAAGACCAACAAGAAGAGACTTAGGAAAACTGCTTTAGCATGATCAAAAGAATTATGAATGCTTGTTTATAAAACGAACAAACAAAACTCTTGAAGCAGAACAAAATTATTCTTATTTACCCCCTTGAAAACTACGAACATTCCCTCTTCCATTATCTTCGACTTTTTCTTCTTCTTCTTTTTTTTTTTTTTTTTGATAACTCTCGATGAATTTTTACTCTTTTTTTGGTTTCAAATGTTCTTTTATCTCTGTTAGCATGAGAATGATAGAATTGAGAGTTGTTTTCTTTTTTTCCCTTCTTTTAAATTATTTTTTTTTAATTTAAAACTTTCAGTACTTAATTAATGGGCTATAAAATTTAAAAATGAATGTGGTTTATTAACACAACTCCGATTGCAGACTATGCGAGAATGAAGTTTGTTAAAATTACACATGTGACTATAAGTATGACTGGAATTTTTTTTTTTTAATTTTATTTCTCAACTACGATTGAGTTTGTTTAGAGATAGAGTCCTAAATATATAGAAAACTGAGGAAGAGTTCGGTACATGGGAGTTAGTTGGTTTAAAAAAAAAAAATTTCCTTGTCAAAAAATATATATAGAAAACTGAGGGGGAGTTAGGTACATAAGAAAAAATGAGATTTAGAACTATGACTTATATATTGTTTTAGAGGGGACGGGAAAGTAGGAAAAACTTCGGTTTAGGGTTGGCTGAGGGTATTTTTGACTTTTTACAGTCACCTCAATTGATGTTAATGACGTGGTAGTACTAGCAATGAAAGGAAACGAAAGTTATACTAATTTTAATTATATTTTTTCCACGGGTATTATTTTTGAAATTAACCCTTCTTTTTTTCCCTTCTTTTTTTCCCTTCTGTTAAATTATTATTTTTTTAGTTAAAGCTTTCAGTACTTAATAAAATGGGCTACAAAATTTAAAAATGAAAGTGGATTATTTATGCAATTTCGATTGCAGACTATGCAAGAATGAAGTTTGTTAAAATTACACATGTGACTATAAGTATGACTGGAATTTTTTTTTAATTTTTAATTTTTAATTTTAATTTTTTACTACGATTGAGTTTGTTTAGAGATACAGTCCTAAATATATAGAAAACTGAGGGAGAGTTAGGTACATGGGAGTTAGTTGGTTTAAAAAAATATTTCCTTATCAAAACAGTATAGGCCAACGAATAGAATGCCAAAAAAAAAAAAAAAAAAGATCAAACTCTTCCAGTTTAGTGCAGGAAATTGATTATATAGGTGTCCTTGTCCCAGTATTAGAGGTCCTTTCGAACCGAATATATTATAACTTCAACCAATTAGCATCCCTTAATATTGCAGGAAAGGTCTTCTCTATTAGACGTATAGAGTTTTAAATTTCAACCTGAGTTATCAATATGGGTCTCGTAAAGATGTCCATTATGTAGGCGTTATTGTCCAAGGATTGGCGGTCCAATTGTAATAATTCTATAATAACTTCAAGCAATTAAGGTCCCCTAATTTTGATGTATTAAAAATTCAACAAACTTAGTAATTCTAATTTTATCAGATATTATCTTTTTTAGATAGAGTTTGAGGGACATATACATCGAAATTTCAGAAATTATAAAAGAAATGATCTTAGATGTAACGTCTACCTATTAATATTGTATAATCTAATTGGGTGATGTTAATACCGTTAAACATTCTTAGCACTCATTTTGATGTTGATATTTTCTTATCAAACTTAGTAGTTTTAATTTTATGAGTTATTATCTATATTTTATAATTTTTTCAATCTATTAAAAAAAAAATTTTTTTTTTGCCTGTTTAAGTATGAATTTCACGATTTTTCATATATCAATAATTCTAACAAAAATTACATAACATATTAACACACTGTTATATTCATTCTTACTTATTAACTTTTGCTGAATTTGCAGGCAAAAAAATAATTACGTGGTTTTTAAAAAATTTACATCCTAGGATGAACTTTTTACTTAAAACTAAGGCTTTGCTTCGCGTAAAAGTTTAATTCTAACTAAATTATATTTTTTGATATCAATTTTTATTTTTTCTAAAAGGCTAACAAAATTTATAATTAATTATTAAAAAATTAATCAATTCTAATTTAAAAATTTTATCATCAATTAACTTATCAAACAGAAACTAAACCTATTTTAGATGCCTACAGCATTATTTACAAGTTAAACTGCTGCACTAAAGACAACAAAAGTCCATCCTGCACGGCAGCATTATTTTAAGTGAAAAAGCTTGTTTTCAAGTCCAGAACGTTACAGAGAAGAAATTATCAAATTAACCTTCATTATACTCTCCATTGACGTTTGTATTAACACTTGGCTGCTTTCACAAACCCTTTTCGAACACTTTTTTCATTGCCAGGCCCAGACCCAGCCCGATGTCAAACTTTTTTCCCACAACTTGCTGACACGCCTATAAGTGTGAACACACCGGCTATGTATCCGCCATTGGATATACAAGCCCCTGCCTATATATATGTGTGTGTGTGTACTTATAAAAATCTCATTCAATGTTTTCCTAAAAAAAAAAAAAAAAAAAAAAAAAAAAAAACTCATTCAACGCATTGGTAGTTGAAATTCCATTCTGACATTTTGTACGACATTATTAGATGTATGTATGTATATATATATATATATATATATATATGTATTACGTGTGCATGGTATGCCGCGCACAATTATTCACGAATTAAATTAAGCGGATAAACTTCAATTCATAATCTAATCTGAAGATTGAATTGAAAAAATTTTAATCTATTATCAATTCGTTAGACTTTTAATCTAATCTAATTTAATCCATAAAACATCAAACTTTATTACTTGAATTCATGGATTCATTTGATAACTTTTGAAAATTAAATCAAGATACTAAAATATTAAATAGTTTAATAAAATATATATTATCACATCACTTAAATTCAAAATCTTCAATAGGATTCGGATTCGTGAATTTCACAAATTAAAAAAAATCCTAAATCCATAATTCAATTCGTAGTATTCCTATTGAAATTATCTTAATATATTATCAATCTATTAGTCCTTCAATCGAGTATAATCTAACAGATTGAATTAGATTGAACCGACAGAACAAGTTTACAAATATAGTGACTATCCCTAAATTGTACCCTTTCTCCAAAATCCAAACTATTTCAGAGAGCCGGTAGTATTCAATAAGCTAGCTTATACATGATCAGAGTTGAAAAGGACTTTTTCCGCAGAAAATCTTAAACTATTTCTTTTTGTTAGTAGAGTTATTTAATTTATAGTTTGGGCAGTTTATATGATAACTAGCATGGCTATTTTATAATGCAAATCATAACTTGCTTCTTTTCTTATTTTGTGGGAAATAATTAAAGACAGAAGAGTAAGTAGACGGCGACTTTTGAGGGTTTTGTCTTGCAAAAGAATATCCGTAAATGATAAAGCATACATGGCACAAAAATTTAACAATAACTTTACTATGATAAAAAATAAATAAAAAAATAAAACTAAAGTTCATCTTGGTCAATAAATGAATAAAGATTTAGGTAATTTTCTCTTAATAAAATATCAAGCTTGCCTGCATATATATTTATAGTTGAAAGCATATATATTATGGAGTTTAAACAAATTGATTCCTTGGACTTCTAAAGCAATTACGTACCATGAATCGATTTAGAACCTTTCAGTTCTGTTTTTTATTAGGTGGAAAAGAGCATATCATGTCTCGATCGATTGAACTAATTTTGTGATGGGATTTATATTCACTTATATACATTAGGCCAAAGTTTATTTATTTTTTAATTCCTGATAAATTTAAACAGATAATTGCACAATATTTTAAAATGAAAGTTGTAAAAGTTGTTTAATTTTTAAGTCTTGAAGAAACTCTTACGCCATGAGAAAAATATTAATTTTGCTGGTTGTGTCATTCACCAGTGAGTATTTATATTGTACGAAAATGAAAACTTTGAAATAAATAAAAATAAATTAAAAAAAAAGAAGTAGATAAGATTATGAACTATATATGTGCCTCCACATTGAAAATAATTTTATAAAGGTTGCACTTTTATTTATTTTTTTGTAGTCAATGTTGCCACATTTATAACTGAACAAAAAAAAAAAATTAAAATTAGTTTGGTCATCTTCAAAGAATCTTGGTTGAGCTCGAGCCGTAGCTTTCCCACGATTCCTCTCTTGATGAAAGTATATGCCGGTCATGTATGGGCTTTTTGGGGAAATATACCTGAAGAATAAAATTTTAATTTTTTTAAGAGAAAAACTAAAATATTTAAAATTAAAGGTCATTGGAGGATAAAGTTATCAATATAGTGATCTCATAAATGGGTTAATATCAATATGGTAACATTAACTCATGTATGTCTATGCTTATATGTAAATATACACATATGTGTATATTTAATAGAAATATTAGCAATGTTGGCATTTACAAATTGTTTCTCAAGCCAAAATAATCTTTAGATAAAGTAAAAGCTAGTTTCGTATCAACGTGTGAACAACGTCATGACTTTAACGAGAAATTATCATTTAAAGTTTTGATTGGTTTGCTTTTTATTTAATATAAAAAATTTAGAATTAAACACTTGACTTTTAGGGGGGGAAAAAAAACTCCATCCATTAATCAGTAGCCAGCTAAAAACGGCTTTACTAAAGTCATCACTGGCTTTTATCGCTTAATTAATTAACTTTATTCTAAACTCAACCAAAAAAAAATTTGTAAAGTTCGTTAATTAATTCATGCATTATTGCTCTTAATTTTATTCATCACTAAAGGGGAAAAAAAATCTATTAATGCGCCATAGGTTTTGACTCTTGAGAGAATAATTTGGCAGAGTTCTTGTCCACCATCTGCAAACGTGTGCCAACGTCTAAACAAATATGGGCGATAATTATACCTTTTAGTTTTAGTTATTTATCAATTCATCCTTTTGTTTTTTTTGTTTTGTTTTTTTTTTTTTTTTTGTATTCCTTAAATTTGAAAAACTCGTTCAATTTCATCGCGCGTCCTCTGTGAAACGACCAAAAAAAAAAAAATGCACAAAACAACATGAATACATTTAAATAGTTACTAAAAAGATAGTACAATACAAGACCATAAAAACCCTAAAACAAAACTTAATGTTTAAAACTAAAAAATCTTGAACTTCATATTTTAAAATGCATAAAATAGTTAAAGCATTTTTTTTCTCAAGAAAAAACAATATAGTTTTTTCAGAAATAAATTTATTTTAATTTGTGGTATCTATCTTTTTTCCTTTTTAAAGTCATTTAAGTGTAAAAGAGATGGAATTGAAACCATTTTTTTAAAAAAAATTCGAAGGATATTCGTAACTTTTTAAAAATAGAAAGATAAGTTGAAAAATAATTAAAATTAAGATGTGTATAATTGATCCAAATAATTAAAATTAAGATTTGTATAATTAATTCAAGTAAATACAAATACGTGTAACTTAACGATAAATCACATATGATTTTATGACAAATGATCAGAATAGAAATACTCAATTGCCAAGTTCCAAAACACACACACACACTCATAAATTATTGGCACCTGTGACGAAGCCTAGTCCTTTATCTCACTTAATTATTAGAGTAAAATATGAGATAGTATCATCGAGTGCAACGTTATATAAATGTATACAATTATATGCCTCAATAATTGGACTTCATTTTTATTTAAAATAAATAAATAAATAAATAAATTATTAGACTTCATTTGGTAGGAAAAATAAATAGGGAGAGGAATATATATAGCCATTGAGGTAAAATGTTAGGGATAATGGAGAATATAGTAGAGCAGAAAGTTTGTCAGGTAATTCCATTCTCCTAGTTACACTACTTGCTATTGAAGTTTGTTTTGTTTTCCTTGTTTTGCTGCACATCAAACAACTCTTCCTTCCCTTCTCTACAAAATCAAATTTTGCAATCCTTTCTTGCTACCAAACACAACATAATCGTTCCAATCTCCTTTTATTACCAGTTTCCTATAATTGATGCTTGGTAGAATAGAAATAGTTCAGAGATATCTATAACATTCCGAAATTTTTCAAAGTCTTGATTTTAGTTATTTCTTCTCTTTTGTTTATTTAAAAATGACAATAACAACAATAAAGAGTGTTGTCTGTGCCACATGATGCTCCAAAATACTTGTTTTCATATATTAGCAGTTTAGCACCAACCAACGTTCTTGCAAGTTGTAAGTTTTGAGTTAAGCTAGAAATTTCAAAGAAACTAACCAAATTATTGAGGGACTACGTGAGATCCTAATTAAGCATCTCACTTGACAGTGATGCATTTAGGGGGGCCACGGTGGGGGCACGTGTCCCGCTTCAAGTGTTTTTAATAAATAAATAAATAAGAAGCCCAATATTTTTTAATAGTTTTTATTTGTCCCCACTCATAATTTTTTTTAAATAGCCTCACACTTAACATTTAGATTTTTTTATGATTTAAAACCATAACTAAAATTAGACTATTTTTTACGTTTCAATGACATAACCAACATTTGATTACTATTCTAATTGCTCATGCACCATTTTAATTTATCTGTCTCTCAAAGTTGTAACTTGTCAGTTTGCGTTGGGATGTGAATAGCTTTTAATCGTTTATTTCTATTCTAATTTTTATTTTATTTTTAATTTATGTTCCTTTTTATTTTATTTTTTCATCTGATTCTCTCTCCTTACCAAACATTGTGTGAGGGATCTAAGATTAAGTTGACACATGAAAAATTCTTTATTTTGTGTATTTCTTGCTTTTCAAGCAAAAAACAAAAACAAAAACAAAACAAAAAGTTTGCACAGGAAAAAAAGAATCAGGAAAAACAAAAAGAAAAAGAAAAGTCAAACTCCCTGCAAATTAAGAAATTAAAATCCCATACATTTGATCGAGAAAGAGTAATACCACATTCACATACATTGTATATGTATGTGAACTTGGTTGAGATCCTTGCATTTTGTTCGAGGATGACGAATACCGCTTCCGATTTTTATTTATTTTTATCGTAATTTTGGATAAACCTACCCATGCATCTATGGTACCATTAAGTATATATCTACTTATCAATTGCCTAATATTCAACTACTTCTTTATGAGGGATGGAATATCCATCCAATTAAACTCGACTCCCGCTGTATTTTGAGTTTATTTAATAGAGTTTTCTGTGTTTAAAAACTACTTTTAATCAAGAGGTTATGAGATGATTTATTAGAAGAACTTCTTGTCTGAAATATCACTTTGAAAAAAATCTTTTCTGAAAAAACTTTAAAATTTATATAAGAATTAAAGTTAGACATTACATAAATTTTATTCTAACATTTTACTTATTTAATGAAAATTTTAAAATAACTTTAATATTATAAACACATTCAAAAATCTGTTTTTGAAAGATTCATTTAAAAAGCACTTTTTTTTTTACTTCACTTTTATAAAACTTAAGAAAAACGGACTTCTAGCTCATGCGCTTTGAATTATAATAATTAGTTAATTGTCATTAATTCATATCCAACTACTTTTGACATTAATTAACATAGATTATCTCAAAAATTTTATTGGCACACACTAGGGTCGGTAATTTTGGACATGACATGGTGACACGATACGAAATAAATGGGTTTAGGTTGCCTGTTTAATAATTGGGTTGACACATTTAACATGAAAATAAACGAGTCAGAAACGGGTTAACACAATTAAGCCGTTTATTTAAATGGGTCGTAGATGGGCAACACGACCCAACCCGTTCATAGCCCATATATATAATTTTTAAATATATTTAAAAAAAACTCTAAAAATAACAACATATAAAAGCCTAACCCTAACCCTTATAACCTGTTTATGTTTTATTCTAAGATATATTTGTCTTCATCATTATGGATATTTAATAATTTTAGTTGTTAGTTTTATATTTTATATGAAAATGATGAGTTTATTGTGTTAGTGAATTCAGAATTTTAAGTGATTTTTTATCCAAAATTTTTGTGTTAAATGAGTCAGAAACTAGTTTCGTGTTAAATAGGCCATAAACGGGTTTTTCATGTTAAATTAGTCATAAACGGGTTTGTTTTCATGCTAACCCGTCATGACCCATTTAATAATCGTGTTCGCGTGTCGTATCGTGCAACCAGTTTATTAAACAGTTTGAAAAAAATGCCCGGCACACGCACTCGAGCACGTTTCATCAACGTTATGTCATGCTCCATTGAATATAAATTTTTAATCTCTACCTTCAAACGTGTTCGAGTGCGTGTGCCGGGCATTTTTTCCCCCCAAATTTTGATAATGGTCATTCATTCTTAGGGTACTATACATTATTTTATTGAAATTAGAGGTGGCTTGTCAAAATTAATAATTTAAGGGACAACTTGCAAATTTGGGCCCCCCAACACTCCAAAAAAAAAAAAAAAACAATAAAATTGTTGAAAATTTTTTAGTTTTTCCCTTTTCCAACACCATGGACTAAGTCGGCCTATTACCTTTAATTTAATAATTTGCATAAGATTACTTTAAAATAAATATAGATAAGGTGTGCGGTATAGAGTTTTTTTTTTTTTTTTTGGTGGTTTGACAAGTAACTGCAATTAATGTTCTCGGTATAATAATTAAATAACAGTCCCTACAAATAAGCATATACTCAAGTAACACGATATATATTCATTTTTATCAATGAACTGTGCAACCTCTCTTTCTCTCTCTCTCTCTACACACACACACACACACACATAATATAATACTAGTTCAAATTTTCTTACCTCCTAAATTGGGGGGGGGGGGGGACACATACACACAAAATTATAGTAATTAGGATATATAAACTTCTTCTTAGTATAAGGGTTAAGAAAAGATTACCCATCTTCTTTTCATCCATTGATCAACATAACACAAGCTTCCCCCATCTTGACCAACATGGTACAACCATTGGTTTACTTTAGTTTAATTTTATAATATATGGATCTAAAATTAGTTTTTTCTGTCATGTTGATGCAAGTGTCTTTAAATTTATGTTATTCATGTACTTATCCCAGTTTTGTAAAATAATGCAAGTAGATTACTTTATTTATAAATACAAGTAGATTGCTTAATTTAATATTAATGACTTACTCTTCTATTCTCTAATTTATTAAACTTATCTTTTAATTTTGGGTGGTACGTGTCTTGCTAGGATTGTTAACATACTCTTTTTCGTTTCAGCCGTACGCAATATTGCTCTTTTTTTACAATGTTTTTTTCCCCCTCCCTTTAAAACTGTGGAGAAAATATATTCATTGTATTTTTAATAAGTATTCTTTGCACAGGTGTTATTTTTCTTTCTTTTTTTTCGTTTTATTTTCTTTTTTGCTGCGTAGGTGCTATTTTTCTTTTAATCATTTGTTTTTCTTTTACAGAAAAGTGTTTGACTGGAGTGAACAATGAAAAGGTTATGGAGGAAAAAGTTCCACCGTCCACGTGTATTAATTTAGATTGATTGATTTTTTTTTTTTTTTGGCTAAAGTAATCTTTTGAAAACTTTTCGATGATTGAATAATTAATTTTAGTAAACAAACAATTGGAGACATGAAGTAATTCGCGGAAAGAATAAGCAAACAGGTGTTTGTTAATAAGCCGTGAAGGACTTAAAAAGGAAAAAGAAAAAAAAGTGACCCCTTAGAGAACCCACATAGTTCATTATATATGCGAAATATTATATGCAATGATCGATAAATGAAAAGCTTTTGGAGGAAAAGGCTATATGTGCGCCAATTTAGTTGGATTTGATTAAAGTAATTAAATAATTGTATATAAATGTAATTCAAAAAAAGGTAATTAGAAGTGGATATTCTGGTTCAAAGATTTTGAAAAAAAAAAATTTTTTTGAGGAACTCAATAATATGTGAAGAGATATAATTGCTAATCCTGAAAAAAAAAAAAAAAAAAGCTCATAAATTTTGTGTTCGAAAGGAAAAATGTTTTAAGATGTATAGATGAGTGATGAGTCTATCTTCTTTAAAGGGTTGTTTTTGGTTTATCTTTTTGTTCTTATCTTTGTCATTAAAGTTGGATTATGAATTTCTTTATTTTTGTTTTTTATTTTTAATTAATTTAAGTGAGGGATTTAGTTTATCCTCACGATTTACATAAGAAAAAAAAAAAGTAATACTTAGAAAATAAACATTTACGTGTGTGTGGTTTTTTTTTTTAATTATTTTTTTCATGTCGGTGCGAATTGTATCAAGCTAATAAAGGACTAGAAAACTAGAACAAGTACCACTCAAATTGTTGGAGCCGGGCACCCACTGGAATAGCTATTAAATGAATTTCATATGATCAACATTTTATTTACTTAACTTTTATTCTATTAATAATGTAATATATATGTAAAATTTCTATGCTACTTTATAAACTTTTTTTGAATTGAGTTATGAAAATTTGAATTCTAGATCTTGAGTATTAAAATATGAGTTTACTTCTAACGCTAATTTACTAGGCAAGCAACTACGATTTTCTTATTATTTAGAACTCAAATTTACGAAAACAATTCTCATGTTAATTGTTGTCCAAACTTTAGCGACTAACATTATTTTACATTATTTAATATCAATAGCACCACAAAACTATGTATCTTAGCTAGCAATATATGTCATAGAAAATATACGAGTATGTGAATATATACACACACACACGTGTTTTGGCAATTGATTCCAGGAAAAACGAACTCGCTGCCGGCATTGCCAAGGGTAGTTCACACGGAGGGAAGAAATGAAATACACCAATTTTTTTTTCTTCTTTTTAACGAAATTAAATAACATCAAAGTATCAAAATGAAAAGATAAAGTTTTAGTAGAGCTATATGAGAATTTTTAACTCTATAAGGGAAAACAGAAAGAAACATAAATATTTAGATAGAATTACTTCCAATGGGAATATGTAAGAATTTTTAATTTTAACTAGGGGTAAAGTAGAAAATTATAATTTTTTTGGGGCAGAATTCAAAAAAAAATTCAGTGGGGGCCGTCACAAAGTAAATGTGCCACTGTGTATGAGTAAAGTTATTAGTCCAATGACCGTACAGATCTAAGAATGTAATAATTTGACTAATAATATATAATACTAACATTCTTAATACGAAATATTTTCGGTTGATACTTACTATTCATAGTAAAAATTTCAAATAAATAACATTCTATATATAAATAGTTACATAACATTGCATACAGGTCATTGGTAGTTATGGGAGTCTTAAAAAAAAAAGATTACATTTGTCGAACTAGTACAGCAGCTAGGATAAAGACTAATCTACATATATAGTAGAGCAAATAAGGCATAAACGAGCAGTTTTGGAGACCTATTAAAAATATGGCCAGATTTTTCTTTTATTTCAAGGAAATGACCGGTGATCATTAGAATATTTGATTGATCCATTCAATCAATTAGTGATTAATCATAAAAATACATATTGATATCGGACAATCTAGATTAAAAATGCCGTTTCCTATATCTTATCCTCATATTATATAATTAGCCTCATGTTTGACATCCTGTAAAATGACGCTTGCTTCTTCTTACTTCTTCTTTTAAGATTCATGTAACTATTAGTCCTTGATTCTTGCATAGTTTTCTATGTAACTAAATAAATATATAACTTTATGTACGTATTAGTGTTACATAACATAGATGTTATACGTATAATCTTACACTTATTAACTTCAATTCTTATTTCTAAAAGATAAATCGGATATTTATGATAATACCTAACAAAAACCGGACTCCTATATATGTGTGTGCATATATATCAGCATCGAAAAAACATATATGTGTGTGCATATATATCAGCGTCGAAAGTTTTTGTATTGATTTGTAGACGACCAATAATTGTACCAGCTAGCGTTAACCCATTGTATGATACTAATAAAGCTTTGTACTCCCAGTAGTACATGTGACGCGATGCTGATTTGGCGATATAATTGAACACGAATAACAGCTATATTATTAATTTGTGGAGTTCACATTTTTTTTTTCCAGTTCGTATGTTTGTGAAAGGGTTCAATTTGTCAACCGCCATGCACAATTACATGCCTATGTACTCTCTCTCTCTCTCTCAGATCCCAGATGATTGAGAAAATGTCAAACACATGGTGTCACACTATGATTATAGTATTGCAATTATCTACGGACTTAAGCGACGCCTCAAACAATAAATTAAAAAAAAAAAAAAGAGACAGTACTTTAACTGATCTTGTTTTTCACCAAAAAACTTAATTTCCGAATTCCAGTTCAGTTAAAAACAAATAAACAAACAAGGGAATGGTGGATTCAGATTCTCATGAAAATTTTGATGTCCCAAACATTAAATCAGACCATAACACATCGTTCAATAGACTTAGAAACATGGAAAATCAATGTATGCATTCAACCATAACATTTAAATGAGGTTTTATTTGGTATGTATATATAATTTCAACTACTTTCATGTCCAACATCTCATTTTTGACGGACAAGAATGACACTTGTAATGATTAGTATTTTGGGTTGTATCAAGTAATATCTTGAATTGTACTGGTTAATTTCTCTCCCCTGGCCGGATGACTGATGCGGGATGGGAGAGTATTTCATATTTTAAAGTAATTTGAAATTATGAATAAGGACAGTGCCATATAAAATATCCAATTCCAACTATTTTTTAATCTTCATTGCTTCGTCAAAGTACATCAACTGAATCTTGTTGTATATCTAATTGGATTGGTATCTGTTGAGAAAGAAATAAAATTTGACTTTGTTTATCCACTTTGTTGGGAGTGGAAAAAAATTTCAAATTTGTGAACTAATGCCATATTAATTAGCTGCATACAATATTTTGTCGGCCTAGTTGGAGCGAGTAGAAACCAAGAGAACGAGGTTGTGGTCTGACTTTTCCAACCAATTACTTAATTAGTTTTGAGTGTCATTTTTATCGACCAGCAATATCGTGTGTGTGTGTATGAAAATGAGATATTAACGCCATTTGAATTGTTAAAATACGAAATTATTGAACTCAAAAGAAGAAAAACAAATCAAATAATATTGAGCTAAAAAAAAAGCTATCCACATTGTTGTGTTACAATGTTCAACTCATGCCAAGCTAAGGTTTGTTAAAAATGTGACTGGAACAATATTGTTTAATATTTGTATTGACTTTACTATTTAGTACTTTAATTTAATTATTAGGTCTTCCATTGACTAAGGGTCAAATTGGATAAAGTAACTACGTAGCTAGGCGTGTGCCAATAAAAATTTTTGAGATAGTCTGTGTTAATTAATGTGAAAAGTAGTTGGATATGAATTAATGACAATTGACTAATTATTATAATTCATACCGCATGAGCTATAAATTAAATCTGTTTTTCAGAAGTTTTATGAAAGCGAAGTTAAAAAAAAAAACAAGTGATTTTTCAATGAATTAATCTTTCAAACACAGATTTTTGAATGTGCTTATAATATTAAAGTAATTTTAAAATTTTCAATAAATAAGTAAAATGTTAGAATAAAATTTATATAATGTTTAACTAAAATTTTTATATAAGTTTTAAAGTTTTTTCAGAAGATATTTTTTTAATAGTGATATTTTTTTAATAGGTAGTTCTTCTAAACCATCTTATAACCTTTTGATTAAAAGTAGTTTTTGAAGTCGAGTTTAGTTGGATGGATATTCCATCCCTCATTAAGAAGTAGTTGAATATTAGGCAGTTGATAAGTAGACACGTACTTAATAGTACCATAGATGCATGAGTAGGCATATCCAAAATTATAATAAAAATAAATAAAAATCGGAAGCGACATTCGTCATCCTCGAACAAAATGCAAGGATCTCAACCAAGTTCACATACATATACAATTTATGTGAATATGATGTTATTCTTTCTCGATCAAATGTATGGGATTTTAATTTCTTAATTTGCAGGGAGTTTGACTTTTCTTTTTCTTTTTCTTTTTCCTAATTCTTTTTTTCCTGTGCAAACTTTTTGCTTTGCTTTTGTTTTTTGCTAGAAAAGCAAGAAATACACAAAATAAAGAAATTTTCATGTGTCAACTTAATAATCATGGATCCCTCACCCTATGTTTGGTAAGGAAAGAGAATCAGATGAAAAAATAAAATAACAAGGAACATAAATTAAAAATTAAATAAAAATTAGAATAGTAATAAACGATTAAAAGATATTTACATCCCAACACAAACTGACAAGTTCGAACTTTAAGAAGCAGATAAATTTAAATGGTGCGTGAGCAATTGGTTATGTCATTAAAACGTAAAAAATAGTCTAATTTTAGTTATGGTATTAAATCATAAAAAAATCTAAATGTTAAGTGTGAGGATATTTATTTTAAAAAAAAATTATGCGTGGGGACAAATAAAAAGTATTAACTTTTTTTTTTTAATTAAAGACACTTGAAGGGGGCCACAGAAGGGGGTCACGTGCTCCACTGTGGCCCCCCTTAAATGCATCACTGTCGAGTGAGATGCTTAATTAGGATCTCTTGTAGTCCCTCGATAATTTGGATAGTTTTATTGAAATTTCTAGCTTAACTCAATACTTACAACTTGCAAGAACATTGGTTAGTGCTAAACTGCTAATCTACAAAAACAAGTATTTTGGAGCATCATGTGGCACAACACTATTTATTGTTGTTATTATCATTATTAAATAAGCAGAGAAGAAGAAACAACTGAAATCAAGATCTTAAAAAACGTTAGAATGTTATAGATACTTCTTAACTATTTCTATTCTACCAAGCGTCAAATTTAGGAAACTGGTAATCGTGTTAAAGGAGATCAGAATGATTATGTTGTGTTTGGTAGCAAGAAAGGATACAAAATTTGATTTTGTAGAGAAGGGAAGGAAGAGTTGTTTGATGTGCAGCAAAACAAGGAAAACAAAACGAACTTCAATAGCAAATAGTGTAACTAGGAGAATGGAATTACTTAGGAGGTGTTTGGTTGATTAGTTTGAGTTGAAATATTTTAGTTGTAATAGTAAATTTTTTTGAATTTTCAGAAAAGACAAAAAACTTTTTGAGAAAAAGACAAAAACTTTTTGGGAAAAAGACAAAAAACAGTACGGTTTGAGTTGGAATGAACCAACTCTCCAAACACTCCCTTAACAAATTTTCTCCTCTACTGTCCCCTGCCTATTCTCCATTATCCCTACCATTTTACCTATTTATATATAATTCTCTCCCTATTTATTTTTCGTACCAAATGAAATCTAATAATTTATTTATTTATTTCTTTATTTTAAATAAAAATGAAGTCCAATTATTGAGGCGTATAATTGTGTACGTTTATATAACATTGTACTTGATGATACTATCTAATGTTTTACTCTAATAATTAAGTGAGATAGAGGACTAGGCTTTCGTCACAGGTGCCAATAATTTATGTGTGTGTGTGTGTGTGTTTTGGAACTTGGCAATTGAGTATTTCTATTCTGATCTCTTGTCACAAAATCATATGTGATTTATCGTTAAGTTACACGTATTTATATTTACTTGAATTAATTATACAAATCTTAATTTTAATTATTTGGATATTAGACAGATCTTAATTTTAATTATTTTTCAATTTATCTTTCTATTTTTAAAAGTTACGAATATTCTTTGAATTAAAAAAAAAATTGTTTCAATTCCATCTCTTGCACACTTAATGGATTTAAAAAATAAAAAAATAAAAGGAAAAAAGATAGATAACATAAATTAGACTAAATTTACTTTGATAAAACTGTCTTGTTTTTTCTTGAGAAAAAAATGCTTTAACTATTTATACATTTTAAAACATGAAGTTCAAGATTTTTTATTTTTAAACATTAAGTTTTGTTTTAGGGTTTTTATGGTTTTGTATGTGTACTATCTCTTTAGTAACTATTTAAATGTATTCATGTTGTTTTGTCCCTTTTTTTTTTTTTTTTTTTTTTTTTTTGTCGTTTCACAAAGGACGCGCGATGAAATTGAATGAGTTTTTCGAATTTAAGGAATTTATTAAAAGCAAAAGGATGAATTGATAAATAACTAAAACTAAAAGGTATAATTATAATTAACCCTATATTTGTTTAGACGTTGGCACACATTTGCAGATGGTGGACAAGTACTCTGCCAAATTATTCCCTCGAGAGTCAAAACTCATGGCGCAACAGATTTTTTTCCCCTTTAGTGATGAATAAAATAAAGAGCATTAATGCATGAATTAATTAACGAACTTCACTCATTTTTTATTGGTTGAGTTTAGAATAAAGTTAATTAATTAAGTGATAAAACCCAGTGATGATTTTAGTAAGCAGTTTTTCGCTGGCTACTGATTAATGGATGGAGTTTTTTTCCCCCCCCTAAACTTAAAGGTCAAGTGTTTGATTATAACTTGTTTATATTATTAAAGAAAAAGCAAAACAATCAGAACTTTAAATGAATAATTTCTCGTTAAAGTAATGAGGTTGTTGACACATTAATACGAAACTAGCTTTTACTTTATCTAAAGATTATTTTGGCGTGAGAAACAATTTGTAAATGCCAACATTGCTAATATTTCTATTATATATACACATATGTATATATATAAGCATAGATATACATGAGTTAATGTCACCAATAAACATATTAATATTAACCCATTTATGAGATCACTTTATGATTTTAAATGTGGAAACATTAACTAGAAATAAATAAATAAAAGTGCCACCTTTATAAAATTATTTTCAATGTGGAGGCACATATAGAGTTCATAATCTTATCTACTTCGTTTTTTTTAATGTATTTTTTATTTATTTCAAAGTTTTCATCTTCATACAATATAAATACTCACTGGGGAATGACACAATAACCGGCAAAATTAATATTTTTCTCATGCATGTCGAAAGAGTTTTTTCAAGATTTATAAATTAAACAACTTTATAACTTTCATTTTAAAATAATGTGCAATTATCTGTTTAAATTTATTAGGAATTAAAAAATAAATAAACTTTGGCTTAATGTATATAAGTAAATATAAATGCCATCACAAAATTAGTCCAATCGATCGAGGCATGGTATGCTCTTTTCCACCTAATAAAAAACAGAACTGAAAGGTTCTAAACCGATTCAGGGTACGTAAGTACTTTAGAAGTCGAAGGAATCAATTTGTTTAAACTCCATCATATATTTGTTTTCAACTATAAACATGCACGCAAGCTTGATATTTTATTGAGAGAAAATTACTTAAATAGTCATTTTTTATTCATTTATTGACTATGATGTACTTTAGTTTTATTATTTATTTATTTTTTTATCATATTAGTTAGTGTCAAATTTTTCTATCACGTATGCTTTTATCATTTAGGGCTATTCTTTTGCAAGACAAAACCCTCAAACGTGGCCGTCTATTTACTCTTCTGTCTTTAATTATTTCCCACAAAATAAGAAAAGAAGCAAGTTTTGATTTGCATTATAAAATAGCCATGCTAGTTATCATATAAACCGCCCAAACTATAAAATAACACTACTAACAAAAAGAAAAAGTTCAAGATTTTCTACGGAAAAGACCTTGTCAACTCTGATCATGTATAAGCTAGCTCATTGAATACCACCGTCTCTCTGAAATAGTTTCGATTTTAGAGATCGAAATGGTGCAATTTATAAGGACGTTCATTGAATCTATAAATCTATTTTGTTAGTTTAATCTAATTCAATACGTTAGATTATATTAGATTATTAGATTAACAGATTGATAATATATTGAGATAATCTTAGTAAGGAATACTACAAATTGAACTGTGGATTTAGGATTTTTTTTTAATTTATGAAATTCACGAATCCGAATCATATTAAGATTTTAAATTTAAGTGATGCGATAATATATATTTTATTAAACTATTTTATATTTTAGTATTGTGATTTAATTTTCAAAAGCTATCTAATGAATCCATAAATTCAATCAATAAAGTTTGGTGTTTTATGGATTAAATTAGACTAGATTAAGGAGGTGTTTGATGAACGAGTTTAGTTTAAGATTTTTAAGTTTTAATAGTAATTTTTGTTAACTTTTTCAGAAAAGACAAAAGAAAAGTACAGTTTAACTTGAGTTAAACTTACCCCCAAACACCCCTAAAAGTCTATGGAACTAATAATAGATTGAAATTTTTTCTATTCAAGATTAAATTATGAATTGAAGTTTATCGGGTGATCAGATTAGTGAATAGCTATACCTCGCATATCATGTACTCGTAACACACACACACATCTAATAATGCCGTACAAAATGTCATCATGGAATTTCAAGTACCAACCCATTGATTGCTCGTTTGGTGAATGAGTTTGAGTTGAAATTTTTAAATTTGAATAGTGATTTTTGTTGATTTTTTAGAAAAGACAAAAAATTTTTTCAGAAAAGATAAAAAATTTTTTTAGAAAAAGATAAAAAATTTAAATTCAAACCTTAAGTTTAAATCTTAAAGACAAACAGGCCTTGAATTATTTTTTATTTTTTTTTATTTTTATTTTTTTTGTAGAAAACATTGAATGAGAGTCTTATAATACACACACACCGGCACGCTTGTATATCCAGTGGCGGATCCAAAGCCGGTGGTTCACACGTCAGCAAGTTGTGGGTAAAGTCAAGTGAAAGCTGCCAAGTGATAATACGATAATAATATTTGATGGGGTTGAGGTTCTGGACTTGTAGACAAGCTTTTTCACTTAAAACAATGCTGCTGTACAGGTTGGACTTTTGTTGTATTTAGTGTAGCAGTTTGACTTGTAAATAATGTTGTAGGCATGCAAATAGTTTCAGTCTTCATTTTCGTTTGATAAGTTAATTAATAATGAAAATTTAAATTATAGTTGATTAATTTTTTAAAAATTAATTATAAATTTTATTAATTAAAAAAAATAAAAATTAAGATAAAAAAATATAATTTAGTTGAAGTTAAATTTATACACTAAATGACGCCTTAGTTTCAAGTAAAATGTTCGTCCTAGGATGTAAATTTATTAAAACCACGTAATTAAATTTTTTGCATGCAAATCAGCACAAGTTAATAAGTAAGAATGAAAGTAACAGTGTGTTAATATGTTATGTAATTTTTGTTGGAATTATTGATATATGCAAAATCGTGAAATTCATACTTAAACAGGCAAAAAAAAATTTTTAAATAGATTGAAAAAATTACAAAATGGGTAATAACTCATAAAATTAGAACTCAAAATCAAAATGAGTGGTAAGAATGTATAAAGGTATTAACATCACCCAATATTAGATTCTACAATATTAATATTAATACGTAGACGTTGCATTTAAGATCGTTTCTTTTATAATTTCTGAAATTGCGATGCATTTATCCCTTAAACTCTATCTAAAAATGATAATAACCGATAAAATTAGAATTACTAAGTTTGTTGAATTTTTAATACATCAAAATTAGGGGACCTTAATTGCTTGAAGTTATTATAGAATTATTACAATTGGACCGCCAATCCTTGGACAATAACGCCTACATAAGGGACATCTTTACGAGACCCATATTTCATAACTCTGGTTGAAATTTAAAACTCTATACGTCTAATAGAGAAGACCTTTCCTGCAATATTAAGGGATGCTAATTGGTTGAAGTTATAATAGATTCGGTTCGAAAAGACCTTTTTTTTTTTTTTGGCATTCAATTCGTTGGCCTTTACTGTTTTGATAAGGAAATATTTTTTTTTAAACCAACTAACTCCCATGTACCTAACTCTCCCTCAGTTTTCTATATATTTAGGACTCTATCTCTAAACAAACTCAATTGTCATAAATAGATAGTTAAAAAAAAAAAAAAATTTCCAGTCATACTTGTAGTCACATGTGTAATTTTAACAAACTTCATTCTCGCATAGTCTGCAATCGGAATTGTGTAAATAAACCATTTTAAATGTTGTGGCACTTTTATTAAGTACTGAAAGCTTTAAATAAAATAATAATAATTTAAAAGAAGGGAAATAAAAAAAGAAGGGTTAATTTCAAAAATAACACCTATGGAAAAAATATTATTAAAATTATCATCACTTTTGTTTCCTTTCATTGCTCGCACTGTTACGTCATCAATATCAATTGAGGTGGCTGTAAAAAGTCAAAAATGCCATCAGCCAACCCTAAACCGAAGTTTTTCCCACTTTACCGCCCACCCCCCCTCACCCACAATATATAAGTCCTAGTTCTAAATCTCATTTTTTCTTCCCTCGTTTTCCTCTCACTCTAGCCTCACGCACTTTCTCTTCACTGTTGTTAAAGATCTGAGCTTAGCTATTTCACTCTAAGTCCAACAAATCTCTCACCATCTTTATTCACTTTATTAACCTCGCTCTCTCTATCCTCACCATAGTCGAACCGAAGCTGGCAGCTCAACTCCTAGTCCATTTGAAACTCTTCTTACTTCCCATCAGTCTCGTTCTAACTTCGATCAAGTACAAATCTGAGGTAATACTGCTTGTTGTTTGATTTTATTTGTTTCTATATGCTTTAAATGGGTTTATGTTTTGAATTATAATCTAAAAAATGACTATGTTAAACTTTTGAGGGTAAAATCTTGTAACATCTGTTGTTTCTTGTAGCACTTGTAGGTAGTAAGATAGATTTCCTGTGTTTTTTTGGTCTCTTATTGTAATATTTTTCGTTCCGAAAAATTTTCAACAGTACTAACAGTAAACAATATAATGACCTTTGGTCATCATAAATTGGTCAATAATATTTTTACCAAACAGAAATTATGATTTTGATGATAATGAAAAAAATTTTTGCATATCATTTGATAATCTAACCTAAATGGTCATTGTCATAATGACTAACAGAGATAACAACAGGGATTCTAAATGACAAATGGAAGTTGTCATAACATTTGACAATTTAACAGAAATGGTCATTTTCATAATGACCAACAGGTCAATTTTATTATGACCTTCTCAGTGCTAATGGTGTGATACATATATATTGACATTGACGTAACAACATGGATTCTAAAATACAAATGAAAGTTGTTATACTTTGTGTATAATATAAAATTATAATTAGATATTATGCAAATGAGAGTATCTCACTTTCCCGCCCAGCCCCATCCCCTACACACAATACATAAGTCCTCTTTCCATATCTATCATCATTTTTCATTTTTCTATAATATAATTATAATATTAACTAACTTCTTGCTGTTTCATTCAGGAATGTCTGTGTTTTATGTTTTCATCAAGTATAATAGCCAGTGGAATGGTACATTGAGATATGTTGATGGTGAAATGAAGGAAATATTGGTGCCTCTTACTGCAACTTATGTTGGTCTCATGGAATTGGTGAGAAGTGTTATTAGAATAAGGGGCCTATAGAAGACTATAGTCATGAGATACGCCGTTGAACCTGGAATGTCTCTTGTGAAGATACAGTGTGACCCTGACGTTAATTTCTACATACAACTGAAGAAGAAGAATGTTCATGTACTTAGCGAATTCTTAATTAGCATCGATATATAAAATGAGTCTGTAGCTGAAGCAATACCACCTGAAGTAGGGGAAAGCAACCACATACCTATGCAACCATCTAGGGATGATAGACAGAGTGATTAAGTCATGCAACTTATATCTGTTAACAATCTTATCATCCCTACTCCTACAGTAGGTCTGGATTTGCGTTTGGAGGATAGACTTGAAAAGCAAGATGAATTATTGAACAATGACTTAAGCATGAACCATAATGATTGTAATGTGGGGGAATTGAATGTTGCGGATGTTGCTCGTGATTCAAATGAGAAGAATATCACAGGAAGCATTGGAGCCCAATCTATTGTCAATAAAACTAGAACTTAATCTGTTCATGTACCTAGTAGTGACAATTTTTCCGACGCAGTAGTTGTTTTATATTTTACACATATCACAATGCACGTAAATAGTATTTTTGATAACAAAAAGTTACTGTAATATCATTTTCATCACGATATTATGAGTAAACACTACCAATTCAAGATGAAGAGGTCGACTACTATTCTATTGCACGTAATATGTATGGATAATGAGAAATGTCGATGGCAGTTGCGTACGACTAGGATGAAGGGTAGTGAATTGTTTATTGTGAAAAGATACAATGATGTCCATACTTGCTTTACTGAAATCGTTCAAGGGCATCATAGTCAAGCCAAGATTGGATGATTGAGGAATGTGTGAAGGCAAAATACTTGAATCTGACTAATACCTCATATAAAACTCGCGAAATAATGCGGGATATGCAAGATGAATTTGGAGTGCCTTTCAATTATCTGAGAGCATGGCGAGAGAAAGAAGCTACACATACCAGCCTAAAAGGCGATAATGCAGAGTCATACAAAGGTAAATTCCCAGAGTAATTATGTTAATGACCAACATGGTAACTTACATATTTACAACATGGTAATTATTTTTTTAATAATGACATCTCTTGGCCATTTACAGTTTTGCTCGTCTAGGGTGAAATGATTAAAAGAAAAAATCCTAGCTCCGACATTCACGTTGAGATTGACTCATAAAAGAATTTAAAATACTTCTACATGTGCTTAGCTGCATCGAAGCAGGGTTGACGTCACTGTCATCTAGTAATTGTGGTTGATGGATCGACATTAAAGGCTAGGTTTAGAAAAATGCTGCTTGCAGCTTGTGGTCACGACGCAGATGGCTCCATATTTCCACTTCCTTTTGGTATCGTTCCGTCGGAGATCAATGAATCATGGAAATGGTTCTTCAAGAAGCTAAAGGATTCAATAGGCATGCGAGAGTCTCTTGCTATTATGATTGATAGGCATAAGGGTATCGAATATGCTGCCAACATTGTCTATCCAGATGTTGATTTCGGGATATGCATTCAATACTTGGCTGCAAACTTGAAGAAGAAGTACAAAAGATTTCAAAGGCCTTATGAAGACCTATTTGGACTGTGCATCAAGGGCGTATCTTGAGCACTAGTGTCATATGGAATCTATCCAGAATCGTAACCCCGATATGCACTGATACCTTTTGCAAGCAGATCCTAAAAAATGGTCACGGGCATACTTCAATAGACTGATGTATGCAATAATGACAATTAACATTGCAAAGTCATTGAACAGTGTGGATCGAAAAGTCAGGTTAATGCCAATGGGATTCTTGGTAGAATGATTAAGGAAACTACCACTAAGATGAATTGTCAAGAGACGTGAAGAGGTCTTGAAACTTATATTGAAACTGGCCCCCAAAGCAAAGAAACTTCTTCACACGCAATTTTCATTGGGACTAACATTAATGGTACATGATAACTACTAAAAATGACTTACGGTATACGCTAAATTTTGTAATAATCGGTAATTTTATAATTGACATTGCAGTAATGTTGACAATAACTTTGAAGAAACTAATGTATTCAACTTCCCTTTGTCTATAGCCTCAGCCAGCTGATCAGTTTGAGTATACCTCTACTAACAAGGCTCTCAGACTTGGATTGTGGATATGAGATAAATGACTTGTACTTGCAGACGCTTTTAGGTGGACCAAATTCCTTGCCCTCATGCTTTGGCTGTTAGTAACTATTGACGAATTGATCCGTACAATTATTGCTCTCAATATTACACGAAAAAGGCTCTCTATGCAGCCTATGGACTTGTAGGGAGCAACGTAATATTATATTGGAAAATGCTTCCACTGCACTTCTGGATTACAACCGAGAAGAAATCTGTTCTATAAGCAAGTAAAATATTAACTTTAAACAGTATAATATAGGATGACTTTTGTAAAAATAATTAAAAATTTAAATTACAAGTTATCAAAAAAAGATGACGAGTTTATTAGATAACTGTGCTAAATATATTGTGTTCAACTACCAATCATTCAAAGTGGCTAGAAAGAAAGAAGCACTAATATCCTTATTTTAAGGGGGTGGAAAGGAAAAAAAAATAAAGGAAAAGAAAAAAGCACCACTTCCAAAGAAGTGCAACTAAGGGTCCGTTTGATGAATGAGTTTGAGTTAGAAATTTTAAGTTTTAATAGTAGTTTTTGTTGACTTTTCAGAAAAGATAAAAATTTTTTCAGAAAAGACAAAAAAATTTTTCAGAAAAAGATAAAAATTAATATGAAAAAGTACATTTTAATTTGAAATAAAATAGTGAACCAAACATCACCTAAAATTAAAAATTGCTTTTCGTTATGCTTTCAAAATAAGATAGGCATTATCTCCTTAAATTGCTTCAAAATCCCAAAAGGTTCATTACCAAGTGAGGTTTTGGCAGGGTCAATATAACATTTTTTTATTTGCAATCCTTCTACCCGTCTTTATATCTATACTTTATCTTTTTTTATCTCCCATACCCATCTTTATATCGTTTAGTTTTATACGGGTACATGAATAGATAATCCTCACGGAGAGTACTATACTCATATTCTACATGTTTACCCCTTAAAAATTAAAACAAACAAAAACAAAAAACAAAAAAAACAAAAAGCTCAAAACAAATTCATTAAAATTCTCGTAAAATTTAACAACATAATCACAAAAGTAACAGAAATTGAAATTAAAATCATATAAAAACAAATCCAAACACTAGGAATCGATAAACTAAATTTATACTGAAAACTAAAGCATTGAAACACTGAAAGTTCAAATTTATATATATAAAACATATATATATATATATATATATTATAAATGGTGGATATAAAAAGGGGTGGGTGCAAGTATAGAAGAACTTCCCCACCTCCACTGCGCACTCGTAAGGGTGATTAATCTTAACCTCTATATGACCATATCCACCATTATACCCATATATTATCTCTTATATCCGTCTCTAATGAGATGGGTACCTGTAGGGGCTTAGACTAATAAATAAAAATGTCATCTCTACTTCTACTCTGTAATGAGATGGGCACCTGTAGGGGCTGGGGCTCGGACTAATAAGTAAAAATCTCATCTCTACTTCTACTTTACTTGTATAAGCATATGCAAAAATCAATTGTGCAGAAAAGTAAGATAGAAGTACATGCTAGTTTAGGACAGAGGATACTGAAAATTTTTTTGACGTCGGCAAGTTTTTATTTTCAGCTCATGAACAACATCTTTCAATGAGAGAGTAAAATCAGAAAACTTTATATTTTGATGCTCTCGCTATTATTGATTTATACAACATGGCTCTGGCTGTACAAACACAAACCCATTCCGAATTCTGATCGATGGAGGCGATCAATCAGTTGGTTTCCAAATCTTTGTCAGGGTTTGGCATCACTTCAATCTTTGCTGAAGCAGATGCTTGTGAAGTAGGGAATATGTGACCAAGATGTTGCTGCACCACCAAAACTGACGCCGTAGTTGAGAAATCCGAGGATGTCAACAAGTTTCCGACAGGGCCGAGCTCAGGCCATTCGCTCTTCGCACTCAACCCATTATTAGCCACTACACCTTCTGGTGTTCTCCCAATCAAATACAAGTTGCATCCACTGAACTCCTTTATCACTGCAATCGTTTCCGCAGAGCTCTCCACTCGCTTCGCCTCGTATTTGATCGAACTATCGGTCGAGATCTTTTGCTTCAGTTCAGCGATTGCCGTCTCGTCTTGTGGCCCTAACGAAATGCTAGAGTATGAGTCATCTTGGATATCTGCGCTGACAATGTCTTTAGCCTTCCCCGTCATTGCAGGACTTGGCAAGAAGTGAACGACATTTAAGCTGATGCCAGGGTGCTCAGCCATTCGCACACCAAAAGCAAGGGCTTCACAATCATCATGACCGCCAAAGAATAGGACGGTTATGCTCGAAGAAACGTTGCTTGCTGATACATGTGTGGTGCCGCCAAGTCCTCTGTCCACTAGTATTCCAACCGAGCACGGAGCCTGCTCGAGCACCTTCTTATTGACGGATCGAAACTCAGCTCGGGTTGTCTCCAATGCACCATCCCACCTCTGGTGCTTGTGAAACGGAAGGATTATCATCGCCGCCCTTTTCCTCTCGGCGCTCATGCAGATGTCTTCATGCATGTTGGACATAGCCGAGATTGCTGTCATTGGACGGATGGACACTCGGCTCAGCCGCTGGAAGGCCTCAAAAGCGACAACAATTTGGTCCGAGTCCAAGTGACTCCCCTTATTCCAAAAGGGCAGCCCGTTTTTCCTAGCCTTGTGAACCATAAGAATCGCGGAGGACCTCTCGGTGAGCTCCATAAGATGCATTGCATAGACGCAAAGTCGCTCCCTCTTTTCGGTACCACGGGAAGCCTCAATGAGATTGATCATGCTTGGAATATTTCTTATGCTGTAAAAACATGCCAAGATGTGGAGCTCGGTATTAGTTTCTTTTCTCCCGATCGATCTATCCTTGTAATAGGTGCTAGTCTTTCTCTTGGTCGGGTTGTATATTGCCATCACTATCGGAGTCGTGATGAAGGTCGTAAATATGGCCATCAAGACCATAATGGCAAATGTTTCATCATTGAGCACCTACAATATCAATGAAAATTTCATTTTAGCACCATACTCAAAAATCGAATAAACACGTAATTACAGACCATCATTAAGGGTGGTGGATTATAAGTTCTACCTTTCGGTCTTTTCCGATGTTGAGGACAATGAGTTCCACTAATCCTTTAGTATTCATGAGGAAGCCCAAAGCCAGAGATTCTCGTAATGGCAATTTGCAAAGAAGGGAAACGCTAACGGTACCGATAACCTTTCCGAAGCAAGCAGTCATGATGACCAAGACAAGGAGGCCCCATGACTGAGCCCCACTGATTGTTGCTACATTGGTCTTCAATCCACTCGAAACGAAGTACAACGGAAGGAAGAGGCCGGAGACAAGGTCCTCAACCTTTTCCACCAGAGCTGCCGGAAACGGCCCTTCCTTTGGGACGAGAACACCAATAACAAAGGCGCCGAAAAGGGCATGAATTCCAATACAATCTGTGACAAACCCGGCTGCTAGAACCGCCGCTAATGTGGCACATACATACAATTCTTTGACCGGCTCACCCTCCGGACAGCACTGTGCCATCCATCTGAATATGGGCGGGACAACAAATGCGCAAACCACAACGAAAGCAGAGCCACACAAGAAAACCCACAATGAAACAAGAGGAGAACCGCCGCCAGAGAGGGCAACGGCAAGAGCGAGAAGAATCCAGGCAGCAACGTCATTTACAGCCGCTGCAGACATTGCCATTCGGCCGACATCAGTAGTTAAGAGCTTGAGCTCAGCCAGAATACGAGCCAAGACAGGGAAGGCGGTAATCGAGAGAGCGACTCCCATGAATACAAGGAACGGGGGTCCTTTTACACCTTTCGAAATGGTTGATCGGAGAACGACTGACGTACCAACTCCTAATATGAAAGGGAGGCTAATCCCTGCAATGGCTATACTTAAAGCTTTCTTTCCAGTCCGACGGAGAGCCTTGAGATCCAACTCCAGGCCCACAAGGAACAGAAAGAAGAGAAGACCAAGATTGGCCAAGGTATCCAACACGGTTAAACTTTTGGCTGGGAATATGGCGTTCAGATAGTTCTCGTTGCGACCAAGGGCCGAAGGGCCAAGCAAAATTCCTCCCTTGAAAATAAAAAAATACAGCAACAAGTAGTCAAAACTAAGGACGCTAAGATGGAAACTACAGTGCTAAGAAAACATCGAAATGTGTCAAAAGACTAAATGAACAGTGTTCAATGTCCATATATAAGATCAGTTTTATAGCTTGAATTTAGGTAGCAAACAAGAGAGAAAAAAAGAATTTGTTACTTACAACAATCTCTGCAATCACACGAGGCTGTCGTAACGGCCGGAGAAGAAAAGCAAGAATTCGGGTCAGTGCAACCACAATAACTATTTGTAGGATGGCGAGAGGGAGTGCATAATCAAGAGGATTATCACCCTGGAACACGCCATTCGAGGTGGCTTGCATGGGTTTTGGACATGAACTAGCATTTTGCGCCATCTTCACCTAACAATTTTGAGAAAATATCAAACCAAAAAAGAAAACCAAAAAAAAAAAAAAAAGATTATGAGAGGCACAAGACTCTTGGCGGTTGAAAAAATTACAAAGCCTAATTGTTGCATTAAAAAAAAAAAAAACTAGTTCTCGTTGACTTTTTCTCCTCCATCAAAAACTAATTGGGTACATGTTAACAGAAAATTAACAATATGGTGAGTTTGCCACCATAAATTAAGCTTAATTTTAACATCCTAAATTCTAGAAGACAAAGTAAAAACGGATATATGTTTTTGATTGAAATACATCAGACTCAATATCACAACGTCGCGCCATTAAAAAATTAAAGAAAAAGGCCCCATTGCCTCCAAGAACGTGGTGGGGGAAACAAAAAAGCCAAAACTAATTAAGTAAGGTCCAATCTTGCTTAGGTGCCAAAGAATCGGCTTGTTGTTATTATTATTATTTTTTTGTTTTATTTTTTTCAACTTTTCGCGTATGAAGAAAAAGATTTCTAATAGAAAAATGAAATTCAACCCGATGTGGTTGAATTCCGGTGCTCTCACATAATAGTGGGCCCACATGACACCCGGTCAACCCCAATCCCGCCGTGTGGATCAGAGTTGCTCTTTCCAATATGGTACTCGGTGGGATCTGACCACTAAAGGCTTTTAAAAATTTGGCAGAATAAAAAATTCCATTGCACATCTCCTCAGTTTCCATAAACATCAGATTCCAACAAAAGATTGCACACGTAATCAGCGTAATAATATTAAACAAATCCAAATCATTATCATTCCTATGTAAAGGATAATCTAAAGTAAATTATGAATAATGAAAAAAAAAAAGTTATTTTTCCTTATTAAGAGTGCTAATGAAACGCCAGTGGACTAACTAATCTAGGATTCGAATCGTAATATAATATATATATATATATATATATAAGAAGAGTCTCCCGTCCCACATCCGGCCATCCGACAGGGGAGAGAGAAAGATAAGAGGAGACAATCTAAGAGATTAATAAGTATAATCCAAAATACTATTCGGTATAACACAAAACACTAACTATTACAAGTGTTATTCGTATACGGTAAAAATGAGGTGCCGGATATGAGAATAATCATATATATAAACCGAATATAGAGTAAAATTGAAAGAGAGTTTTCGATCTGTCTCGTGAGGAATATGTATGTGCTTGTGTGTATACCAAAAAAAATTAATATTGAAAGAGAGTTTCAGGCTATAGCCAAAGTCTTAAAGGTGACAAAAAGAACCTTAACTACCAAACCAAACCGTTGACTCCCAATTTCCCTGGATATTATTTTCTTAATTTTTCTTAACAACCAAACAAACTTCTCCACATGTATGTGACATTTCCAACTTGAACACCGTTCTCATTTCCACAAACAAAACAGTAAGAGGAACGTGTTTGACCCAACAAATAGCAACACAAAGAGTAAATCAACTCAAATCAGCATAATTTTTGGATCTGAAATCAACTCCAACAACTCTTGGATACGAAAAATCTTACTATTATATAAAACAAGTCTAAAATGATTTAAAAAATAAAATAAAATAAATCTTTCACAGTGACAAAAAATAAAATAAAAAAGAACCTTACCAAACAAGCAACAGCCGATTTTTCAGTTTCTCAATTCAATTCAGTTCCTGCAAGAGGGGTTGATGGAGAACAGAGGAAGAGAATGGATTAGTATGGATTAATAGGATAATATTTACACAAATTAAACAGATTATCATTTTCTATTTCAAAAATTAAAAAACATATCATCACTTTGCTCCAAGTTATTACTATTGTTATTATTTTTTGAAACCTCTGTCAGTGACACGTTATATAGCCAAATTCAAAGTTCTAACACTCCCAAGAAGGAAAAGAAGAGCAAATATCAAACCAAAAAAGAAAACAAAAAAATAAAAAAAAAAGATTTTGAGAGGGCAATACTCTTGGCCGTTCATATATGTCTTTCACAGTGACGAGAAGAAAAAATTACAAAGCCTAATTTGTAGCATTTAAAAAAAAAAAACTAATTCTCGTTGACTTTTTTCTCCTCCATTAAAAACCCATATATATATATATATACACGCGCTAACAATTTGGGAAGAAAATTAACAGCTTGATGAGTTTGCCACCATAAATTAAGCTTGTTTTCAATATCCTAAATTCTAGAAGACAAAGTAAAAACAGATATACGTCTATGATTGAAAGATATCAGACTCATTATGACAAACGTCAATCCACCAAAAAGTTAAAGAAAAAGGCCCCAATTTTTGGATCTGAAATCAACTCGAATAACTCTTGGATACGAAAATCTTACCATAAAAAATAAGTCTGAAATGATTAAAACTAGAGGTGGTAATTTCTGAGAATCGCTCCCAAATTTTTATTTTCAAAATGGGTTTTCAACTCTAAATCTTCAGTTTTAAAATGAGGTTTCATTATAAAATGGCTTAAATGAGTTTAAACTTATGAAACAAATAGTCGGTCAATTTCCCTGAATATTTTTTGTTCTTAGTGTTTCTTAGCAACCGAAAAATGAAAACTTCTCCACATGTATGTGACTTTTCCAACTTGGACAGCGTTCTCTTTTCCACAAACAAAACCTAAGAAAAACGTGTCTGACGCAAACATATAGAAACACAGAACAAAAAGAACTCAAAGAGTATTGAATATAGTCAGAGTAAGCGTGCTAGTTAATGCCAAACTCAAAAAAAAAAAAAAAAAAAAAAAAAAAAAACTAAATACATCAACATTAACTAGAAAAGAGAGAAAAATAGTATCGACACCAATTATTAATCAAATGTGGATCCCACGATGTAAGATTCATAAATTGGATCCTGCTTTCTAGCATCGGTTCTGTAGTGCTCAAAAAATTTTTCAAAATCCTATGAATCTTCTGAAAAGGCACATCGTACAGACCCCACATTAAAAAGTTTAAAATTAAACTAGCATATCTCACAAAATAAAAAAGTCATTCAACAGGTCGAAACCAGGGGAGGAAGGTACCGGTTTTTTCAAGTAAATATGTAACTACTTTCAGAAGACGAAAACACCCTCATGCCCGTCGTCAAATTTAGGAACCTTACAATTCTATATGATATGAGATGATATAAAATCGAATATAAAGGTTCCTTCAGAAATCACTTAACAAAATCAAATATCAATTATCCATAAAAATATATGTGTGTGATATTGTGTGTGTGTGTGTACTCCTTGCAAATCTAAAAAAGTGATTTTCGAAACCATATTTTAATTACATGTGGACCCGTTGAATGTGTATCAAGCCGTGAAAGTTTTCTCAGAAAAAATTTTTGCAGCTTTCGTCAAAAAACTTTGATTCATGTCTGAACATAACCGCAACATGAACTTTTGTTTCACAAAAAAATGCAATCAAGAATAAATGTTGATATGATCCGTTTGGTTACCGAGAAACGTGGACAGAAAAAAAAAATGAAGGCAAAAAGAAGAGACTAGAGTCCTATTGCATTACATCTTTCTTTCTTTCTTTCTTTTTTCACAGATGATGAAATAAGAAGAGACTTGGAGATAAGAATCACCTGATGAAATTTTCCCGAGAAAATTCTGGCTAGAGAAATCCTGGCCAGTCCTTCACAAGAGTAATTTTCTCACCATTTCCTCCAAGAAAATGATAATGAAAAGGAATATGAAAAATGAAAATGAAAGGGTTCAATTTGTCAACCACCATGCACAATTATATACCTATGTACTCTCTCTCTCTCTCTCTCTGTTGTTTCAAAAAGACAACGTTTGTCTGCAAACGGGAAATATCAGAACATATATATAGATCCCAGATGATTGAGAAAATGTCAAACACAAGGTGTCACACTATGATTATAGTATTGCAATTATCTAGGGACTTAAGCGACGCCTCAAACAGTAAATTAAAGAAAAATACAAAGCCTAATTGTAGCAAAAGTAAAAAAACAACTCAAAGACTATTGAATATAGACAGAGTAAGCGTGCTAGTTAATGCCAAATACAACGAAAGAAAGAAAAAAAAAAAACCTAAATACATCAACATTAACTAGAAAAGAAAGAAAAACAGACTGTATTGACACTAATTATTAATAAAATATGAATCCCATGATGTGAGACTCATGGATGGGGTCCACCTTTCTAGCATCGGTTCTATGGTGCTCAAAAAATTTTTCTCTCTTTCTCTCTCCCCCTTATTTGGGTTGTACCTGTTTTAGATTTTTTTTTTTTTTGAATAAGAAAATGAAGAGACTTGTTTGCTTCGCGTGATTTATGAAAAATTATCGGAGAATGTCATAATGAAAAAATGGAGATGTTTGGAATCTTAGAATATTTTAGAAATTTTGGAAACGGAAATATAATGAAGAGTGATAATACGAATCGCTCTGGAATTATCTATTTATAAAACTGACAGAATTGCAAAATATTTGGGATAAACCTATTTTGCCATTCGTATTTTCCTTATGAACAAGGGGGTCAATTAGTAAATTACAAAACCAAAGTCAGTTCTTTTTTAGTTAATTTCATTTTTGGACCTTCGTTTTTCAATATAATCTTATTTCAGTCCATTTGATTAAAGAGTACTATTATTTTAGTCCATAAACATTAAAATGTTCCAAAATCAACACTCTAACTATTTATTTGTCTCATATTAGCTATTTGGTCAAAAACACTATTAAAAACTTAACTGTAATTATCATGTTTATATCAAATTTTAGTCCGGATTAATTTTGTTCTTTTCACATCTCAAAACCCTTTGTCAAATTTGAAAATTTTTAAAAGCCGCATATTCTCATAATGCACATGATCTTAATGTAACAATTATTGTCTATTTTAACCCGTATTTTGGATAAATGGGTTATTTTAAGATATACCAACAGCTCATTAATTCTCATTATGGGACATTTTAAAATTCAGGGACTAAAATAATATTGTAATTATAATATAGGGACCAAAAAATGAAATTAGTCATTCTTTTTTGTTTAAACTTAAAAACCAAATATTTCTATTTCACTTATTTATTTATTTATTTAAAGATTTCTTATTTAGCCTCCTGGAATTTTAAGTGAAATGATGAGTGATTTTTTCAACCTTTTATTTTAACAAATTTCTTTCAAAATTAAATAAAATAGCTTAAAGTGCTCCTAAATGGATAGAGAATGCCGAAGTTAAAAAGAAACTTCTAGATATAAGTGAAATGACGTGCTCCATTGAATATAAATTTTTAGTCTCTACCTTCAAACGTGCTCGAGTGCGTGTGCCGGGCATTTTTGTCCCCCCAAATTTTGATAATCGTCATTCATTCTTAGGGTACTACACAACATTTTATTGAAATTAGAGTTGGTTTGTCAAAATTAATAATTTAAGGGACAACTTTGCAAATTTGCGCCCCACCCCCCCCCCCCCCCCCCCCAAAAAAAGTTGAAATTTTTTTAGTTTTCCCCTTTTCCAAACACCATGGACGGAGTCCGCTCCTATTACCTTTAATTTAATAATTTGCATAAGATTACTTTAAAATAAATTTAGATAAGATGTACCGTATAGTGTTTTTTTTTTTTTTGATAGGTAACTGCAATTAAAGTTCTAAGTATATAATTAAATAACATTCCCTACAAACGTCTACTCAAGTAACACGATATATATTCATAAATCAATGAACTGTTCAACCTCTCTCTCTCAAAAAAATATATATATATATATATAATATAATACTAGTTCAAATTTTCTTATCTCCTAAATTAAGGGGGATAAAAAATACACACACTAAATTATATTAATTAGGATATATAAACTTCTTAGTACAAGGGTTAACAAAAAATTATCTAAATAACCATATTTTTTTTAATCTATTGACCAACATAACATAAACTCCCCCATCTTGACCAACATGATACAACCATTAGTTTACTTTATTTTAATTTTGTGTCATATTGATCTAATATTATTTTTTTATGTCATGTTGATGCAATTGTCTATAAATTTGTATTATTCATGTACTTATCCCAGTTTTGTGAAATAATACAAGTAGATTACTTTATTTTATATTGATGACTTGTTCTTCTATTCTCTATTTTGTTAAACTTATCTTATTTTGAGTGTTACGTGTTTTGCTAGGATTGTTAACGGACTCTTTTTCGTTTCAGCCTTGCACAATATTGCTCCATTTTTACAATGTTTTTTCCCCCACTTTAAAACTGTGGAGAAAATATATTCATTGTATTTTTAATAAATATTCGTTGCACAGGTGTTTTTTTATTTTTTTTTTTTTTTTTTTTTTTTTACTTTTATAGAAAAGTGTTTGACTGGAGTGAACAATGAAAAGGTTATGGAGGAAAAGGTTCCACCGTCCATGTGTATTAATTTAGACTGATTAATCGATTTTTTTTTTTTTTTTGGCTAAAGTAATCTTTTGAAAAATTTTCGATGATTGAATAATTAATTTTAGTGAACAAACATTGGAGACATGAAGTAATTTGCGGAAAGAATAAGCAAACAGGTGTATCTTAATAAGCCGTGAAGGACTTAAAAGGGAAAAAGAAAAAAAAGTAACCACTTAGAGAACCCACATAATTCATTATATATGCGAAATGTTATACGTAATGATAAATGAAAAGCTTTTGGAGGAAAAGGCTATATGTGCGCCAATTTAGTTGGATTTGATTAAAGCAATCAAACAATTGTATATATATGTAATTCAAAAAAAGGTAATTAGAAGCGGATATTGTGGTTCAAAGATTTTGAAAAAAAAAATTTTGAGGAACTCAATAATATGTGAAGAGATATAATTGCTAATCCTGAAAAAATAAATGCTTATAAATTTTGTGTTCGAAAGGAAAAATGTTTTAAGATGTATAGATGAGTGATGAGTCTATCTTCTGTAAAGCGTTGCTTTTGGTTTATCTTTTTGTTTTTATCTTTGTCATTCAAGTTGGATTATGAATTTCTTTATTTTTGTTTTTTATTTTTAATTAATTTAAGTAAGGGATTTAGTTTCTCCTCACGATTTACATAAGAAAAGAAAAGAAAAAAAAAAGTAATACTTAGAAAATAAACATTTACGTGTGTGTGTGGTTTTTTATTTTTTATTTTAATTAATTTTTTTTTTTGATGTCGGTACGAATTGTATCAAGCTAATAAAGGACTAGAAAATTAGAACAAGTACCACTCAAAATGTTGGAGCCGGGCACCCACGGGAATAGCTATTAAATGAATTTCATATGATCAACATTTTATTTACTTAACTTTTATTCTATTAATAATGTAATATATATGTAAAATTTCTATGCTACTATATAAACTTTTTTTGAATTGAGTTATGAAATTTGAACTCTAGATCTTGAGTATTAAAATATGAATTTACTTCTAACGCTAATTTACTATGCAAGCAACTACGATTTTCTTGTAATTTAGAACTCAAATTTACGAAAACAATTCTCATGTTATTTGTTGTCCAAACTATAGTGACTAACATTATTGTACATTATTTAATATCAATAGCACCACAAAACCATGTATCTTAGCTAGCTATATATGTCATAGAAAATATGCGAGTATGTAAATATATACACACACACACGATAATGTTTTGGTAATTGATTCCAGGAAAAACGAACTCGCTGCCGGTATTGCCAAGAGTTGTTCACACGGAGGGAAGAAATGAAATACACCAATTTTTTTTTTCTTTTTAACAAAATTAAATAACATCAACGAATCAAAATGAAAAGATAAAGTTTTAATAGGGCTGTATGAGAATTTTTAACTCTATAAGGGAAAACAGAAGAAATATAAATATTTAGATAGAATTACTTTCAATGGGAGATATGTAAGAATTTTTTATTTTTAGTAAGGACAAAATAGAAAATTATAATTTTTTTTGCGGCAGAATTAAAAAAAAATTCAGTGGGGGCCGTCACAAAGTTAATGTGCCACTGTATACTAGTAAAGTTTTCAGTCCAATGATCGTACAGATCTAACAATGTAATAATTTGACTAACAATATATGATACTAACATTCTTAATATGAAATATTTTCGGTTGATATTTACTATTCGTAGTAAAAATTTCAAATAAATAACATTCTATATATAAATAGTTACATAATATTAGATACAGGGCATTGGTAGTTTTGCGAGTCTTAAAAAAAAAGATTACAATTGTCGAACTAGTACAGCAGCTAGGATAAAGACTAATCTACATATATAGTAGAGCAAAAAAGGTATAAACGAGCACTTTTGGAGACCTATTAAAAATATGGCCAGATTTTTTTTTTATTTCAAGGAAATGACCAGTGACCATTAGAATATTTGATTGATCCATTCAATCAGTTAGTGATTAATCATAAAAACATATATCGAATCGGACAATCTAGATTAAAAATGCCGTTTCCTATATCTTATCCTCATATTATATAATTAGCCTCATATTTGACATCCTGCAAAATGACGCTTGCTTCTTCTTCTTCTTTTAAGGTTCATGTAACTATTAGTCCTTGATTCTTGCATAGTTTTCCATGTAACTAAATAAATATAACTTTACGTACGTATTAGTGTTACATATATAACATAGATGTTAAACGTACAATCTTACGCTTATTAACTTCAATTCTTATTTCTAAAAGATAAATCGGATATTTATGATAATACATAACAAAAACCGGACTCCTATATATGTGTGTGCATATATATCAGCATCGAAAAAACATATATGTGTGTGCATATATATCAGCATCGAAAGTTTTTGTATTGATTTGTAGATGACCAATAATTGTACCAGCTAGCGTAACCCATTGTATTATGCCAAAGCTCTGTACTCCCAGTAGTACATGTGACGCGATGCTGATTTGGCGATATAATTGAACATGAATAACAGCTATATTATTAATTTGTGGAGTTCACAATTTTTTTTTTTTTTCCAGTTCGTATGTTTGTGAAAGGGTTCAATTTGTCAACCCCCATGCACAATTACATACCTATGTACTCTCTCTCTCTCTCTCTCTCTCTCTCTGATCCCAGATGATTGAGAAAATGTCAAACACATGGTGTCATACTATAATTATAGTATTGCAATTATCTAGGGACTTAAGCGACGCCTCAAACAATAAATTAAAGAAAAAAAAAAAGACAGTACTTTAATTGATCCTCCATACGGATCTTGTTTTTCACCAAAAAAACATAATTTCGAATTCCAGTTCAGTTAAAAACAAATAAACAAACAAAGGGAATGGTGGATTCAGATTCTCATGAAAATTTTGATGTCCCAAACATTAAATCAGACTATAACACGTCGTTCAATAGACTTAGAAACATGGAAAATCAATGTATGCATTTAACCATAACATTTAAATGAGGTTTTGTATAGTATGTATATATAATTTCAACTACTTTCGTGTCCAGCACCTTATTTTTACCGGACACGAACAATAGTTGTAATGGTTAGTGTTTTGGGTTGTACCGGATAATATCTTGAGTTGTACTGGTTAGTCACTCTCTCTCCCTGATCGGATGACCAATGCCGTATGGGAGAGCATTCCATATTTTAAAGTAATTTGAAATTATGAATAAGGATAAAGTGCCATATAAAATATCCAATTCCAACTATTTTTTAATCTTCATCGCTTCGTCAAAGTGCATCAACTGAATCTTGTTGTATATCTGATTGGATCGGTATCTGTTGAGAAAGAAATAGAATTTGACTTTGTTTATCCACTTGGTTGGGAGTGGAAAACAATTTCAAATTTGTGAAATAATGCCATATTAATTAGCTGCATACAATATTTTGTCGGCCTAGTTGGAGGGAGTAGAAACCAGGAGAACTAGGTTGTGGTCTAACTTTTCCAACCAATTACTTTATTAGTGTTGAGTGTCATTTTTATCGAAGATTCAGCAATATCGTATGTGTGTGTGTCTGAAAATGAGATATTAACGCCATTTGAATTGTTAAAATATGAAATTATTGAACTCAAAAGAAGAAAACAAAAAATTCAAATAATATTGAGCTAAAAAAAACTATCCCCATTGTTGTGTTACAATGTTCAACTCATGCCAAGATAAGGTTTGTTAAAAATGTGATTGGAACAATATTGTTTAATATTTGTATTGACTTTATACTATATAGTACTTTAATTGAATTATTAGGTCTTACATTGACAAAGGGCCAAATTGGATAAAATAACTACGTAGCCAGGCGTGTGCTAATAAAATTTTTTGAGAGTGTGCTAATTAATGTCAGAAGTAGTTGGATATGAATTAATGACAACTGAGTAATTATTATAATTCAAACCGCATGAGCTAGAAGTCCGTTTTTCAGAAGTTTTATGAAAGCGAAGTTAAAAAAAAAAGTGATTTTTCAATGAATCTTTCAAACAGATTTTTAAATGTGTTTATAATATTAAAGTTATTTTAAAATTTTCAATAAATAAGTAAAATGTTAGAATAAAATCTATATAATGTCTTAAGTAAAATTCTTATATAAGTTTTAAAGTTTTGAATTTTATAAGTTTTAAAGTTTTTTCATAAGAGTTTTTTTTTTTTAAATGATATATTTTAATAGGAAGTTCTTCTAAACCATCTTATAACCTTTTGATTAAAAGTAGTTTTTGAAGTCGAGTTTAGTTGGATGGATATTCCATCCCCAATTAAGAAGTAGTTGAATATTAGTCAGTTGATAAGCAGACACATACTCAATAGTACCATAGATGCATGACTAGGCTTATCCAAAATTATAATAAAAATAAATAATTTGAAAATTAGGCAGTTGATAAGTAGACACGTACTCAATAGTACCATTATCCAAAATTATAATAAAAATAAATAAAAAATCGGAAGCGATATTCGTCATCCTCGAACAAATTAAATGCAAGGAACTCAACCAAGTTCACATACATATACAATTTATGTGAATGTGACCTCATTCTTTCTCGATCAAATGTATGGGATTTTAATTTCTTAATCTGCAGGGAGTTTGACTTTTTTTTTTTCTTTTTCTTTTTCCTGATTCTTTTTTTTTTCCTGTGCAAACTTTTTGTTTTGTTTTTGTTTTTTGCTAGAAAAGCAAGCAATTCACAAAATAAAGAAATTTTCAAGTGTCAACTTAATCATGGATCCCTCACCCTATGTTTGGTAAGGAGAGAGAATCAGATGAAAAAATAAAATAAAATGGAACATAAATTAAAAATTAAATAAAAATTAGAGTAGTAATAAACGATTAAAAGATATTCACATCCCAACTCAAACTGACAAGTTCCAACTTTAAGAGACAGATAAATTAAAATAGTGTGTGAGCAATTGGTTATGTCATTAAAACGTAAAAAATAGTCTTATTTTAGTTATGGTATTAAATCATAAAAAAATCTACATGTTAAGTGTGAGGATATTTATTATAAAAAAAAAATTATGAGTGGGGACAAATAAACTATTAAAAAATATTGGGCTTTTTTTTTTAATTAAAAACACTTGAATGGCTATATATAATCCCTTCCTATTCTCCATTATCCCTGCCATTTTACCTCAATGGCTATATATAATCCTCCCTCTATTTATTTTTGCTACCAAACGAAGTCTAATAATTTATTTATTTATTTATTTATTTACGTTAAAAAAAATGAAGTCCAATTATTGAGGCATATAATTGCATACATTTATATGACATTGCACTCGATGATACTATCTAATATTTTACTCTAATAATTAAGTGAGATAGAGAACTAGGCTTTCGTCACAGGTGCCAATAATTTATGTGTGTGTGTGTTTTAGAACTTGGGAATTGAGTATTTCTATTCGGATCATCTGTCATAAAATCATATGTGATTTATCGTTAAATTACAGGTATTTATATTTGCTTGAATTAAGTATACAAATCTTAATTTTAATTATTTTTCAATTTCTCTTTCTATTTTTAAAAGTTACGAATATCCTTTAAATTTTTTTAATTGTTTCAATTCCATTTCTTGCACACTTAGTGGAATTTAAAAAAAAAAAAAAAAAAGATTGATACCGTAAATTAGACTAAATTTATTTCTGAAAAAACTGTGTTGTTTTTTCTCGAGAAAAGAAATGCTTTAACTATTTTATACATTTTAAAACATGAAGTTCAAGATTTTTTATTTTCAACATTAAGTTTTGTCTTAGGGTTTTTATGGTTTTGTATGTGTACTATCTTTTTAGTAACTATTTAAATGTATTCACGTTGTTTTGTCCATTTTTTTTTTTCCGTTTCACAAAGGACGCGCAATGAAATTGAATGAGTTTTTCGAATTTAAGGAATATATTAAAAACAAAAGGATGAATTGACAAATAACTAAAACTAAAAGGTATAATTATAATTAACCGTATATTTGTTTGGACAAGTACTCTGCCAAATTATTCCCTCAAGAGTCAAAACGTATGGCGCAATAGATTTTTTTCCCCTTTTAGTGATGAATAAAATAAAGAGCAATAATGCATGAATTAATTAACGAACTTCACTAATTTTTTACTGGTTGATTTTAGAATAAAGTTAATTAATTAAGCGATAAAAGCCAGTGATGACTTTAGTGAGCAACTTTGAGCTGGCTACTGATTAATGGATGAAGTTCCCACACCCCCCCCCCCCCCAAAAAAAAAAAACCTTAAAAGTCAAGTGTTTGATTATAACTTTTTTATATTAAATAAAAAGCAAATCAATCAAAACTTTAAATGAATAATTTCTCGTTAAAGTAATGAGGTTGGTCACACGTTAATACGAAACTAGCTTTTTCTTTATCTAAAGATTATTTTGGCTTGAGAAACAATTTGTAAATGCCAACATTGCTAATATTTCTATTATATATACACATATGTATACATATAACCATAGATATACATGAGTTAATGTTACCAACAAACATATTGATATTAACCCATTTGATCACTATATTGATAACTTAATTTATACTCCAATGACCTTTAATTTTAAATATTTTAGTTTTTCTCTTAAAAAAAAATTAAAATTTTATTCTTCCGGTGTATTTCCCCAAAAAGCCCATACATGACCGGCATATACTTTCATCAAGAGAGGTATCGTGGAAAAGATACGGCTCGAGTTCCACCAAGATTCTTTGAAGATGACCAAATTAATTTTAAGTTTATGATTTTTTTTTTTTTTGTTCTGTTATAAATGTGGCAACAAAACAATGACCACAAATAAATAAATAAAAGTGCCACGTTTATAAAATTATTTTCAATATGTGGAGGCACATATATAGTTCATAATCTTATCTACTTCTTTTTTTTTTTTAATGTATTTTATTTATTTCAAAGTTTTCATTTTCATATAATATAAATACTCACTGGTGAATGACACAACCAGCAAAATTAATATTTTTCTCATGTCGTAATAGTTTTTTCAAGATTTATAAATTAAACAACTTTTGTAACATTCATTTTAAAATATTGTGCAATTATCTGTTTAAATTTATTAGGAATTAAAAAATAAATAAACTTTGGCATGACGTATATAACAAAATATAAATCTCATCACAAAATTAGTTCAATCGATCCAGACATGATATGCTCTTTTCTAGCTAATAAAAAACAGAACTGAAAGGTTCTAAACCGATTCATGGTACGTAAGTGCTTTAGAAGTCCAAGGAATCAATTTGTTTAAACTCCATAATTTATTTGCCTTCAACTATAAATATATATATATATATATATATATTTATATTTATATATGCACGCAAGCTAGATATTTTATTAAGAGAAAATTACCTAAATAGTCATTTTTTTATTCAATGATTGACCAACATGAATTTTACTTATATTATTTATTTATTTATTTTATCATATCAGAGTTAATGTTAAATTTTTGGGTCATATATGCTTTAACATTTAGGGCTATTCTTTTGCAATACAAAACCCTCAAACGTCGCCGTCTGCTTACTCTTCTGTCTTTAATTGATTCCCACAAAATAAGAAAAGAAGCAAGTTATGATTTGCATTATAAAATAGCCATGCTAGTTATCATATAAACCGCCCAAACTATAAAATAACACTACCATAACAAAAAGAAAAAGTTCAAAATTTTCTGCGGAAAAGACCTTTTCAACTCTGATCATGTATAAGCTAGCTTATTGAATACTAATGTCTCTCTGAAGTAGTTTCGATTTCTGAGAAAGGGTGCAATTTGGGGATGTTCATTGAATTTGTAAACCTGTTCTATCAGTTTAATCTAATTCAATATTTTTTCAATCTTTATCGAAGGACGTTAAGATATAGATCATCCATTAGTCCTAATCCCTAATAAAAGTCAACCAAGCGTGATTAAGTTTGCTAAGATGTTAAGCAATATTCATCACACTCACTTGGCCCTATAGAAGCTAAATGTGAAATTAATGGTCACACACTTGGATGATTCAGATAAACTTCTTGTTTGTTGCTTTATTTATTTTTACTTGATAGACTATTAAGGAAAAGGGAAAAGAACTGCAAATTTAGGATCCTTAATTAGGTTTTGACGCACAACATTATTAGAGTTTGTACTTTGTTGACTATATATGATTAAAATGCCTCCAAAGCTTTATTTGTCCAAATATTGATCCTTAATGTAAAAGCCATTAAAAAAATTCTGGATTTTCCTGAGAAAAAAAATAGAGAGAGAAGGCTAAAAATTTGAAGGTGATTCAGAGAATTGGAGGAGCTTTAAGGAGGTAATTAGCAAAAATGACAAATTATTTTTTTTATTTAAAAAAATCATATTTTGTTTTTTAGAAGCATTTTTTGTACCAAAAAATTTTATAAAAGAAACTACGTTGTGTACGTAGAATTTTTTCCAATATTTAATATATTTTTCCCTCAACAAATTGATTAATATAATTTTTTTAAAATGATAAATCCCACATTTACTAATTAAATTCATCAATAAATTCAATATTTACTTTTTTTTGGTGAATAAAAAAGGATTTGGCGGACCTCATTATTTTCAGGTTTTCAGCTTCACAGACAGGAACCCGTTTCCCTAAGTATGACTAAGACATGTTCTTTGTATTAGTTTTTTTTCAATCAACCACCCAGAATCTATCCTACCATCATCAAATCATACTTCAATAGTCAAAATTGAAGTGAGACCTAAAGAGGGACAATGAAAATCAAACCCAAGTAAATGAAAGAGAAAAACCTAATAAAGACACCCACTCCATTGCCAACCCATCAACCTTTGTGGGTGTAATTCAATACTTACTTTGTTATATAGCAAGAGAGACTTATTCACCCGATAACATAAATGATTAATATTAAAAAATGGCTTAAAATCTTCTTCGAAGCAAGCAATTAAAGATTACAGAGAAAACAAATCAAGTACTTTGGATATTGCAAGAATATATTAAAATTTAATAAAAATTGCCACTCTCTTACAAATAAAAATATTTTCTCAACCAGTCTATGAAATTCATGTTCATCCAACTGTATGTACGTATTTGAATATTAGATTAGGAAAATTAGTTGGGTGACATTTTTTATTTACCAAATCTAACAGATGGCTGAACTTTTTTTTATTTAGGAAAATTTTCACTTGTCAATTTTTAAATTTAGTCAATTAATGATTGACTAATAGTTAATCAATGATTGATTAATTAATTAATGATTAACTAATAGTCAATCAATGATTGACTATAAAATTTGATGATTTATGTTATAGTCAATTAGTGATTGACTGTAATCAATCATGATATATATAGTCAATCACTGATTGAACAAATTAACAATATTACGTGGTCAGTCACTGATTAACCATTTATGAAAATTAATTGACTATTTTAAAAAAAAATGACATTTTAACTAATTTTTAAAAACTTCGGTTATTTGTTAAAAAAATTATTAAAAAAAGATTATTTACCTCTAAATCCCTTTAGATTATATGTGAGTATATTTTTCTATCTGCAAAGCATAACATATATATATATATATATATTGGGATCAAGGAAATTTCCATATATTTATGAGAAAATAACGACTGCTAAATTAACTCATTGGAGTAATATTAGATCATGACAACCCAGAAACGATTAGATATCTTGGATATAGGTGCATGCATAACATTGCAATGAAAGATCTAATTTTCTTGTAATTCACATTGTTTGTTTGCTAGGCTAGCTGGCACAACGTTTAGGCAACTTCTTTTTTCTTTTTGGTGAGTGCAATTTTCGATAATGCAAGGAAAAAAGCATCAATAATTCATTTGGACAGTACAATAATGCTAGCTCCTCTCCTTCTACTCAAAAAAGAAAAAAAATATGTTCCACTTCTCATGATTAGGGATGGTAATGGGATGGGTGCATGGGGTGGGTATTCGTCCCCCGTCTATATACTTATTATTATTTTTTAATCTTCCATATCTCATCTCATGTCCCTTAAATTTAATGCAGGTGTCAGGATGGGTAATTTTTATTGGGAGTGCTACAGACATACCCATTTATCATTAAGAATTAATACAATAAAATAAAAACTCAAAACAAATTTTATTAAAATTTTTATAACATTTATTAGCAATACAATCACAAATATAATGGAAACAAAACTGAAATCTTATAAACAAATCTAAACTCCAGTAATCCACAAACTAAATTCATAAAGAAATCTACAACATTAAAACATTAAAAACTTGAATTTATATACATGTGTATGTATAAAAATCTAAACATGTAATTGGGGAGAGTGCGGGTATGAGAGAGCTTCTCCCACTCCCGTCCCATACCTGTGTGGGGGATTAATTTTAACTCCTATACTTATTATCATACATATATACTATCCCTATATCCGTTTCTAATAGAATGGATATCCGTGGATAAAAATATCATTCTTACCGGCCATGATTAACCATGGAAATTGTGAATGGAAAGTGACATACATAAGTACATCTGTCTGTGTATATATGTGTGTGTATTATGGAGATGTGGGAAAATGACATTGCACAAAAGACTTCTTCCTTTTTTTTTTTTTTTTTGTGTGGCAAATTTTCTACAAGTAACCCTCGTTCTTATGTAGACAACAGCCAATATCGTAGGAAGTGCAAGAAATATTTCAAATCTAGATTATTTGAATCATGGGCACGTTTTTAACCTGTCTTTTCGCTTAGGATACCGACAAATGATGATTAATTCGAAAAGATAAAGAAACTGCTGTACAGAAAGAAGCCTGCCCTGGCAGGCGGCATTCCATTTGCCTTGAAAAAAAATGTTAGGTGTACACACACACACACACACACACGTTACTCCTACCTAATAACTTTTGAGTGTTTTAAAAAATATTTATCTCATTCTTAAAAATTATGATGGTCCTAATCTGGTTCAACATGTATTAAATATCCAAGAAGAGGATATCTAGGGTCTCCACTTCACGGGAAAAAAGTACGATATCTAGCTTATTGTTTAATGTGATTTCAAAGCAATGATTAAGCAAATAGAAAAATAAATAATTAAGCCATTTAGTCGGCATTGATTTAAGTAAGATAATTAAAAAAAAGTGCCGTGCAAAAGGTGTAGCACCCGAGTAACATTTAAAGCACATGCCCACCAGGCTATCATCAGTCGCCCACTAAAGACGGCCAATGCTGCTTCCCCAAATATTATTTTTTTTCCACTCATTTTTTCACTAAACCAAGTATTTATTATCAGGGAAAATTAGAATTAATATTAAAAAAAGTTATTGTTTTGTATGTAATTTTTATATTAGAAATTTTATTTATTTGTAATTATTGTAATTTAGAATAATTCTTGATATTAGTAGATTTATTAATAATAGGACACTTATCAAATTCTATATACTTGTTAACTTGTATAAATATGGGTGTTCATTCATAATACTCCTTATTAATAAAAAAATAAAGTAAAAATTTGCCTGTGAAATTCTTTCTTTTTTGGATTTTAAAATTGTAGCCGATCCAATTTCCAATATTACACTATAAAAGCAAAACAAACTACAAATTCATTATAACATTATAATAAAAATAAAGCAAAATTTCTATTTTTTATAATTATCAATCGAACGCATGTTTAGTTATATCTAAAATTTTTTGTTCTTACTTTGTGGAAGCACATATATATTAAATATTATTGTGTTCCCCTCCTCTCTTTCTCCTATTACTTTTACTATTTTTCTTATTTTATTTCTATATGGTATTAGAGCATATCTTGTCTCAAATTTAATAGTCTTGACCATCATTGCATTCCTTGCTTTGATACCATATAGAAAGATTAAATAAGAAAATGATAGTAGTAATAAGAGGAGAAGCAGAACACATGATGTTTGATGTAGATGTGCTTTCATGGACTAAGAATAGATAATTTATTAGTAAAGAGTATTATGAATGGGCTCCCATATTTTTACCAGTTTAAAAGTATACAAAATTTGATAATTTTCCTAATGTTAATAAATTTACTAAAATAAAAACTTATTCTAAATAACAATAATTACAAATAAATAAAATTCCTAATATAAAATTACATACAAAACAATAACAAATTTCCCTAATGTTAATACTAACTTTTCCTTTTATTTATACTGACTAAAAAAATTTTAGGGAGTTAATTTATTGCCACCTATTTGTCCTTTTTTTTTTCCCACACTTCTATTTAAATAAATCTTATTATTAATTCTATAACCCTTAAATAAAATAATGTTTAAGGACAAAAATATTTTCACACACTTCTAATGATTTTTTTAAAAAAAAATATTACACTCTTTTAAATAAAACTAGTTTTATTACACATGTTTCGTGCGTGCAGAACAAATAAGCAAAAAAAAAAAAAAAAGGCCTTAATGTATTGTTAAAAGAATAAGAGATACAAGTAAAATAAAGGGCGGAACACAAAGCAACACAAAGCAAAAAGAAAAATGTCACACGGTAATCACATTGAGACTGCCACAGGGCGACTATTGGAGGCTGGACTGTCAAGTGTCAACTCTTTTATATATAGGTAATAGATTTACAATCCTATAATCTCTAATCCTAGTGGGCAATTATAAAGAATAAAGATAAATTAATTTAATTTTTTAATGATGGAATATTAAGGCAGTTGATAAATGTAAATATATATACCAGTACTTAAAAAAAAAAAAAGTTGGGGATTTAATATTTGAGAGGCAATCAATTTCTTAAAACGAAATAAAGCACCTGCGTCGAAAACAAACGATGGCGACTTAAAACCCAATAATTAATAAAAAATACAAATACAAATACAAACAAAGAAATTGTAAGAAAAATTAAAAGGAAACGAGAATCATTGTATTGTGTTGACTACCTCGCATGTTTTTCTCTTTGAAATTAATACTGCATATTTCAAATATGCCAATGTAATCAGTTAAAAAGAAACACAAAAGAAGCTGAAATTAAGAGTGGACGACACGAGCACGAAGCTGAGTGAGGGACAAAAACAGTAACAATCTTTGTGAAGAACCCAAAAAAAAAAAAAAAAAAAAAGGTAAAAGGAATGGCAAGGAGGAGAAGAGTAAAGGCGTGAAAGAGGAGAGGCACAAAAGGCCACAAAGCAAATATTTGAATGTGAACGAAAGATGGCATTCGTTCTTTTAAATAGAGGAAGGAGACACATGTTAAAACTCAATCTCAATTAGTAATGAGAAGAAGAAAGTCTGATATGATTTCTGCAGAGAAATCAAAAGTCAAAACTGTATTTTTTTCTTCCAGATATTATTAATGTTATGCTTTTTTGCCAAACATTATGTTACATTAATGTTCATTTGAGTGTTTCTCTTTTATGATGTTTTACTTAGAATATATCTAATCAACGTATCCATAATATTTAATTATAATTTGTTGCTTGCCATATGGTTCCAAATCAAGGTCATTGACAAATGCAAAGTTATACTTGATGGTTTCTCGATTATGACATGACGTGCTATTAGTTTTCTAGATCATAAAAAGTCTGCAAAGTAATTAATCTCAATTGGCTAGCTAGAAGAAATCTAGAACCAAAAAGTGGGATGGAAAAGCACACTTAACTCACTAAAAATCTACTAAATTTACTACAAATTTGGGTGCTATTTTGGTCATACCCACCAGCGGAAAGAGGGAAAAGGAATCTACTTACCTATACGAGATCATTCGCTTTGTAGGAGACTTATTCATGCAGTATTAATCCAGGCAAAGACCAAACATTATTAATATTTAATGAACGGATGAAATTAATTCTGGTTTTTTTTTTTTTTTTTTGGTCAGTAGCTAGAATTGTTTCATGAGAATTCTTTCGAAAACTATGGAAGTGGCTCAGAGTCGAGATATTTTTATCAAGTTTTCTAAATTTATCATTTTTTTTGTATTATTTAAACTATATTATATGTGAAACTCAAATGAAAAGACATTAATCAAAGCTACTCAACCAGCCTTGCCAAAGAAAAATAAATAAAATAAAATAAAATAAGGAAACCTATGATCGCATGACATTATATTTCTTTTCGTTTTCCTTTTCTGTCTTTCTTCCAAATTATTAGTAAGGAAAATATTTGCCCCACTTTTTTTCCCCTTAAAACAAAAAGGCTAGAACATGCATATGTATATTTATGTATATTTATACACCTGTTGGTTGCATCTACATTTTTGTCCCTCTAATATGTCCAAAACGAAACAAAAAAATATATCAACCTATTAATGTTGTATATATTACTTGATATAACTTAATTATTAATTTCACACATGAGATGCTGAAATTTTCCACCACTCACAAATTTACCCCAGCATGCGGATCGATGAGGGTCACCATTCTTCGCTCATCCCTTTTACACAACAAAATCTTACTATTACCATTCAACGTTTTTTAGCTTTGCAAATTTTGAGTCTAAATCACACTGGAATCACTGCGCTCAAAAAATCATATATATTACACTTCCTTTTAATTATTTTGTAAAGCATCAAACTTAACTCGCTGTATATACCCGTGCATATATATATGAATATAAGTATAGGTGGGTTGGAGTCGGGAGACATCAATTATATACTGGGCGCAATCATCTATGGTCGAGTGAGCTTTTGAACTTAGTGAATTTTTTATTTAAACAATATTACCTTTAAAACATTACATTTATCTTATTTGCCCCATTAAATAAATAAATTCTCCCCATATAAAATCTTTAATTTATCTTTTTGTATATGTCTCTACTGAAATAATAATAGGTTAATTTTGCCACTGATTATTATTTACTAGACTTATTGGCATATCACGTATTGAGCAGCTGCAAATAAATCTTCCAATAAGAAAAGAGATCTTTGTTCTTGTGATACGAAGGGAATTTAGAACCTACCGTTTATTGGATATCATACATTATACAAATTTCAAGAGTACGTAGCAAATTATTACAAGATCAGCCAAAAAAATAAAAAAAAATGGTGGAGGGGTCATGAAAACGACGGGTCGTTGGCTGATTTACTGGTCTACTCATTTACTAATCAACTGGATAACGACACCGTATTGCTTGTTTGTGTCGTGCGCGTTTTCATTGTCGTTGCAGATACTTCTCAGCTTGTAATTTCTCAGGAGAATTTCTCTCAGCTTTCATATAAAATACCAGGGAAAGGGAAGGTTGAATCTCTACTTTCATATGGATATATATATTTGCTGCGTTACAATATATATGGCAGACATGAGACATCAAATATGACTTTTCGCAACCCCAAACAAACGTACAAAGTTTGTTGGATGGAGCTTCTAACTGCTTCTGAAAGTTTGTCGATGTTTATTAAGAGTTTTAGCTCTCCAACAGAGTTTCTAGTTAATTTTATAACATAGGACTTTTGAAAAGCTCTTTATTGTAGACTTTAGAACTTGTTTGACGGGAGTTTGATCAGTAAGATATTATAAACTTCATTCTAACATTTCAAAACTAATGGGAAATGTAAAATATTTTTGACCAATGTATTGAAGCTCTTTCAAAATGTGATTCTAAACATTAATGAAAAATTATAAATTCTACTTTTCATTTTGTACTAATTAGCAAAAAGTAAAACACCTATCATACAGACCTTCAATCATACGACATAAAATCTTCGTGTAAGAATCATATAGCAATCAAACTTACTTTCTCAAAAAAATATATATATATATATATATATAACTTGCATATTCATATATATATATATATAATGCATATATATTCTTTTCATCCCTACTGGTGGAGATAACATGGCAACAATTGGACGATTGTTTCATGGTTCCTTGTCACATCTGTAAGTGGTTTAATTTTTCGAGTCTACACCTTCGTCCTCTAAAATAGTAATTGAGTGGATGAATCTCTATGTATTATTGATGAGTACGTGAATTGCTCCTCTTTTCATCTTTTTTCATATATACTCCTGATCCTCCAACATTAATGAATGTACAAACAATGATCATTCAATCCTCTTCAAGGCTCTCAAATTTTTATGTCTTTTTTTCTTTTCTTCAAACTGTAATCTAGTTAACCATGAGGATTAAGTCTGATTTATTATATTGACGGTAACATTCTGCTTCAAATAAGTCTGATTTATTATCAAACAGGTGCAATTTGTCTTGATCTTCCTCAAAATCTCGTATCGTTGCTTGTAAGGGACGAGCATTGTTGCTTCTAAAATTTGGGTTGATATGATATCATGTTAATGGTGACAGGTTTACCAATAAGGCAATTACTGAAAACAAGATGGAGCCCTATAACACTAGGGACAAAATTACAGCCTTACAAAAAAAAAAAAAAAAAAAAAAAAAAAAAAAAAAGTCTTGATGGAATTTAATAGATGAATATCTCCTGAAGATCTGAATCTTGACAAGGATGATACTATCAATTATCGTATTATTGCTCATATAAAAAGATGAAATTAATGTTTCAGGTTCTTGGGAGAAATTAGGAGATCTATATATTTTAGGGAAAAAACGGGATTAAATTATCTGATCAAGAAAAATTCATTCTAAAAGCTTAGTGCTATTGTAGTAGGAAGGAAATTATAAGAAAATCATAATGATTTTTTCAACTAGATTATTTTTCTTATGGCACATTCGCAATCACCAACTAACAAAGAACTATTTTTTGTTGGAAAACAATCACCCAAAATCACTCTCACAATTAGCAATTGAAATTCTTCAAATATTCTCATATTTGGACATTTTGTCGAATATGCAAAACCAAAAATACAAATATTATACCCCAAAACAATACCAAATACAACTCTAACACATATGTTATCGAACACGTATTGCGCAAAACCCCCTAGTTTAGTATAGAAAGGAATATTTCGGATAGCCAATACTAGATAAAGTAGACAAAGTTACCTGGTGATCACGATCGCGGAGAGATCGCAAGAAATGGGAATTCATCAGAGTTGAGCAAGGGAAACTAGTTCGAGTGGTGCAGTGGAGGGAGGTGTGGTGGCGGGAGAGAGAGAGAGGCGCGAGAGAGAGATGAAAGCTTCGGCTGTGGGAGGGAGGATTGGCGGCAGAGGGAGGCGTGTTGGCAAAGGGAGAGGAAAACATTTATAACTATTAAAGTTGAATAATTCAAACCGTCAAAAGCCAAAACCATTTACATGATAACTTTTCGTTCTTTTTATAATTTCTTTGACCCATCTTATATATAGCGACAATTTTTCTCTTCTTCACCGCATAAATAAAACTATAGGAAATTCTTTTTAATTAATATATATAACCATATAATTATTTATAAATCTGTTTTCTAAAATCTAATTGATATATTTCACACCAAACTCCACTATTATATGCAGAGTTGAAATCTCTCAAAGTTCAAAAAAAAAAAAAAATCTGACAAATACATTAATATGACATGATAAATATATATATATATATATATGCGTACAAATTAAGAAGAATAGGATGAACTAATTTTTTATACTTTCCAAAGTAGTGCTACATATATGGCTAATTTTACATATATACCGTTAGTAAAAAAAAAAAAAAAAATTACATATCATGACCAATCTTTTTTCTGCTTCGTATCCGTCTTCCATTTAATCAAGCAGCCAAACAACCTTTTCAAAACCCCTTCTTCTCCTTCCCGTGGGCACAAACTTCATCTCCGAACAGCTTCTGATAGTCAATGGCCGATCCGATTCCCACAAACTGATCACTAATCACTTGATAAGGCGGTAGTCCGCCCAAGATCGTTGCTCCAAGAATCAAAACCCCTCGAGGCTACCATTTGAACCGTGAACGTTATAAACCCTAAATGTCCCTGTCGTCCCCTCATAATAAAATCCGTCACAATTCCCAAAACTCCCCAGCAAAGCCCTAGAAGTCCCAATCAATCTGTCCTTCCCAGATCTTCGGATGCAGTAAAGCTCGATGATGAGCGCCGCGGTGCTCAAACTATTAAGCGTCTTGGTATCGACCACAAACACGAACTTTTCGTTCCACTTCGGGTCTTTGAACCCCGTAACATCAACACGAGATCTGAGCTTCTGCTTTGGGTCTATCCAGATGACGGCGTAAGTTTGGAGGTCTTCGCGCGAAGGGAGGGATCTTGGCAGTTTGATTTCTAGGGCTGAGATTAGGTTGATCTCTAGAAGTTGAAACTGGGTCGTGCTAGTTTCCATGACTTCTAATTATCGGAATATTTGGTTGTGACGAGAAACTAAAAGTTGTCAAAGGAGGAATTTAGTGAATGTGAACATTGTGGCTCTGTGTATATATAGGCCTTTAATCGGGTCCTTGTCCAAATTCGATTTTGATTTTGAGTCCTCGTCCAAATTGGATTTTGATTTTGAGTCTGTACTGTATTACGTTTGATTCTTTTAATTGATTAGGATTTAGTTAGATCGATTTTTTCTTTCTTTCCTTTTTTGCGAAAAGATTGTGTTGGAAAGACAAATTACACGGTGAAGTTACTTTTAAGAGAATATAATTTTCGTCAATTTGAAAGATTTGGTGCAGTAAATATTGCTTAGATTTATTTAATGGTTAGATTTCTTCAAAAAAAAAAAATTAAATCACAAATAGGAGCGTTTGAAAGTATATTCCGCATCGAAATATACATAAATACTATTTAATATTATTTTATATGTAAGTATTGCAGATATAACACTTCCATATCAAGCTCATAAATACTAAGCGTCTATTTAGTTCTTCGGCTAAAGATAAAATTTTTAAATTGAAATTGGTTGACTTTTCAAAAACTAATTATAAATTTTGTTCAGTTTAAAAAAAAAAACCAAAAACTAAAATGAAATAGTGCAATTTAGTTGGTATTAAACTTGAATGCCAAACATAACATAAATTTTAAATTATTTATCTTTAAATTTGAAAGAATTTGAATTATATATCTTTTATGCAGTTATCCGATTGTGCCCATAAACACCAATTATTTTATTTTATTGTAAAATTATTTTTTTGTCTTCAAAATTAATTAATAATAAAAAGGTATACAATCTTGTCAAGTTATTCCGGATTTCAATTGAAAAATTAGATGATATTAATTACCACTGCAAAAACTACCACTTTATTGTATAATCTGGATCATGGATTTGGTATGATTTATAATGATCTTGTAACGCCCCAAATTCTGCTCTACGTACATAGGGCCGTTATCATGCTTTCTTAACTTAAATGTCCTGACCATCCACGTAGAATCGACTACGTAAATGTGGGCCGTTACTTAACGTATTTAACTTAGTTTCTAAATCTAATACTTAGACTAATCGGGAAATTTCGGAATAAATTTTTTTCTTTCTTTTCTTCTTCAACTTCATTTTAAAAATCATAACTTGAAAACGTTACATAAATGAAACGTAACATGTTTCTTAATCATACATGTACAACTTAATAATTTACGGAAAATCTACGTAGTGCTATCCACCGCCCTTCACTTGCGGCATCGTCTCCATGGCCCACCAAGTAATGCTGCAGGCATCTTACTTTTACCTACAGTATGAAATATAAACTGATGAACTTTCGCCCAGTAAGTACAAACATGATCTCACAAAACATTTCAAACATCTTAAAAACATGCCAATCACATGTAATTTATGCATGAACCATTTATGATCGATTTGAATGTCTTATGATTTATTATTATCTTGAACTTATAATCTTGATTACATATGAGCCCCTTGTGTGTACGTACTAAATGCGCGCAATCTCCAGAAAATTAGGGTTTGCAAGGCCCTTAACAATTCTGGGAATCATAAACATAACATAACCGTTCACGATCTAACGGAAGGTTGATTATTATATACCCTCACGTATTATCGAGAGGTTGAAAATCTAAACTTAAACTTGAAACATATATCCTCCACCTAGCGGGAAGTTGGTACAACACCTTGCTTGTATGTTCTTACCATGTGGTTTAATATTAGTGAACATGCCTCGTGATGTCACTATATCATAACATATACATACACATGGCATATCATAATATAGCATAGCATTTCGTAACTTAACATGACATATCTTGGCTTATCATCACATTACATAACTTGGCGTAACATAGCTTAACATAACTTAACATAGCTTAACATGACATGGCATAGCATAACATGGCATAACATAGCATGACATAACATAGCATACATGGAACATGTCATATATTTGAAAATAGCTTACTATTTTCCATACTGTAGGTGAGGTTTGTACTTACCTGTTGTCCCATGCTCTTGACTTAGCATTCCATCAAGTTATATCAACAGGTTTTATTCCTGTTTCAATTAGGGCGTAAAATAAGGATTAGCCTATCTTACTGTAAATCTTTTTATACAATGTTGGTATCCTTAACCAACTTTCATTGGTAACCCTAGTCATATGTCCCCCTCTCTATATCACCATATGATAACTTGTTTGGTTACATAGAGTAACCTTAGGTACTAAGCCCAATTATACTTAATCCATAATTCATTGGGTTATCTTGAGTAACCCATTGGGGTGGTCAGCCTAAGTCAACCCAAGTCAACATTCTACGATCAAACTTGGCTTTAGGCCCAGTCCAGTAACTCGGGTATCCTTCCTGGTTACCATCCGTTATCAACGTTTTACTAAACTTTGGCTTAAAAATCCCATTTCCTTTGCTTTACTTTGGAAAAACTCAACACTTTTATGTCCATTTTATACAAAAATCATTGTTCAACTTGTAACTCTTGAGTAGGGTTTATAAAAATTATTAACTGTTGAAAAATGCCTTTAGAATAGTTTTCCACTGGCAACTTATCAGTGTATGTGCAGGAATTTCCTTTTCCTGCACTGTTTTAGAAAATCTTGTGCAGGAATTTCCTGTTCCCTGCACAGTTTTTGAAATCCAATTTTTATTTAAAAATCTGGGCTGAATCCAAAAAAGTTTTCTTCATGAAAGTTTTAGACCTCGAAAAACTCTACAACTTTTGTGTTTTACTCAAGACCCAGTTCTGCCTTCAACTTAGTCAGTTTCCGTTTGAAACCTACTAGTAGTGCACACTAGGTATGGGCAGACCAGTCTCCGTTTTTCATAAAAAAAGAGGCCATTGGAGCCTTATTTTGGAAAACTGTCCGTGATGCCCATTAGGAAAATCCTTTTTCTACAACTTTGTAGTTTTAAGTTTTTCCTAATTTGGCCTCTAAGGGCCTCAAATTCCCCTTTCCAGATCGCTGGCCACTCTTAATCCGAGATTGACAGTTTTCTTCTTAAATTTCGTTTTACGTCTTAATCGCGTAATCTAACTCAACCGAACACGCGGGAGCCTAAAATTCAGACATGCAGCGTTTTCTAACGTATCATCCCCTCATTCTCATAACCATATAACATTCTTAACATATTGGGGACATATAACAAACACATTAAAGGCATGCATACAAACCCTGAAATCATGCAACCACAATCACCTAATCATGCACCAAAACATAAGTTAAGACCTTGAGACCCTAATCAAGCACATAATAAGCACTAAACCCATTGCATGAAAATAATGGATGAGCTTATGCTCTTACAATTCAACTTGAAAATATACTTAAATCTCCAAATTAAAACTTAAATTGGAAAGCTTAGGGAACCAAGGGAGATTATTACCTTAATCCAACACAAAGGTTGTGCTAGGTTTTGGGTCTAAACTTCTTCCCCTTTGCTCTTTACCACAGCCGGCCTTCCCCTCCAATTAGGTTTCCAAATTTTCGGCCATACCTTATAAAACAATTACACATAAGCATGATACTCCAAACTTAATAAAAAAAAACTTAAGGGTTTAGAGGTTTTACCTATACCTTGATCAATTCAAAGGTTTGGGTGGCTTGATTCAACTTTCCCTTTTTTCCTTGCCACCCTCCATAACCGACCTTTCCTTGGCCAAATGGGTTCCAAAATTTGGCCACCCAAGCTTGAGCTCCCTACCAAATCCGGCCACCACCTAGGGCTAATCTCCTTGCTCTACTTTTTTTTTTTTTTCTTTCTCTTGTGTTTGGTTTTTATGGGGGAGAGAATGAGGAGAAATTTGGCCATAGTTTTGGAAGATTTTCTGATTTTTAAGAGCCAAAATCCGCCCCCCCTTAGCCTTATTTATAGGTGATTTGAACTTTTTCAAAATTACCAAAAAATCCTTGAACTTTTCTAAAATTGCATATTAGTCCTTAAAGCAAAATATTTGCTCAAAAACCCTACATGTGGCCTGCCATTATGGCTCCCTTGGAGGCCAAGTTTGCTTGCTCACCAAGCTTATGACATCATTATGCTTACATCATCATCATGACATCATCATGCTTACATCATGCTTACATCACTTTGATGACATCATGCTTACATCATCATTACTAACTTTTCCAAAAATTACACTTTTGCCTCTAAAGACAAAATATTTACAATTTAGTCCCTGCGGGTGATCGGCTAAGATAGAGCCACTTGACTTCCAATTCCTTCATAATTATCCACTTGATTCCAAGAATCCCATAATATAATTATGCAATCCATTTCCTTATTAACTTCGATAATATCAATACTGTTTTGTCTTAAAACAGTATTATCATACTGAATTGTAGTCCAAAATCTATCTGCATAAAATTGGACTACGTATAAATTTTTCTTAGGACTTGAAACTATTTAGCCCTTATTGCTCCAAATATTGTGCTTGATTTTTCTAGGGTGGTCTCATAACTTATTCTTGCTTATTCGTCCGTAATGACGGTTTTCCCCGGTATAATTTTTATACTGCTTATCGTATAACAGTACCGTCATGCCTTTGACCTCTATGGTCAACCTTTGACTTTTTTGTCAAACTTTGACTTTTTCGGTCAAATTTTGACCAACATAAAATCATGAATTTTTATGATGCCATTATCACAAAAAGCCCCGACTAAGTAACTATTTATTGAGTCTCATAATTAATTAAATGAAAACTCAACATTTATTGATATTTAACTCATATCATGAGTTTTATATCGTCATATATGTTTCAATCTTAAATTTTCCTTGTTTCAAAGGAAATCATGAGTCATAAAAATTCAGGGTATTACAGATCTAGAGTGTTTAACTGTGCAATATCTTAAAGGTTTTTTCATAATTATTTTTTCTCCAACCAAGACCAAAACAAATATTTTTAGAGATTTGAATGTCAAATATATCATCTAAAAACCTGACTTAGACATATCACATATTAGACTCACAGTTTTGACTAAAAATGAACTCAAAATCAAAATTCGTTTCCGACTCATCAGTAAGGCTTAGATATACAAAGAGCCACAGTCCTGACGTTCACTAAATTATTCCTCCTTTGACAACTTTCAGTTTCTCAACACAGCCAAATATCCGATTATTAGATGCCATGGAAATTAGCACGACCAAGTTTGAACTTCTAAAGATCAACCTAATCTCAGCCCTACAACTCAAATTGCCAAGATCCCTCCCTTCGTGTGAAGACCTCCACACTTACGCCGTCGTCTAGATAGACCCCAAGCAGAAGCTCAGATCTCGTGTCGATGTCACAGGGTTTGAAAACCCGAAGTGGAAGGAAAAGTTCGTGTTCGTGGTCGATTCCAAGACACTTAACAGTTGGAGCACTGCTGAGCTCGTCATCAAGCTCTACTGCATCCGAAGATCCGGGAAGGACATATTGATTGGGACTTCTAGGGTTTTGCTGGGGAGTTTCGGGAATTGTGGCAGATGTTATTATGAGGCGACGACAGGGACATTTAGGGTTTTTTACATTCGTGGTCCGAATGGCAAACCTCAAGGGATTTTGAATCTTGGAGTAACGATCTTGGATGAACTTCTGCCTTATCAAGTGATCAATGATCAGTTTATCGGAGTTGGATTGACCATTGACTATCAAAAGCTGTTCGGAGACGGAGCCCATGCCGGCAAGAAGGAGAAGAAGGGTGTTTCAGTTTCGAGAAGGTTGCTTGGCTGCTTGACTAAAGGGAAGACGAAGATTATGCAACAGACTATATTTTGAATAACCGGTCGTGTAAATATGAGAAATTAGACAAATATGTAATATTATTTTTGGAATATTTAATAATAAGTTCATCCTATTTTCTTTTGACTAACGTTGAATTCTTCTTATCATGATATAATACCAGTCTGATTTTATTAAGTAGATGTTCAAGTAACTGGTATGGTTTTATTAATTAAAAAGAATTAAATCTATGTGGTGTAGAAGAGAAAAATTTGTCGCTAGAAGAAGGGTAAAATTTGGGAAAATAATTAAAGATCAAGTCATTGTGTATGTGGTTTTGACTTGTGAGGGTTTGAACTACTTTTTTCTTTTTGTATTCACACAAGTAATCACAGACATCTCACGCGGGAAATTGATTACAAAGGCCTTCAGATGGAGAAAATTAGTGGACTCATCTGTCGGCATCATTAATTTACAACTTCCAAGCAATTATTGACTGAAAAAAAAAATTATAGTACTTATAAGCTACTTAAAGTTCTCACTCATCAACAATATAGGACTCTTGCATAATATAATCAACTGTAAATTCAAATCAAATATTATTTTTTTTTCCTTTTTTAAAATTCGAACGACACTTTTTTTTTCTTTATCTCTAACACCTATTCATTTAAGATTTCCAAATTCAAACTGAATTTTTTTTGCTGTAAATGGCATTTGTGTTAATAATTAGCTTTGTTTTGTTATTATTTTTTGTTTTCTTTTGGTTTTTTTTTTTTTTTTCCCCCGCTGGAAAGGTGTCGATTAGCTTGGAGTCTATTGAGATCCCTTTTTTTTTTGGTAAATTGTTCCCTAACTTTTCTCGGCGAAGCTGTGCCTGAACGATCCCATTTTGGCCGCTATTTTGTTAGAATCCATTAAAATTATTCAACAAACTCCAGAAGGAATTCCGGTAATTACCTAACAATTACGACACATTTTGATTTTCAGTAGATAGCTTCTGTTTGTTATTTTTATTTTTAACTTTCAACAAGAACGCAGAAACGACCACTACTGTTTTGTAGTCTCCCTTGTGCCGTAACTTCATCAAGCAAACGACAAGTTCTTCGTTCACAAAAAACCAAAAACAAAAAACAAAAGACAAAAAACAAAACAAAACAAAAACAAAAACAAAAGACAAAAAACATCAAACAAAAACAAATAATAAGCAAACAAACAACAACAACAACTATAAAAGGTTCCATTTCCATGAATACATTAACCTCGGAAGGGACTAGATAGGAAATGGGAGATTTCATTTGCATCCACAGTAATGATTAACACCCCCGACAAATATGATTAACGATTGTTATTTACTTTTATCCTATAATAAATTTATCGTAAAAGTCATTAAAAATGCTCATACATCCCGATATCTATAAATAGAAATATTCCTGTTTAATAAAATAATAACAACAATACACAACAGTACCTTATGGCAACATTTCGGTCCAATGAAGTCTTTTTTATCATCAAGCAAAGTGCAATTTTTATTGATCCTCGTCAATTGTCTCGTATTAAAGCTTGTAGGGGATGATTGTTGTATTTAAAAGTTGGGCTGATATCATGTTAATGGTTACGGGCTTAACGCGGTTAGTAATAAACGAATCAACAAAAGGACAATTATTGAAAATAAGATGGAGCCCCAGAACACTACAGCCAAAATGGCAGGACTGAAAGACAAAATCTTGGGCGAATTTAGTAGATAAGTAATCTCTTAAGGTCATCTAAACCTTGACATGGATGATACTATCGACATCGCATTGTTGCTCGTAAAGAGGTGGAGATTGTTGTTTCTGGTTCTTGGGAGAAATTAGTAGATCTAGATATTTTAATTTAACAACCGGATAAAAATCTGATCAAGAAAAATTCATCCTACAAGCTTAGTGCTTATAGTAGGAAGGGCTTTAAAAATATAAGAAAATCACAATGACTTTTCTTCTAGGTTATTTTATTTGAGTTTTAATTTTCTTTCAATAACTACTATATATGCTACTGGAATATGGCTCTTGAAGCTAACGTACTAAGTTAACCCATAACTTCAAACTGTATCTTCAACACTCATGATTTAACTAAACATACTTTTTGAAAAAATGAAAAAGAGAGAAAGAGAGAGAGAGAGAGAGATCTAATATTTGAATTCTTTTTTTATTATTGATTTTATCTATTCTGTAAACATACTTTTACATATGTGTGTGTGTGTGTTACAAGCTTACACTCTTGTTTCCAAACGTTTAATTAGGACAATGAGAAACCTTCTTCTGCCCCTCCTTCATCTTCCCGCGCAGAATCATACAATCAAACAACCATCTCTAAACCGCAATAGTATAGAGTACGTACTTTCTAGCCGGCTACGGTGGTTCGTCCGGTCATGAGCTTTTTGTTGTCGACTGCCGATGCGATACCCATAACCTGATCACTAATAAAGCAGTCCATCCAAGATCATAAATCCCAATGTTCAGAACCCGTTGATCAGGATTACCATTTGAATGGCAAACGTGAAAAGCGCTAAACGTCCCTGTCATTCCCTCACAATAATGGCTTCTACAGTAGTTCTCTGAACTTCCGAGAAAAACCCTAGACGTCCCGATCAATTTGTCCTTCCCAAATCTTCGGACGAAGTAGAACTCGAAGACGAGCTGAGCAATGCTCCAGCTATCAAGCATTTTAGCATTAACCATGTACACAAATTTGTCATTCCACAACGGGTTTCCTAACAACCCAGGCTTAACCCTAGACCTAAGCTTCTGGTTTGGGTCGAACCAAATGATGGCACAGATCTTATAGTTTTTGAACGAATTGGCGGGATGTTTGGTGCAAGGATTTAAATCCTAAAATTACAATCCAATTTTTATTTTTTCCAGTTATTTCACTATTCACAACTACTATTCATATTTTTTTAACTGAAGCTTTAAAAGTTCATAACTTTCCTTATATAAATCGAAATTAGATTTATTTTTCAAATTTGCCTAGAATTTCGAGACGAATGAAACAAGCTCTATATTGATTTTTTTTTTCTAAACACATTTCAAGTTTTTACACTTTTTAACTTGAGTAATTCAAATGCCACACCAAACACACAATTTAATTTAAATCCAAATTCTACAATCAAAACCCTTACACCAAATGCATGCTGAATCTTAGTACTTTTAGTTGTTGAACACAAATTAGGTTGATCTCGAGAAAATGGAACTTGATTGAGCTCTGGAGATTATTCATCGCAACTAATATGAGTTTATAAGAGTTTGATTTTGAAGTGAAGTGAAGTGAGCTAGAGCTAGGAAGGAGATGAATTTCAAATCGCAGTTAATGGTGGTGTACGTAATGAAGAAGTTGTGTTATTGAAGGACTATGTTTATGATCAAAAAAGAAAGTAAATTAAAAAAAAAAAAACGAAAACGAATAAAGGATTTCTTATGAATCTAGGACAGCTCTGATTAACCGTATGTGAGATTGTGAATTAAGTCCAACTCAATTTCATCATGAAAAAGAAAAACAAAAATAAAAAATAAAAACAAAAACAAAAACAAAAGTACGACTCTGCTATTCATGAAGGACTAGGAGCAGTACGAATTTTGATGTCTTAACGACTTAACCTCTGTTTGACACATATTTTAATCTAAACCAAATGAGTGTTTGGGTGAAAGAAAATTCATGAATATGAGGTGAATTTCAAAAAAAAAAAAAATACAGAAACATATATATATTTGAATTAGATTTGAATTAAAATTTGTAAAAAAGTATATTGTTGAATATAAAATAATATTAACCAGTATTTACGTATATTTAGATACAGAATATTCTTTCAAACGCTCACATTTTTTTTATTTTAATTTTATTTTTTTGAAGAAATCTAAGCATTATCTTTTTTTTTTTTTTAAGAAAAAAATAAATCCAAGCATTGTCTGTTTGCACTAAATCTATCAAATTGACTTAAAATGTTCCAGAAAAGTATATTGACCGTCTAATATGTTTCCAACACAATATTTTCCCAAGAAAGGAAAGTAAAGAAAGAAAGAAGGAAAGAAATTGAATTTTCCAAATCCTAATTAATGAAAAAGATCAGGCGTAATACAGTACAGACTCCATAAGACTCAAATTCAAAATCCATATTGGACGAGGACCAAATTAAGGCTTATATATACACAGAGCCACAGTCTTTCACATTCACCACCAAATTCCTCCTTTGACAACTTTTAGTTTCTCAACACAACTAAATATTCGGATTATTAGAAGCCAAGGAAATTAGCACGACCGGATTTGAACTTCTAGAGATCAACCTAATCTCAGCCCTAGAACTCAAACTGCCAAGTTCCCTGCCTTTGGCAAAGACCTCCACACTTACGCCGTCGTCTGGATAGACTCGAAGCAGAAGCTCAGGTTTCGTGGCGACGTCACGGGATTCGAACCCAAAGTGGAATGAAAAGTTCGTGTTCGTGGTCGACGACAATACGCTAACAGTTGGAGCACTTCTGAGCTCGTCATTGAGCTTTACTGCGTCCAAAGACTCGCTAAGGACAGATTGATTGGGACTTCTAGGGTTTTGCTGGGCAGTTTTGGGAATTGTCGTAGATGTTATTATGAGGGACGACGGGGACATTTAGGGTATTTTACATACGTGGTCCGAATGGCGAACCTCGAGGGGTTTTGACTATTGGAATAACGATCTTGGATGGACTACTGCCTTATCAAGTGATTAGTGATCAGTTTATGGGAATCGGATCGGTCATTGACTGTCAAAAGCTACTCAGAGACGGAGCCCACGCTGGCCAGAAGGGAAGAAGGGAAGGGTGTTTCACTTTTGAAGAGGTTGTTTGGCTGCCTGGTGAAAGGGAAGACGAAGAATATGCAGCAGACTATATTTTGAATAACCTGATGATATGTGTGTAAATTTAGACAATTATATATGTGATTATATTTTGAATAACCCGATGATATGTGTGTAAAATTAGACAATAATATATGTAATAAAGTTCATCCTACTAATTATCTTTTGTACGTGGACATAACTTTTAATCATTCTATTACATCAGTCAAGATTTTAGCTAATAGATCTTCAAGTAATTTATATGTGGTGAAGAGGAGAAAATTTGTCGCCACAGGAAGGGACTATGAAATTAGGACTAGAAAGAAAGGTTGTTACGTACGTACGTGGTTTTGGCTTGTGAGGGTTTGAACCTTTTTTTTTTTTTTTTTTAATGGTCATGTTCTCCGTCACTCTTTTAAGTTCTTAAAGACATACATTATTTTGTGAAGTGGATCTTGATAAACAAAATTATGTGTTTGAGAGATGAAATAATAAAATAATTTTGCACAATTATATCGGATGGATATCCACGACTATTGTCATATTTTTATATATTTTTTGACCCTAATTAATGTATTCATGGGATTATATATATATATATATATATATGAAAGTGAACTTCGTTTTTGTTGGCTTTGATCTTGTTTAGAATGGTTGTGGTCTAAGGGCTGATATGGTTAATGAGGAAGAAATAAAGACGAACAAGTTAGGGCATAAACAGGAGAATGCTAAAATAGGGAGCGGAAAAAAAAAAAAAAAAAAGGTCATTACTTTTTTACTTGTACTTCAAGTCACCACAAACCCTAGGTAGTTTTTTTTTATATATATATACTGAAAAATTAGAATAAAAGCTAAAAGCTAAATAAATACATATTTAAATATGCCAATTCAATAAATTCTTATACTAGGTAACTAATTTGGGGAAAAATTACTCAAAAAAAAAGTTAGAAAAAGGAGTTCAAATTGAACTTAAAATAATAAATCCTTTTAGTTGACACCTTAATGTTCACGGACAAAAAAAACCAGTCTATACAAATATAATCCCTTTTAATTTTTTTCTGTAAATCACTCATTTAGTCCCTAAAGTTTTAACTTTGGTGCAACTTTGATCTGAGAACTTTTGTTCATAGCTGGAATACCCTTAACCTATTAAAATATGATAGTAATTTGGTCAAAAACAGGTACTAACTGCGGATTTTGATAAAAAAAAAAATTAATGAAAAAACTATTATAACAACATTTTTAATAGTTTATGATCATTTTAGTTATGAAAAATAAACAGAAAATACCTCTAAATTTATAAAATACTATAACAGTTACTTTTATTAATTTTTAGCCAGAATTCATTAATAATTTGATCAAAAAGTCTAACTAACGGATTCTAACCAAAAATTAATGTAAAAAACTATTACTCAACATTTTAATAATTTAGGGATATTCTAACTACGAAAAAAAGTTCAAGAATCAAAGTTGCACAAGCTTAAAAGTTCAGGGACCAACCTAGTAATTTACCTTATCTTTTTTTTCATGGAAAGGTGTCGATTAACTTTGGATCAATCTATTGAGATTCTCTTTTCCCCCCTTTTTTGGGTAAATTGTTCCCCAATTTCTTATTGGTTACGACATATTTTGAACATTTTTCTAGTATATTGCTTCTGTTTTTTATTTTTATTTTTACTCCTTTTTTTTTTTTTTGGGTAATGTCAACAACTAAAGCGGAAAGGACCACTACTTTTTTGTAGTCTCCGTTGTGCCCTTACTTCATCAAGCCATTAACAAGTTTTTCTTTCCAACAAAAAGAGAGAGAGAAAAAAAAAAAAAAAACACTTTAACAAGGTTTCATTTCCATGTACACATTAACCTCCGAAGGAACTAGATAGGACATGGGAGAATTCATTTAGCCTTTCAAATATCATTAAAGATTATAATTCATTTTTACCCTACAATAAATTTATCTTAAAACCCATTAAAAATGTTCATATGCCTACATACTATTAAGTCTGATGGCAACATTCCAATCCAATAACGTCTGATTTATTATCAAGCAAGTTCAATTTTTATTGATCCTCCTCAAATATCTCGTATTAATCCTTGTAATAAGGGATAAGCATTGTTGCTTCTAAAAGTTGGGATGCTATCATATAAATGGTGACGGGTTTATTCTTATTAGAAAGAGAAGAATCAAGAAAAAGACGATAATTGAAAATAAGATGGAGCCCTAGGACACTAGGGCCAAAATTACTAACCTGAAAAAAAGAAAAAAAAAATCTTGGGCGAATTTGGTCGGTGAATAATCTCCTGAAGATCTAGACATTGACATGGATGATGCTATCAACATTTGCACTGTTGCTCGTAGAGAAGTAGAAATTGTTGTTTCTGAGTTCTTGGGACAAATTAACAAATCTAGATATTTTAAGGAAAAAAAAAAAGGATAAAAATCCGATAAAGAAAAATTCATCCTATAAGCTTAGCTTATAGTAGGAACGGTTTTAAAATTATAAGAAAATCGCTGTGATTTTTCTCCTAGGTTGTTTAATTTATTTGATTTTTTTAATTTTCTTTTAATATCTACTATATATATATATATATATGTACTTCTGAAATATGGCCTCTTGAGGCTAACCTACCAAGTTAACCAAAACTTCAAGCTGTATCCTTAACAACTCATGATATAACTAAACAAACTTCTTTGGCCAAAAGAAGAAGAAGAAGAAGAAGAAGAAGACATCAATTGTTGAGTTCTTTTTTATTATTGATTGTATCTGTTTCATTTACATGCTTATATTACATGTATATTATACAAGCTTACACTCTTTTTTCAAAACGTTTCAAACTGATCAGAAACCTTCTCTTGACCTTCTTCATCTTCCCGCGTGGAACCAAGTGACCGAACAACCATCTCCAGATCGCAATAGTACAGACTTTCTCGCCGGCCCCAGTGGTTCGCCCGGTCATGAGCTTTATTAGTCAACAGCCGATGCGATCCCCATAACCTGAACACAAATCACTTGAGAAAGAAATCCATCCAAGATCATAATCCCAATATTCAAAGCTCCTTGATCAGGATCACCATTCGGACGGCGAACAGGAAAAGCCCTAAATGTCCCCATCATCCCCTCCCAATAACGGCTGCAACAATAGTTCTCCAAACTTCCGAGCCAAACCCTAGCCGAATCTCCGGACGTAGTAGAACTCAAAGACGAGTTGAGCAGTGCTCGGGCTATCAAGCATTGTGGCATCGACCATGAACACGAACTTGTGGTTCCACTTCGTGTTTCCTAACAAGATCCAAATGACGACACAGATCTGGTGGTTTTTGCGGAAACTGAATATTGGTAATTTGAGTCGTTGGGCTGAAATTATGTTGATCTCGAGAAGATGGAACTTGGTTGAGCTCTAGAGATTCTTCATCGCAACGAATCGAAGTTTAAGAGTTATGATAATTGAAGTGAAGTGAGCGAGTGGCAGCAAGGAGGTGAATTTCAATATTAGTTAATGGCGGTGTACGTGTACTCACGAAGTTGTGTTATTGAAGGATTCATATTTCTGTAATTAAGAAAAAAGGAAAAAAAAATAAAGAAAAACAAAAAAACAAAAAAAAAGGATTTCTTATGAATCTCGGACAGCTCTAATAAACTGTATGTGATATATTGCGAACTAACTCGAGGACAAAACAAATAAAGAAAAAAAAAAAAAAAAATAAAGGATTTCTTATGAATCTAGGAAAGCTCTAATTAACCGTATGTGATATATTGCGAATTAAGTCCAAATTAATTTCTTCAGGAAAAAGAAAAAACAAAAACAAAAGTACGACTCTGCTATTCATACAAGGACTGGGAGTAGTATGAATTTTGAAGTCTTAACCTCTATTTAACACATTGTTTAATCTAAAATAAATGAGTATTTGGACCAAAAAAAATTGAACCTAATGTGTATTTCTCAAAAAACTTAATATATATATATTTTAACTAGATTTGAATTAAAATTTGTAAACTCGAGGCTGTGTGCTAAATACATACTTGTTTTAATTAATGTGTTATGATATATATAAAAAGAATATATATATATATATATTTTTTTTTTTTTTTTGAAAGACAGGTGATAACGTTACGAAGAGTATTTATATAGACAGACCTTTTTTTTCCCTATAAAATAAAGGTCTCAATTGACTTCCGAATTTTTCTTTACAAAAAGCTAGGACTATTTCTTTTTTTTTTATTTGTCTACTTTAATTTAGCTTTCTTTCTCCAGCTTGTGCCCTAACTTATTTAGCTTTATTATTTTTTTCTCATTCACCATCATCCATTCTCCAAAGATGATAATGTTATTTTTGTTTCTTACTCTCTCGTCATCTAGTCTCGTGCCAATCCTCAGACGACAACAATTCTCAGTAAAATCAAATATCATTCCATGAACACATTAATAAGCGAAATAAAATATATATATATATATATAATATGGGGGGAATCGTACAGATCCGATTCAACATGATTAATTACGAAAAATTCATTTATTCGTCTCTCACGTGCGTAATTATTAATGTATTACGATCCACTACATATTTCACAACAGATTAATATGCATTTTTATTAAGAACTTACTAATAGTGAGGGAAAACATTTATAACTATTAAAGCTGAATAATTCAAACCGTCAAAAGCCAAAACCATTTACATGATAACTTTTCGTTCTTTTTATAATTTCTTTAACCCATCTTATATATAGCGACAATTTTTCTCTTCTTCACCGCATAAATAAAACTATAGGAAATTCTTTTTAATTAATATATATAACCATACAGTTACTTATAAATCTATTTTCTAAAATCTAATTGATATATTTCACACCAAACTCCACTATTATATGCAGAGTTGAAATCTCTAAGTTCAAAAAAAAAAAAAATCTGACAAATAACATTAATATGACATGATAAAATATATATATATATATATATATGCGTACAAATTAAGAAGAATAGGGTGAACTAATTTTTTATACTTTCCAAAGTAGTGCTACATATATGGCTAATTTTACATATATACCGTAATTAAAAAAAAAATTACATATCATGAAAAATCTTTTTTCTGCTGCATATCCGTCTTCGATTTAATCAAGCAGCCAAATAACCTTCTCAAAACCCCTTCTTCTCCTTCCCGTGGGCACAAACTTCATCTCCGAACAGCTTCTGATAGTCAATGGCCGATCCGATTCCCACAAACTGATCACTGATCACTTGATAAGGCGGTAGTCCACCCAAGATCGTTACTCCAAGAATCAAAACCCCTCGAGGTTCACCATTTGAACCGTGAACGTTATAAACCCTAAATGTCCCTGTCGTCCCCTCATAATAATCTCTGTGACAATTCCCAAAACTCCCCAGCAAAGCCCTAGAAGTCCCAATCAATCTTTCCTTCCCAGATCTTCGGATGCAGTAAAGCTCGATGATGAGCGCCGCGGTGCTCCAACTATTAAGCGTCTTGGTATCGACCACAAACACGAACTTTTCGTTCCACTTCTGGTCTTTGAACCCCGTAACATCAACACGAGATCTGAGCTTCTGCTTTGGGTCTATCCAGATGACGGCGTAAGTTTGGAGGTCTTCGCGCGAACGGAGGGATCTTGGCAGTTTGATTTCTAGGGCTGAGATTAGGTTGATCTCTAGAAGTTGAAACTCCGTCGTGCTAGTTTCCATGACTTCTAATTATCGGAATATTTGGTTGTGACGAGAAACTAAAAGTTGTCAAAGGAGGAATTTAGTGAATGTGAACATTGTGGCTCTGTGTATATATAAGCCTTTAATCGGGTCCTTGTCCAAATTCGATTTTGATTTTGAGTCCTCGTCCAAATTGGATTTTGATTTTGAGTCTGTACTGTATTACGTTTGATTCTTTTAATTGATTAGGATTTAGTTAGATCGATTTTTTCTTTCTTTCCTTCTTTGCGAAAAGATTGTGTTGTAAAGACAAATTACATGGTGAAGTTACTTTTAAGAGAATATAATTTTCGTCAATTTGAAAGATTTGGTGCAGTAGATATTGCTTAGATTTATTTAATGGTTAGATTTCTTCAAAAAAAAGAAATTAAATCACAAATAGGAGCGTTTGAAAGTATATTCCGCATCGAAATATACATAATAATACTATTTAATATTATTTTATATGTAAGTATTGCAGATATAACACTTCCATATCAAGCTCATAAATACTAAGCGTCTATTTAGTTCTTCGGCTAAAGAAAAAATTTTTAAATTGAAATTGGTTGACTTTTCAAAAACTAATTATAAATTTTGTTCAGTTAAAAAAAAAAAACCAAAAACTAAAATGAAATAGTGCAATTTAGTTGTTGTTAAACTTGAATGCCAAACATAACATAAATTTTAAATTATTTAGCTTTAAATTTGGAGGAATTTGAATTATATATCTTTCATGCAGTTATCCGATTGTGCCCATAAACACCAATTATTTTATTTTATTGTAAAATGATTCTTTTGTCTTCAAAATTAATTAATAATAAAAAGGTATACAATCTTGTCAAGTTATTCCAGATTTCAATTGAAGAATTAGGTGATATTAATTACCACTGCAAAAACTACCACTTTATTGTATGATCTGGATCGTGGATTTGGTATGATTTTATAGTGATCTAGAGTGTTTAACTGTGCAATATCTTAAAGGTTTTTTCATTATTATTTTTTCTCCAACCAAGACCAAAACAAATACTTTTAGAGATTTGAATGTCAAATATATCATCTAAAAACCTGACTTAGACATATCACATATTAGACTCACAGTTTTGACTAAATATAAACTCAAAATCAAAATTCGTTTCAGACTCGTCAGTCTTGACATTCACTAAATTATTCCTCCTTTGACAACTTTCAGTTTCTCAACACAGCCAAATATCCGATTATTAGATGCCATGGAAATTAGCACGACCAAGTTTGAACTTCTGGAGATCAACCTGATCTCAGCCCTACAACTCAAATTGCCAAGATCCCTCCCTTCATGCGAATACCTCCACACTTACGCCGTCGTCTAGATAGACCCGAAGCAGAAGCTCAGATGTCGTGTCGATGTCACAGGGTTTGAAAACCCGAAGTGGCAGAAAAGTTCGTGTTCGTGGTCAATGCCAAGACGCTTAACAGTTGGAGCACTACTGAGCTCGTCATCGAGCTCTATGTGGTGTAGAAGAGAAAAATTTTTCGCTAGAAGAAGGGTAAAATTTGGGAAAATAATTAAAGATCAAGTCATTGTATATGTGGTTTTGATTTGTGAGGGTTTGAACTATTTAGTTTCAAAAGTTATGTTCTTAAAGCTACGCCCTTTTTTTTCTTTTTTTTTTTTTTTTGTGAAATTCGTAGTGCATTAATAATGTAAGACCATCTCTGATAAATTGATCCATGTCCATGCTATATTTGTTATAAAAAAAATACATATATATTGTTTCCAAAGTAATTTCTATTTTATATCATTATTATTGTTCTTTGGAACTTGCAAAAGTGAATATTTAGTGTTTAAATAAACCAAAAATAAAAACATTGTAGCAATTACATGACAAAAATCAAGTTAATAACCAGTAAAAATTAAAAGCTAAATTTGACTTTTTTTTTTTATAGCCTGTGATGAATTTGCAATAAAATTTAGTATATGGGAAATTTGGCTTCAAAATATAGCTCTAACTTGAAAGGCTCCTTTTTCATTCAAATCCAAAGTTTACTCTAAAAATTATTTTCTTTAATTATTTTTAAAACCATATCAAATCGGATCTCACGAATATTATTGTCATTTTTTTATATCTTTTTTGTGTCGCTTATTAATGTGTTCACGGAATGATATGAAATTGAACTTTGTTGTTGTCGCTGGCTTTGATTATGCGGAGTATTGTTGTCGTCTGAGGAGAAACAAAAGTAACATTATCATCTTTGGAGAATGGAGGATGGTGAATGAGGAAGAAATATAAATAAGTTTGGGCTCAAACAGGAGAATGTTAAAAGAAAAATTAAAAAAAAAAAATTCGTTACTGCTTTTTTCCGTGTACTTCAAGTTGTCGCAAACCTTACAAGTTTATATTTGTATTGCACATGTTTTTTACTGATAATTAGGGTTAGTACCCCCCCCCCCCCCCAACTGTACATATATCTTTAGGTTTGGTGTTCTTCTCGTGAAAGTTTTTTTTTTTAATCTTTTTCTGGTTTTTAACCAAAGAATTTAGATAACTAGATTTGAAATTTGAGAAAAGAAATCGGAGCAAGATAATGAAATCAATATTTGACTGGGATTCTGAGCAAGGTTGATTTACCACGACTCCCAATCAGAAAAAAAGACACTTATTACACGTTGAAATCGAACTTTAATGGTGCAAATAGATATATGACCTAGATTTCTTATAAAAAAAAATACAAAAACAAAAACAAAAATTTATAATGCTTGGAAGAATAGAGCGCATGAAATTAGACATATAAATGCTATTGGATGTCGCTATACATAAACTATGACTGATGTTGAAGATATAGTATTTGATTATTCCCAAAATAGGAAATATTAGGTAAATAAACTGGTTTTAAACACTTAGCGTGCGTTTGATAAAATAGTTTGAGTTGAAATTTTCAGTTTAAGTTGATTGACCTTTTAAAAACTAGTTGTAATTTTTGTTGATTTTTCAGAAAAAGACAAATATTGAAATGAAAATTTTGAGTTTAAGATGGTGAGGCAAACGGAAGATTAGGCTCCATTTGCTGAAACGGTTTGAGTTGAAATTCTTAAGTTTGAATTGGTTGACTTTTTAAAAATTAGTTAAAATTTTTGTTGACTTTTTAGAAAAAAACAAAAACTGAGATAAAAAATTTGAGTTTATACTCATTCACCAAACGAGGCCTTATTTAAATAAATTGCTGAATATTTTATTTATAAAAATGACCATTAATTAATTATTGACTAATATAAGTCAATCAGTGAAAAATACTTATTAATTTTATCGTGCGTTTAGTGCATCAATTTGAAATGAAATTTTTATATTAGAGTTGGCTGATTTCTCAAAAACTAGTTATAATTTTTATTGACTTTCCAAAAACAATAAAAATAAGATGAAAAACTTAGATCCAAACCAATTGGCCAAACACATACTTAGTCAATTACTGATTAATCTTGGTCAACTAACGATTAACTGATTGACATTTTTTAAAAAACGATCATCCTATTAATTTTATAAAACTTCGACTATTTATTAAAATTTTTCTTAAGAAAATACCATTTACCCTTCTAAACTTATATTTATTTCAATATCAAGCTGATAACTACTTAGTTTTAATTGGAAGCCTCTCGGTAAATCATTCTTTTTTTTTTTTAATGGTCAAAGTTTTTTGTTTTTTATCTTGAAAATGAAAAATAAAAATAAAAAATAAAAAATTGGAAAAGTGTTGCCCCAATTATTCCAGATTTTTTGGTTGGGGGGGGGGGGGGGGGGGGAATTCGGTGGTATTTTAATGAGAAAAAAAAAAAAAAAAAAAAAAAACCTTTACAATGTTATTTTGTATGTCTGGATTGTCATATATAAAGTTTCAAATGTATTCGATTCAATTGTGACATGATTTTATGAAGATCGTTTTTTTTTTTTTTTGAAGAAATTATGAAGATCTAATAATAAAGCAATATAACATTAATTTCACCTTTCAATCGGCCTCCAAAAAGATATAGAGTTCATCTCCACAGTCCCAATTTCCCACACCAAAAAAAAAAAAAAAAATTGAAAGCAAATATTGCCAAATGTTTTTATTATTTCTTATCAAATTATAAAATTCTCCTTACTCTTTTTAGTTAATATGGATGTGAAACGAGGTCAGACAACAGGTTCAAGCCTTCTGGGCTCTTGGGCTTGTATATGCTAAATCCTATTTCTGTCTACCCCTAAACAGATCATGAGAAATTCTCCTGAAGGACAAAAAGAAAATGCGGTGTTTTTCAAGGAATACCTTAAAAAGAGTACATTTTTAAAATATTGTCTTATGATTAAAATTTGTGTCCTCTTATAATATCAGATAAAAAATAGTTTCACGATACAAATTCGAATCATGTGACCAAATCCTATAACCATATAATATGAAGCTTTAGATTTTTCTCATGTAAATGAACTAGTCAAAGACCAACAAAATAGCACAAATCTAAACCAAAAATAAGTAATTACATAAATTTTAAGATATGCAAATGTTATGGCATCTCACCTATTTTCTCCAAAGAACACACAATTACATGAGCTTTCAACAATCCTTTGTTTTTCCTTTGTTTCAAGGATCTTTCAGTAGTAGTACATGTTTCTAACCATTAAATTTGATCAAACATCACATAAAAAATTAAAAAAACAAAAACAAAAAAATAAACAGTTTTATGATATAAGTGTAATGGATAATTTTTTTTTTATAGGTTTTTTTTTTTTTCAGCACGTACTATAGAAATCTTCTTGTTTTGATAAATTTTTGCTAGATTAAAGAAAACATAAATACTAATCATGAAAATTTTTTTTTTTTAATTCAGTGATAAAAGTCATGAGTGTGTTTGGTTGGAGGGAGGAAGAGGGGTGGAGGGAGAGAGGTGGAAGGAGAGTCTCATTCCATCATTTGGTTGGAGAGAAGAATGGAGGGAGACGAGAGGTGGAGGGAGAGAGGTGGAAGGAGAGTCTCATTCCATCGTTTGGTTGGAGAGAAGAATGGAGGGAGACGAGAGGTGGAGGGAGAGAGTATCCCTCTAGACCTACCATGGAAGGATGTAAGCTCTTCTTCTACTTTTTAGTACTATTATACTCTTGTTTTGAATTAGTAAAATATTTTTTATAAAAGGGCAATGTAGTAATTAGATTTATAACTACCATCCAGTTGCGGAGTCAAATTTTTATTTAGGGGAGCATGAGCTAAACTAAGGGCTTCTTTGGCATATTAACTCAACCAACTCAACTCAAACTTTTTTTTGTATTTTTTCCAAAAAGTTTTTGTCTTTTTCCCAAAAAGTTTTTTGTCTTTTCTGAAAATTCAAAAAAATTTACTATTCAAACTTAAAAATCTCAACTCAAACTACTCCACCAAACTCCCCCTAAATTTTAAGCTAAAAAATTGTTCGCCATTATATTTTCATTTTCTTCTTAGGTATACTTTATAATCTAAAATAATCAAATTTAAAAAGTCCAAAATATGAATTTAAATAGTAGTGTAATTAATTTTTTGTTTATTTGACATTTTAAATCGAATGTTGGAGCATAGTGAAATTTTTAAGAAAAATATTATTAAATTTTGTAATTTCAAAATTTTAGGGGGTCAAATCAGGGACCTAATTCAAAAAATTAATAGAATAGAGGGATAAAACTAAAGAAGCCCATTGTGTCAAGGGGACGGCTACCCCCTGGGCCTAATATGACTTTGCCACTACTATTATCTATCATTTTAACTCTCTTTCTCTCTCCTACCAAACAACACAAAGTATTTCCACAAACCCTCACCATCATTTATATTCTCCATCTCTCAAACTTTCTCCATCCTTCTTTATCCCTCGTACCAAACATAAGAAGGGCAGAGGGGGGTGGGAGTGGTAGCTCCCCACTGACTTTTTTTTTGTTTTTAAAATAAGCATGTGTTAGGTGCTGAGATTTGGATTGTAAAATTTGAATTTGAATTAATTGTACTTTTATCAAGACGTTTGAATTGTTAGAGTTAAAAAACATAAAAACTTGAAATGTGTTCAGAAAAAGAAAAAAAAATGAAACTTGTTTTTGTTAATCTCGAAATTCTATGCAATTTAAAAAAGAATTCATCTCATTTGAACTTGTCTATGCAACGTTATAAACTTTTAAAATTTGAATTACAAAATTGTACGAATTATAAAATTAAAGATAAAAGTTAAAATTATAATTTTAAGACCATAATACCAAACATATGTAAAGTTCCAAAAATTAAGATTTTCTTTATTTTACTCCCATTGACATCTGATTTTTGCAGTACTCTTGTTTTACACCTTGCTTTTTTTTTTTTTTTTTTTTTCTAGATTTATAGTTTCAAATAGAAAATAGTATACAGGCTAACTCCATCACTGTTCAAATCAAATCAGACAAAAAAAATTTTTGGGGTAATTTTTTACCCTTCTAGAATAACACACTACAAAACCTCGGAAAGATTTAACAAGTAGTAGGAGGAAAATTAACGTTGAGGATTTCACATCCTGAAAAAAAATAATAAATAAAATAAAATCTTGCTAAGGGAAAACAGCACCTCAGAGATAGCAGTAGTGCATGTCCAACACGGCAAGAAAAGATACGGCAGAACTATCTATCCATATCTATATATATATATATATATATAGGTCATCTCATTTCCGTGCCATTGAAAGCGCTATAAATCTATCATTAAAATTGAGGGGGAAAAAAACAAAACAAAGAAAATACTGTACCATGAGAAACACATCACAATTTTCTTTTCTTTTTTAATATCATGTCATATCTATATATCAAAAGTGATGCCACATTTTTTGGGTTATTATTATTATTTTTTTTCAATTTTCCCCCCAAAAACTTTTCCAATGCTCATTTGTCGCTCCCTCCCTCCCTCCCTCCTGATCTGAGCTGGACGCAGGTAACAAAAAAAGCATTCAATGTTGTAATGCACGTTCCAGAGCCGAAAGTGCTTTTTCAACGCAAGCCAAAAAACAAAAAAAACCCCCCAACCCCAAAAAAAAAAAAATGGGGGTTGCAAAAGGGCGAAAATGAACAACAAATCTTGTGTGCCCATTATTCTCGAACTCAACAAATCATCTCGGGCCACACCCTACCACAACCAAATTCATTGTTTCCCATAATTATAAGTGTTAATCCATAATCATAAATATAATGTTATACACATCAATCCCGCTATTTGATAAGATATCTCACTATTTAATAGGATAACCTAACAGTAATTTTATATAAGACAAATTATATTTTTTTTCTCTTTGAATTTTAGATCTTATCACAAAATACCCTTCAAATTTTAATTTTAACTTTTCCCCCCTGAACATTAGAAAACTTTGTAAACTTTTCCCCTCAATCTGTTTTTTGATGAAAAAAATACCCATAATACTTGTTTAAAGAATGAGTTAAGGATATTAAATGTGAAACAGGTTTATTGTCATTTTTTTTCTCATATTTCTCTCTTATAGGCAACTTCATTATTTTACATTTTATAAGGGTAACAAATGTCATAAGTGCTGTCGATATTTATCATTTCATGATTTTATACTTAATGTCTCAAACTATGCTTCCAAAGAGTATTATATATATATATTTTTTTTTTGGTCAAAAATTTAATTGAGGGTCAAAAGTCTCAAACTCTTTCAAAATTCAGGAGAAAAAAATGTTATGATTAAAGTTTGGAGGTATTTTGTGAAAGGCTTAAGGTTCAAAGGAAAAATGTGTAACTTATCTTTTTATATATAATATCATATGTATCCTAACTAACGTTCCAAATATATTGATTTTTACATAAAAATTTTTTATATAGACATTTTTAAACATTTATTTAAAAACATTGCTGAACTTTTATTTATTTGAAAAATTAATAAACTGTCGTTAAAATATTAATTGATTAATCTAAATAATTAATAATTAATCGGTGAAAAAAACATTTGATATTGATGCAATGATTGGGATTTTTAAAAATACCGTCGTTCCTTAATTAACAAAACTTCAAACAGTCATTTAAAAATACTAAAAGGAAAAAGTTATTAACCCACGTATCCTTTCTATTGAAAAAATAAAAGTACTAAAATGCATCTTAAAAAAAAAAAAAAAAAACAGTTTGTAGAGACTAGAGAGTCTTACACGTGTGGTAAATACTGATAGACAGTCATATGCTCAATAAATACACACATCACACGGTTGTAGGAGTGTCAACAAACAAACGAACAGTCAAATACGTGTTAACATTAAAACAGTCCAATCATTCACATGACCAAAAAAGAAAAAAGGAAAAAAAAATTGTCACATTCACATTCAAATTAGTATTCGTACAAAAATAAATGAAAACCAGGTAATTCCCACCAACTCCTTAGTGAGTTTTTGTATCCACGGCGATCAAATCAACTGATAAAAAAAAAAAAAAAAGAAAACAGAAACAATACAGGATGTGAATCAAACGTACCAAAACAGAACTCTGTACATACAAAAGAAAGTCCATGATACGAAATTTCACAGTTTTTCCAATATATACACCAAAGGAAAAGAAAAAGAAAAAAGAAAAAAAAAAGATTAAAAAAAATGAGGAGAGAGAGAGGTGATGAGTATTCTAGAGAGAGAAAGTAGGGGAGAGAAGATGATGGTGAAAAAAGGTGGAGGCGGAGGAGGAAGAGCAGAAAAAAAGGGAGGAAAAATTGGGAGAAAAGTTGAGGAGAGGGTTCTGGTGGGGGAGAGAGGCGGGCCCTGTACTCCAGTAGTGTCCTCATGGAGACTTTTCTCACTCCCTCTCTCTAATTCTGATACCCACCACCCCACCTTAATTAAACTACGCCCTCTTTCTCAACCCTCCATTTTCCCTTCCTCTTCTTCTGATCATCTTCATCTTCATCTTCATCGTCCTCGTCCTCCTCCTGTGGTCTCTGTGAGGAAGCTCGCCGCCGCTCTCTGGGAGCTCCAGCACTACCTGCCGCTCGCTAAAATGCACCGAGGTGCCCACGCTAATGGCGGTGGCGGTGGCGGTGCCGGTGCTGATACTGCTGGTGCAGGTGCTAATGGTGGTCCTCCCCCTAGGCTGAGAAACCTCCATCATCGTCATCACAGTCACCATCACCTTCATAGGGACAAGGCTCTTGACCTCTCCAACTTTCTTGCTGATAATTCTCCCACTTCTTCTGATCAGGTATTTATTAACTTATTAAATTTATTTATTTGTAGATTCTTAGTTTTTTCCCATTTGGGTGTTGTTTGATTTTGATTCTTGTTCTTTTTCTGAAAAGAAAATTTTGTGTGTGTATGTGTGTGTAAACCTTAAAAGACATGGAATTTGAAGTACTTTTAACATGTTGAAGCTTGCTGGTGTTTGATAACCTTGGTGGGTTTGTTTTAGATTAAGATGTTTTTTGTCTGTCAGCTGTTGACTGTGTAAGATCTCCTTTCTAGAGATGTGTTTCTCTAGCTAATTTTGTCCTGTTTTTTCATTTTTCCGCTATGAGGAATTTCCAATTTTGGAGATTTAACTTGAAAAGCATATTTCAACTACTTGAGATGTCAGCTAATTCAAAGCACATTTCTTCATCCACTGATCAAGTTTTTTTTTTTTTTTTTTTTTTTAATTTTTTTAAATCCAACGCTTTGCATCTTATTGGGGTTGAAACGTGATTTTTCGAGCATTGGCCTTCTAAAAAGAGTAATCTTTTGTGTTTTCATGTTCGAGATTATCTAGTCCGCAACTGATATTTCTCTGATTGTCATGCTAGCCACCTAGTGCAAGCAGTTTGAGGAGGCATCTTGCTGCCTCATTGATGCAACATCATCGAGCGATCGAAAGGAACAATCATGCGCTTCAGCCTGTATCTCCCGCAAGTTATGGTAGTTCTATGGAGGTGAGTTGCTCTGCTTTTGACCAATGTGGCATTAATCTTGCTCAAGTGTATCATCCACCTCTGTTCCTTTGAGTTTAGATTTAACTTCAATTTCCTTGCGTATTCTAGATTTGGTCGTCAATGCCTAAATTTCATATTTGCCACAGTTTCACATGAATTTCTTTTTCAGGTGGCACCTTATAACCCTGCAGTTACTCCTACTAGTTCTCTGGACTTCAAAGGAAGGATTGGTGAATCACATTATAGTCTTAAAACATCGACCGAGCTTATAAAGGTATTGAACAGGATCTGGAGCTTGGAAGAACAGCACGCATCCAATATGTCACTAATAAAAGCATTGAAGACAGAGCTGGACCATTCCCGTGTGAAGATCAAAGAGTTGCTTCGGGAACGGCAAGCTGATCGACATGAAATAGATGGTTTGGTTAAGCAAATCACGGAAGATAAACTGGTAAGGAAGAGTAAAGAACAGGACCGGATCCATACCGCAATTCAGTCTGTGAGGGACGAGCTAGAAGATGAGAGGAAATTGAGGAAACGGTCAGAGAGCCTACATAGGAAACTAGCTAGGGAGCTTTCTGAGGTGAAATCTACTCTATCTGGTGCTCTGAAAGAGCTCGAAAATGAGAAGAGGTCAAGGAAGCTGTTGGAACACCTGTGTGACGAGTTTGCTAATGGCATAAAGGATTATGAACAAGAGGTACATGCTTTGAAACAAAAAGCGGACAGTGATTGGACTGGAAGGACTGATCGTGATCGATTGATCCTCCATGTATCTGAATCCTGGCTAGATGAACGGCTACAGATGCAGCTAGAAGAAGCTCGGTGTGGTGTTTCTGAAAAGGACTCAGTAGTTGAAAAACTACGGCTAGAAATAGAAATGTTCCTTCAAGCTAAAGACATGCATGCTGCTAAAGCTGAAAATCTGTTGCCAAGGGAGCGCAGGAATTCACTGGAATCTGTCCCGCTGAACGAAGCTGTGAGCGCACCTCACGAAGTTGACGACGACAATGATTCATTAGGCAGTGGTTCACATTGCTTTGAGCTTCAAAAGCCAAGCAATGCTGAGTTTAAGACGCGTGGAGACGAAGCTGTGGATGCTGTGCTCCATGAAACGATGAAATCAAGCAGCGGAAAGAAGAAACTCGAGTCTGGTGAAAGGATAAAAGGACGTACTCCGTCTAGCTTACAAGTTAAGTTCGAAGAAAAGATGGCTAGAGCAGTGTCAGGGGAGGGGAGCAAAAAGTCTCAGCTGGTAAATACAGAGCAGGGAAAAGATGAAGATGGAGGGACACCAAATGAAATAAGCACATCCCAAATGGCTGAACAACGAGAACCAACCGAAGCTGCAACTTACGAGAAAACAAACAGACATGACGAAACACGAGGGATGAGTTCAAATTACACAGTGGATGAGCTTATAAGAAGCCAGTATTTATCGTCGGAAGGTGGAAATCCACATCTTGAGAGCAGCAACACTGGCGAGGCTTCCTGCAGTAACTTTGGATGGAGGAATCAGCCAAGCCCGGTTCGACAGTGGATGGCAAAACTAACATCCCCGGATCTAGACATACCGGAGTCTTCCTCAAAAATGCCTTCAGGTTTGAAGGACAACACGCTAAAGGCAAAGCTTCTTGAAGCGAGGTCAAAGGGTCGGCGGGCGCGTCTGAAGGCTTCAAAAGTTTCCTGTTAATCTTAACCGTTCTAAATATCTGGTGAAGGCTGCTATTCAGGGTCAATGGTTGGAGATTTTTTCAGTCCTGTGAATATTGGCTATGGTATTTTGGTTCTTAAATGTCTTTGTTCTCTTGCTATGTGTAACAGCTTCATCTTTTTTTTTTTTTTTTGGTTTTCCTGTAATTTTTGGCAATTCAAGTCTGTAAATGAGTGTAACGTTGTTTCCATAGAAAAAATAAAAGAGACTCAAGACCAACTACAAATTTTGGATATTTGACTTGTTACGACCGATTCAAACTCTTTATCTTATTATAGAGTGGATGTGAAATTAAAGTTAAATTATATTTATAATTATGATAATAAATTCGTTTGGACGGTCTGCTCGCAGATTTTCGTAGGCAAGAGTAACCTTTCCTGCTGCAATCTACTAGAGGTCAAAGGGAGCCCTGTAGGGTGAACCCAACTCTTAGGGCTCATTTGGTGGAATAGTTTGAGTTGAGATTTTTAAGTTTCAATAGTAAATTTTTTTGAATTTTCAGAAAAGACAAAAAACTTTTTGAGAAAAAGACAAAAAAAAGTTTGAGTTGAATGGTTACCAAATACCTCCTTAGACGGTGCTATAATGTGAAAAAATAAAAAATAAATAAAAACAAAAATAATAATAAAGAAACAAAACAAAAACAAAAAACCAAGACAGCGAAACAGTTTTTTTGCTTTGTCTGAATAGTAAATACCATTTTCATAGCTATATATAAATTAAGTAAATAGGTAGTCTTTAAGTAACTGGTTAACTTTTTTTTTTATTTAGGACAGCAGTCAATCAATAAAAAACATATTTTAATATTAGTTAATCATTAATTAATTATGGTAAATCAGTTGTTGACTCATTGATATTTTTTTTTTAAAGAAAATGACTTTTAAGAAATTTTATTTTCTTAGTTTTATAAAACTTAGGTCATTTATTAAAAAAATTATTATAAAATGACCATCTACCCATAAATTCCTTACATAACTGCCCAAAACATCCTACGTATTTATAAAATCAATCACAGAATATGTCGTAAAGTAATTAAATATTTTAGAATATCAAAATTCACCCTTCCTAAACTATTTAAATATGACATAAAACAACATTAAGCTAAACAAAGTCGTAAAATCAATCTTAAAACTTAAAATATTTCTCAAAAAATTGTTCAAAATTTTGTTTGATTGAAATATTTATTTGACCATTAAAAAAATATTGAATTTGTTAGCTGAGTCATATTTTTATTTACCTTTAAGATAAATTGAGAAGGGTAGCATTCATATTTTTAAAAAATTTTAATAATATTCAAGGAGATTTTGTGCTGATTTTATATACATAAGAGGTGCTTTGAACATTTACACAATAAAAGAGACAAAATGATATTTAGACTAAACACGGTCCGTTCAAAAAACATGAAGATCAACAACATTAAACATCTAACAGATAGATACAACTCTAACCCTACGTAAGGTATATACAACAAGTTCTCTCTCATTTTCTCTCCTATAAATATTTTCTCTTCATTCTTTTCTTTCATTCCACTAAATAAGACCTCGCCTTTTATCAAATGTTGCAACAAAATTTCGTTCAATGCCAAATGAATGTTCCTAAACTAAAAAACAAGATTATAAAAACAAGAGAGAATCTTAAGAACGATGTTGTAGAATCGAAGTCTGGCATGATTGCTTCGAGAACTTGTACTAGAAATTGTATCTGATATTTTTCCTCTCAATTCGGAGAATTTATAATACATTGATAATAAAGAAATTTGATTCTTCTATTAATTCGAGAGAATTTATTATCTCTATAATTACAACTATCCTTCACCTTAAAGTGATTTATTATATAATAATACCAATGTAATGTCACTATATTAAATGTCTTTAATTGTGGACAGTTCCCTTATATATGCTTGAGCTTCTTTCTTGATTGGACTATAAATGTTACATCCTTTGCTAGTGATATGGATGTAAATGATACATATCTAATAATACGCACATAAATGATGCATATGTAATGATATGGACCCAGTAAAGCGGACATAAATGATGTACATATCTATTGATACAGACCTAAAAAATACGTATCTGTTGATATGGATCTACAGGATAATATCTAATAATATGAACCTAAATGATACATATCTATTATTGACATAGATCTAAATGATACGGATCTAATAATACAGACTCAAGTCATACGTGAGTAAAAATCCACTCAACACCGAATATATATAGTGTAAGAAAGATCAAAATTCTTGGCTTTGGCGAACAAAGTGCAGGCTTCCACAAATTGTCCTTCCAAATAGATAGAACAAAAATAAGTCCATATAACATTAAAAATGAAATTCAAAGAAGAGAACACTAGATATATATACTCAAAATTTTTTTTTTATAATTATGTCGTTTAATTACCTTTCGTGAGGAAAAAATACACCAAATTACAGAATTATACATAATAGATAAAATATAATTTACACTCAGTAAAAATTTCTACTCAAATTGTTTGGTTTCCATAGGAATCAATAACAACTAAGAAATACTTGAATTCGATCTGCTTTTATCCAAATATGTAAAATAAATTCAAATATCACCAAAGCTGAAGAACCAACGAATTTATCCTACTCGGTTGAATAATTTAATAAGTTTTAATTGAATTATGATCATCCAAAGAAGTCAACTAAGGACTTGAACAATTATTATGTTGCAAATCTTTTCTTTGGCTTAGAGTTAAGACATTCCTCTTAGCTTCGTTCAGCATAGATTTAAGGGGAAAAAAATGCCAATATTTTAGAACAGTTACAAAACAACCTTTTGACTTGTTAAAGTGTTTAAAATAAAAATACCATGACTAAGGGAATGTTTGGATTTTACACTCCAATTGAAAATTTTTTTTAAATGTTTTCTTAATTTTTTTTTTCAAATAAATTAATTTCTCTATTAAAATCTCCAAATCTCTATTTTTTATTTCTATTTTTTTGAATTCGAACCATTTACCTTTTAGTGAAGTTAAATGTGAAAGTAACACTAGATTATGTTTGTAACCACCTCCTCATTAAAAGTCCAAAAGACAAGATCCAAAATTTAAAAGTCCGTAACTTTTGTAGTTCAAGTTGAAATGAGATGATTTTTTTTTTTAAATATACAGAATGATGAAAAACAAAACATGATCCATATGTTCTTTTTTCGAACATTTCAAGTTTTTTACCTTTCATTTTTTTTTTTTTTTGAGGGTTTGTACTTTTTAACTATGTAGTTTATTTTTTAACCAAACATACAACTCCAAACCAAATGTTCACTTATTTTTAGTCAAAACATTTCCAAATCTCCAACTGAAATGTATGTTCTAAACGCCTCTTAATATTATTTCATCGACGTAATTTTAATAATTGAACAAGAACCCGGCTCTATTTTATGGATTCACTGCAAGATGATCCTTTATACTTTATTTGAAGTTCAGCAAAAGTTAAGATGCTTAAGCCAAGTAAGATCAATCTGACGCCAATAACACAGAAAGATACTATTGTTTACTATGCACGTAATTTGCCTAGATAGACAAAGGGATTTATAAAGATTGAATTTCAAAATGTTCCACATGGGGCCATTCTTTCCTCATTGATCTGGGTTTTTATTTTTATTTTTTTAGGAAAAAGAAAGAGATGAGAATATTTCAACTACTTTGAATTCTGAAGAAAAGAAAAGGAGAGATTGAGCATGGAATATATTCTTTGATCGTCTTAGCACTTCACATTTTCCAGTAGTTTATTTTACCTGTAATTTATCTATGAAAAGTACAAAAAGTTTTGGTGGATAATTATGTTTTCCTTAAACTCAAAGAAACTCAATTCATGCGTTATATGTAGCAGGAATATTTCATTCTTGTTATGATTTGTAATACGTTATGTTAAGCCAATTTGGGTTATATATATATATATATATCTCAAAAGCCCCTATGGCCTTCATCCTACTTCTATCATATCACTACTTCTAAAGGCAATTACGAAGAAAAAAAAGGACAAGAGAGATGGTTAGAGCGATACCTACACCACGCCAACAACAACGCAGGAATGCCCTAGAGCACAATTTCGAAGGATAGGAAGGTCTCTCCCTCAATATAGAGCTTTCAGACGCCAACAAAATCTCAGGGTGGCCCGAGAGAATAAGCATTTGATCGAGACCCCTTTTCACAGATGCGATCTTGTCTTGGTGGGGGTTTCTATATATGATGATGATGATCATGATCATGTTCGATACCGCTGGTGCGCCTCCTGTCATAATCGATTTCCAACTGATCCCAAGTCATATTATAAGTGCTCTAGGTCATGTGATTTTTACATGGATGTTAATGCTCTTTAATGGAGCCCATAAAATGTGAAGAAGGTCAACTGCACATTCGCACATTTTAGTCACCAACATCCAATGCCACTCATGGAGTTGCGCTTCCAAGAAAAAGTTTGCTTCGCATGCCAATCACCATGTCTCGGCTCTCCGACCTACGCTTGCAGAAAATGCGAGTATTTTCTTCACAAACGATGCGCCGAGTGCCCGACTAAGGCAACGCATACCCTTCTCATCCAAACCACCCTCTCGTCCTCTATGTCAACCATGAAAAGGATATCCGTTGCAATTCTTGTGAGAGACAATATTGCGCTTTCATTTTCAAGTGCTCAAAATGCAACTGGAATGTCTGTATAGTGTTATTTACTACCCAAACATATTAAACATGACCCGTTTGTTCTTCATTCTCATCATGATCACCCTCAAGATCTCACCCTCTCGATTGCGAGTTCTACACTTCTTTGGAGTTTACGTGTAACTTATGTCACGTAAGCTACAAAGTAGTTCGCCTCGCTTCGAATGTGCTGCATGTGGTTTTGTTGTTGATGTTGAATGTGCCCTGACACCTCCCGTAACACGCGACGGCCAAGGGTACTTTCGACATTTCAACCATCCACATGCAATGACTCTTGTTGAGATCGATGGTGCTGGAGATGAAAACTGCTTTGTCTGCAATTTATCCATCAAAACTAGAGGTTTAGCTTATTCATGCACAAAATGCAAGTCCTTCCTCCATAAATCATGCGCCGAGTTTCCTCTTAAACTCCACTATCCACTCCATAAACGCCCTTGTCTAACCCTCGCTCCACACAAAGAGTCAGGTCGTGAAAGCTCTTTCGTTGGTTGTGTCGTAGAAGGATGGTTATGGCTTCCTCTTTCGGTGTTCTGAGTGTAAGTTTATGATAAGCTTGAGATGCAATTTAGGAAATCCGATAATAAAATGCGAGGACATCGGCGCCTTCTTGGTTGGTTAGAGAAAGTACATGCCAGTCTTGAGTGCAATACTTATGATGGCTATTGTAAACTACCAGTCACTTCTGTCGAGCTTTGCTCTACGGAGTCCTCCATGTTTCGCTGTGTCGATTGTAATTTCAATCTCCACTTACTTTGTGGGCATTACAGCGACACCATTGAGTATGATTACCATATGCATACCTTTGTTCTTGTGAAGCCGCTTGTCGAAGACAGTTCTGATCATGAATATTATTGTGATATTTGTGAAAGAGAAAGAGATCCAAGAATCCGTGTTTATTATTGTCAAGAATGTAAATTTGCCGCCCATGTACATTGTGTGATTTCTGAGGTATGTTAATGCTCACATTGCTATTATTAATTATTGCATGCATTTTTAAGTATCATTAACATCTAGTTCCAAATTAAAGAAGAAAACAATTTTAACGATAATTTCTAGTTTAATACTACATGTGAATTTAAAGTCTTGTTAACATTTTTTCGTTGTCAAAAAAAGGCAAAAGCAAATTATGTGGGAAACAAAAATAACCAACTTGGAACTTTTTCTTTAGCAAGTTGAGATAAGATGGACAAATGGGACTATTCCTTTTTCTTTTTTTTTTTTTCTCTCGATTTTATTAAAAGTTAAAAGATGTAAACCGATTTTAAAGTTTATTTTTAATTCATCTATTTTGCCATAATTTAACATGGTTGCTAAGAAGTACATACAGATGGATGATGCTCTACTTTTGAAACTCTATTGCAAGTATTTTCTATTTAGAAGCATGTTAATGTTCACTTTACCTTTTGCATTAATCATGCAAAGGGCGTCTGAACAAATTAGTTGATTAATTATAATTTATTAATTTCTGTACATTTTTTTCCTACTACCATTCTACACCTAATATTTCATTTGAAAATGATCTCATCTCGTCTGTGTTTGTTTGGTTATAACTGCATTAAGGGGACACCATACAGACGGGGAGAATCAATGGTGTAGAAAATGAGAAGCGAGAAAATGCATCAATTGGAACAAATTCAGGGACATAATAAAAATGTTACCTGAATATGAACAAATAACTATGTGGCCTGATTTCGATTGGGATTTCGATGGGATATGGTAGTTGATCAATCTCAACAATCAGAAGGAGAAAATCTTGGAGATGATCAGCCTTCAACATGGGTTCGAAGACTTTCTCGCTTTTTTGTGGAGTATTTTGAAAACTTGATCTCCTGGCTTTATGAGTTCTATTACTCAGAAACGCTAAAAAAATTTTAGAGTTTTGCTAATTTAGAGGTCGACAACGTTGAAGGTTACATGATACCGAGGTACTTGGCCCGTATTCTGGTTCTCCTTCTTCGTAATCATGGAGATATTAGTTGCAATTCTGAATCAGAATCCACAATGAAGAGCGTCACCTTTTGCTTCTTATGCAAAGTCCTACATGATATGTCTACAACAAAACTCGTTCACGTCACTAAAGACCGTCTCAAAGAATGGTGCTTTTACGTAAACTATGCTCAAAGGAGAGGCTTTAACACCGAGTTTATGTCTTGTCGATGTGGCACGCGCCTTTCTTGGTCTCCAAGCAACCGCGGAAAGAAATGGAACTCAAATCAAGAGCATTCAAACCGACGATATCCTAAAGCTGCAGAAAGAACTTGAAGTTCTGAAGGCCAGAAGCTATGATCAGTTTGTCAACCGGGGGGAGTTCCTTGTGAGAGCGTGAGTATGGCCTTGAAATTAATGGATAGGGATCATGTGTCAGTACAAGCTTTGTATGATTAAATGTCGAATTGTGAGTGATATGATTATTGTGAAAATACCCTTTATTTTGTTGCATGATGTATGCAGACAATCAACTGATACATGTAATATTCAGATGTTATATCTACATTTGATATTTCATTGAGCTTCGTCCATTGGATGTGCCCCCAAATTTATAAGTAACATCTCAAAATAAAAGAAAGCAGATGGTGTTTGGCTATGATTTCGGAATATGATTTTGATGGCGTTTAAAGGATTTATTAAGTGCATTATCCGTTATAATTTTTAAAACGAATGATTGCGACACTCCTATATTAGTCAGAGCCCACAAAGCTACACCAACGACAACCAACCTAACAGAGCCAAAAAGAAAGATCAGCTTTCTCCCTTACTCTATTATGTTGTCTATTTCACTATTTTTACTTGTATAATTTAATTTTGGTGATTAGTTAATTAATTGATCTCCTTAAGATCTGGAGTCATGTTGAACCAGAACTTTGTTCAAGGCTTGGCTTTATTCAGTAATGACACAGAGAAACCAAAATGGCAGCATCATTTAGGTGGGTACTACAGCTTCACAAGAACGTGCCAAAAGTAGCTCGTTTCTACACTCAAGATTTGGACTCCACCATTAATGTCTGTACTCATCGCTGGGCTGAGCTTCAATCTGGTCCTCTCACTTGCGCTCATGCAATCCCAAAATTATCTCTCTTTCTTGTTCCAATCTCTGTTTTGCCTTCCATCTGTTTGATCATTCGCCTAAAAGAGAAATCTTCCCATTAAAATTTAGTTGCCTCTCAAATTTTCTTCGAAGAATGACTCACACAGAAGGTGGACAAGAAATGGAAGAACTGGAATCTAATTATATATGTTTTTCAATTATAATTTCTTCACTATATTTGTGTAGTCCCTAAATGGCAGTGGGATTGTTAAACTTGAAACCAGTGTTTGGCCTATTTGGTGTATTCGTTAACTACGGAAAATGCTTCACAAAATCGCTATTTTTTGCTAATTTTTGCTTTCTTGATTATGACAAGTCAATATGTGGTCTCAGTGATCATGTTGCACAGAATGGATATTCTTCATTACTATCTTTCACGGTAACAGACATCAATAACACGGTGACAAGATTAATGGCGTTGGGAGCTCAACTAGATGGTCCCATCAAAAATGAAATTCACGGAAAGGTAATAACTAAACACTACAAAAATGATGCTGGTTTGAATTTTCTAGCCATTGCAATAAGAATTCGAAGATATTAAATATTTCTGATTCTGATCAGGTTGCAGCAATGCGATGTATTGATGGGCATGTTTTAGGCCTGTATGAACCTGCATAGGAGCTCCCAAAACAAGTCCTTGAATGCGACTGGTGGAAGTAAGTCGCAAAACACTTTTGTTATAGCAACTTGCAATCTTTTGAAGACAAGTCGAAAACGTGAGAGACTTTTCCTTTCTGTGGATTGCCTTGAATAATTGATAGAGTTTGCCTGTCAATGTCTATTACAGCCGTGCATAGTGTGTAAAGTGTCGGACCTGAAAAGAAAGCAAATAAGGTAACCAAGAGAAATTGAAGGGAAATCAAAAGGTTCGTCATTTATGTTCTTAGAGTACCTGACATGAAGATGGGATATTTCGGGTCTTCTGAATCTCCAAGAAGTTCCAGGAATTCTTCTTTAGTAGTTTTTGGTAGCACAGCTGCTTTTCTTTGCCTGCTTATCGAATTCTCATCTTGTACCTTCATGGAAAACCATGTTTCCGGCTTATTAACAAAAAAGACTCATGTACTCGAGATTTTGTTTTCTATATGATGTTATTCTATCTCTGAATCTGTTTTATGGACCGGCATTTCGAGAAACAAGCTTGAGTCGGTACACCCATCATAAAATGATGCTTTGCTTAACTGCTGAGCTCAACAATCAACTAAGGACTTCACATTTCTTAAATGGAAAATGAATTCGTTGGCTCGGAAATAAGATATGGTTCCCCTGGCTTGGCTCAGCCTCCTCAGCTAATATCTATGTATGAAACATTAAACTTACCTGATGAACTTTAAGATGGAGATACATGTTTGCATGGAAGTACGGTGTTGGCCCAACCTCATAAACTGAAACCCGGTTACCAGATGCTGTTTCGACATTGACGATTCTTCGCGTCCTTGTCTCAATCAGATTGTAACTATGCCCAACAGAAACTTCTGACGAGCGAATTTTCTGAAGTTACAAATCATTAAATCAGAACCATTTGAAACAATTCATGCAGTAAATCCAACAGTACATGATCTTACATATAATGCATCCTCGATGCTTGTCGCTTCAAGCAGGTCTCGCGAAATGAAGTTCCTCCCAATACCTCCAGCTACTATCTGGTCCTCGGATGGAGGAACAGAATTTAACGTAAATGCCTGTAGAATTCAAACACATCAGACATAAATACACAGCTTGTACTGTGTATCAAAGCAAGGCAGTTCTTACAAGTCCATGACTGTTGAACCCGAATGCGCAGCTTGGGAGCTCTCCTGCGTAAGTGTAAGCAACAAACGACACCCCATTCGACAGAGCTCCCTTAATCAAATATCTGCAAAACATTAAAAATAAAAACAAACACTTTCACTTATTAAGGCATTTCATTGAGCTGGATTCGATCACCTAAAACGATCGAAAATCCGACCGGTTGAATATTAAAGCCATACGTATGTCCAACAAGAGCAAGATTCGCATCCTCGTTGTGAGCAGCAGCGGCCATGGAATCACTAACAACAAGAACATCAGAACAGTCATCCGGAGTATCCACAACATAAGAATTACTCAATTCTGTCTTCGGAAGAAACGGAAGAATCTCTTTCCTGAAGTTAATTAGTATTATCTGCACAACAAGTAAACAAACAATACACAGGTTTTAACCCTTCAGACTAAATTAATATAAAATTTAAACCATCGTCAAATCAAATGAAAATCTAACGGTTAAAAACTGTCCTACTAAATACAATGACGGAACGGAAAAGACTTACATCAAGAAGAGGCACACCACTTCCTTGGGCCATTCCCACCATCTCATCCCAATATCTTGGAAACCTGTTTCGGTTGTTGGAAGTGAGGGACTGAATCAACGGCTGAGATTGGGGGGATTGGGCAAAAGGGCGAAGCTGGTTTTGGAGAATGAGGTCGTTGGCCAACCTGCTTCTAATAAGGTTCGAGAATCTCTGGCCAACCTGGAAGCCCATTTTATGAGCATCGTTGCAGGGCCCAACTTGGAACATCTCCAAGGTTTTTGCTTCCATGACTGAGCTCTGAGACAGAACTCAAACGACAACAAAAGTACTAAACTGTATCTTATCCTCTCTCTCTCTGTTTTGTCTCCAGACTGTGAGGTTTTATATACAAGCTTGAGTTCGTTTTTATTTTTATTTTTTATTTTTTTTTAGCTTGTAAATTAGTAAAGAATGGTTTCCCGAGTTGATAACGTTTTAGAATAAAAAGGAATTTTTATGCGTTTATTAACATCTGAAATCTGGATTATCCATAAGAAGCAAGCCTTCCTTGTGGAGACGGATAGGCAGACACAGGATTCGAACCACAGATCTCGTGACTGAGAATATAACGGTCGGTAGATAAATAAATAAATAAAGCTCTTTGGACTTCCTTTAAAAAAATTGAAAAAAAAAAAAAAAAAAAAAAACAGCAACAACAACTTTTTTCATGGACACTCGCTGATGTTTTAGGATTACACAATTTTTTAGTTCTTGAACTTTTTATCATGACAATCAACCCTTGAATTTATTATTTTTGACATTGTCAATCATTTTTATTCAAATCCGTTAAAATTTAAATGGTATTTTGCACATGATTTATATATTGTATCCTATTCCTAAGAAGGACATTGTTAACCATTTTTTTCTTTATTTCAGTATAACTTTTTTTGAAAACTTGAACCTAATTCAATTATAACTCAAATTTAAACCTAAATTTTAAAATGAATTTGTATTGAAGATAACTAAATGTTATCAACAGTGTCCTTCTTGGGCTATAAAATATAAGTCAAGTGTAACAAAAAAAAATCGCCAAACAAGAATGACTGACAGTATCAAAAAAGTTCAGGGGGTTAATTGTCAAGAAAAAAGTTTAAGGTCTAAATTATCAAGATTGAAAACTTGAGAGGATGTCCTTACTAAAAATAAAAAATAAAAAAGTAGCTATAATTTGGGAGGGTAATTAAAGGGAGCTACAATGATAACACATCATACTTTGCCTTATTGTTAGGAATTGATTTTTAAATATTGGATCAAAAATCAAATCGTTGAAAAATAATTTGATAATTAAACTAATTTTTTTTTATAAATAATATAAAATAAGATTTCTTGCCATAAACTCCCTGATTTAAAAGTCCATTCCTTGAAATTTATTTCTACATTTTAGGGTCTAAATAGATTTTTTTAAAAAATTTAAATACTGTGCTGTTAATTTGATTTTTACTTTTATTGTGTCTCTTAATTTTGAAAATTTTATGTCTATATTTATTTATAATGAGAGATGAAATCTAGCTTTGTTTAGAAGTTGTATGATCTTCAGGAGAAATATTATTTATATGACAAGTATAAGCATAAAATTCTAAAAATATCTCGTAAAAAAGTTTTGCTTAATTTTCAAAGTTTCTCCCTTAATTTCCAGAAATTTATAACTTGTAGCTTGTGTATTCAAAATTCATATATGCAAACATATGTAACATCTTATAGCGAAATAATTATCAAGTTCAAGAGTTGGCAAACAAGGCGTTGCCAATAACTTTTTTCCGCCGGGACACATAAGTAAAATTTTGATCCAAACTAATAGTGGAATAAATATTTATATAAATAGCTATTATTCGGTTTTTAAAATTTGTCCAACTTATAAATTTAATTATTTATATATGTGTGTGTGTGTGTATTCTGGGATTTGAACATCGAGATCCAATAGCTCAAACGAAATTTTCTACAATAAATAATGGAAAAGCACCCTAAGTAAGACATTATACTTATAACCAGCTTATATATATCAAATTCTGTTTTCTAGCAGTTTTATATTTTCATGTGATTTTGATTAAATTTAATTTTTGAGAACGTTCGCTGGTAATAGATATACAATACAATAAAAAGTGCCTAATGTACAATAAATAATGGAAAAGCACCCTAAGTAAGACATTATACTTATAACCAGCTTATATATATCAAATTCTGTTTTTTAGTAGTTTTATATTTTCATGTGATTTTGATTAATTTAATTTTTGAGAACGTTCGCTGGTAATAGATATACAATACAATAAAAAGTGCCTAATAATACATTGATCATCAATATTTCAAATGCGAACTTCTCATATTTTCGTTCCTTTTAACCTAATAAAATTTACTTTAAAAAGGAATAGTTTTTTTCTTCTTTTTTTTTTAAAGAAAATTACCATTCAAATTAAAACTAGATATAAACACTAATATTAAAGATAAAACAATCATGTGATACAAGAGACGCAACCCTAGACTAAGACCGATTCCATCAGTAAAACTTGATGAAGCTTGGTGAAGAGGATATAAGCCAAGACCCGATGATAGAAAAATTTTTTTGAATTCCTCGACAATTCTATGATCGAGCATGTACAAATATCTTTTTGAAAAAAAAAAATCTACAATCCATGGAATACTCCGATTGATCAAGAGACAGTCACTTGCAATACGGAGACTACAACAAAATTTGCCTAGGCATAGTACTAATGGATCTATTAGACATATACCGCTAAAAAACAACTCTAGTAGAACATACACATAAAAACAAACCAGATGTAGGGGAATTACTTCCTTTATTAGAAAATTAAAACTAAAACTCAAAAAGAAAACATAAATATTAAATAACATCGACTATAAATTTCTTACCACATGTGAAACAATCACTCTGCCGCACGTCACAAGTCAGGGAAATCAATTAGCTCGATTAGAGGTAAGAGATCACACCAACCATCGAATCACCAAGATCTCACTCGATCCCAAATCGCCGAAAACTCATCAGGTTAGATCTGGTCAAGAAACTCCCAACTAGGATCATCTGACTCCATCCCCATCGATATCACCAAATCGCCGATCACCCTCGTCAACCATAACAGCGACAGTGATAAAAGGCCTATTTAAAGAGAAACCCTAATTTATGAGAAATATGAAAAAGAGGGAGAGAGAAAAGGGAAACCCTTTTAACACTTATAATTTTAGGACTACATAAAAAGTGTTCAGTATATCATTAACCCTTAGCACTTCTTTTTTCAAAATTTAAGGTGTGGGATATATAATTTTGATTTTTCAAAAAAATGCAAAAATGAATGTTAAATCAACTGGTGCCTAAAAAGCTTGATTAATAAGAAAGAATATGATGTTGAGGAGGCTCCTATCAACTGGTGCCTAAAAAGCTTACCTACTGTAATCAATAAGAAAGAATATGATGTTGAGGAGGCTCTTATACTTTTATTATGGGTCAATTCAACTTTCAGTCCCTAAATTATAGGTCTAATACGTCCTAGCCCCTAATTTTTAAAATGTCTCAGAACGAATCTTCGACCAATTAAATTGTCTCATTTTTTTTCATAAAATAACTTGTTCTAAATTAGTCTTTCTATTTATCTATCAAACTGTTCAAAAGTTTGACAGATCAAAGCAACATGTAAAGACCATATATTGGTGGTTAATTTTATAATCTTACATGTTAATATGTGACTATTAAGAAGGAAGTTGCGCATTCTTCAGTTAAGATTTTAATTAAAAAGTGACTAACTTAATTTGGACAACTTAATGAATTGGAAATCAATTGTGAAACATTTAAAAAATAGGAGATCAAAATCTGATTTAGGCCGGTCTTTAATTCAGGAAATAAAAATGAAAGGGAAATGATAGTAAATAGCAATTTTACTAAAATAATTAAAATAAATAGTAAGTTTTTAAAATATTTAGAGTAAATATCAGTAATTAAAATATTTGAATTACTCATTTAGTCCAAGAATGAGCAAAGACTATTGTAATAATATTATAATAGTTTGTAATCATTCCAGCTACGAAAAAAATTCCAAAACTAAAGTTACACAAAATTAAAAATGCAGAAACCAACTTAGTAATTCACCTTTTTTTCTTAATGAATGATGGTAACAAAAATCCATAAATACATCAAAACATCCTGACTAGAATAACTTAAATAATTAAAATAAATAACAATTTTTTAAAATTTTTAGAGTAAATATTAAGAACTAAAAAAGTTACTGGATAAATAATTTATTTACATCTTATAAATTATCTAATAATTTATTTCATTCACTTAATAAATATTTATTTTAAATATTTTAAAATCTTACAATTTATTATTTAAATTAATTTCTGAAAATTAATATTCACGTATTTTCTCCAAGATGAAATTAACTCTTTTCATGTATACTAGTGAAAGACAATAGACGGGCTAATCAGGCAACCGATAGTTTGGTTTCTAGTGTCTAGCAATATATAATCATAGCTGCTGTATGGAGAAACCCAGTTTTTGTACAAAGAATTGACGTAAAAGAAGAATGGAATGCAATAATTCTAAAAAAAAAAAAAAGAAAAAGAAAAAGAAAAAAGCGGAGCGGAGTCTTTGAAAGTCTACCTTGATATTCGATTCAATCCACACCTTTTGTGTGTCAATCTGCATCGACAACTCTTTCAAATTTATCGAAGGTAAAAATATTCAAAACCAAAAGCTACAAATGAACAATATATTGTCTAATGAGGAACTTGCCATCCTAGTTTCTACACCCCCAAAAGAAAAAAAGAAAAAAAAAAAAACACCCATTTGTGTACGTAAATGAGGAACTTGCATCCTGTGTCTAATGTTATTGTCTCAAATAATATTTAATCAATTATATTTTGACTTATCATAATTGAAGGAAATTACATTTAACATTATTAATTAAACATAACATTATTGATTAGACATGATTTAAGATATCAAAAATTGAATAGAAAGTTTGAGTCCATAAATGAGTTGGGGCAAAGCGCCCTCACTCATGTTTTGAGAAATTTTAGTTGTTTTATCATTTTATAAGAAAATTTATAACTAAATCCCCACTCAAATTTTGATTCGTTAATTTTTACTTTTAAATTTTCAATTGAATTTAATTATTCACCTATTTATAAGATTTTTTTTTTTTTTGTATTTACTGTCCACACACTCAATAACTAAAATATATAGTTATATCTTTTTTAAGAAAAAATATCTCAAAATTTTTTAATAGCGCCACCAATAAAAATTTCATGTCTCTTATCACTATACATATTGAACAGCGTGTCAATTTGAAAATCTGTACATGCATGTGGTAATACATCTAAAACTTGAGTTCAAAGTCAAACATGATTAACAGTAAGTGTTCTATTTGAGATAGCCTTCTGTTCTTTTCTATGTTATTTTGACTAAATCTTACACTCAAGTATTTGAGGTACGAATGGATGACCTACTATAGAAGCCTCTTAAAAACGTATAAGAAAGAAAGATATTCATTGGCATTAATTGCTGGTCTGCCCTTTTTTTTTTTTTTTTTCCTTACAACTTTGAAAATTTAGAAGGAGAAAAAAATTGCAATTCTAGCGAAGTTAGCTAGATCAAATCTATGTCAAATTTGTTTGATTTGCCATAATTAGTAATTCCGCGCCAAAAAAGTACAAGGTTTCAAGAATCCAAAAAGAAAATAATTAAAGCAATTGTGACCGAGGATACATGCTTTTTTTTTTTTTTTGTTGTGGATGTGATTCCATTCCATTGCATATAAGATGCAATGATCCGGATTTAAATATTAAAACAAAACAAAAAAAAGAAGAAGATTCATAATGTTGGAGATGCTTGTAATGATCGGCATTGGAATATGACGGTATTATTCTTATTCGTTACTGTGCATTTTGATTGAACTCTATATGGATAAAATTGAGCACATTCCTCCAAATTAGCTAGGAAAGAAGAAGTTGCTCACTCGTTGATTGCGAATTAAAAGTCATGGGAGCTTAACCTCTAATTTGACATTCTCGGTAGAAATTATTATTTTAATCGTTGGATTACTTTTTTGACAATTTGATTATGATTTATAAGTATCCGTCTTAATGCATTTAAAGCTGCATTTTCCCATCACTTGCTCATTAATTACGTAAGTTTTTGGGTTAAACTGTAATTTTGGCTCGCCATTTATAAGATTCCCAGACCAACAAATCGGAAAGCTTACCTATGTTTAATCTTCATATAGGAGGAGAGCCTCAATTTAGGTACAGTTGCAAGCTCCTCTGGCTATAACAATTGATAAAATGACAAAAATCCCATGCATTTGTGATCCAATTTGGAGCCAACTCAAAACCGTATGTCTTAATAAAGTTAAATATAGGAATCAACTTTAGACAACTACCTAACTTGATGAGATAATTGGTGTCATAATCAAAAGGAGATTTTTATGGTAAGACTTGGAAAAATATAGCATTGTTAGGAGATTTTGTTTTTCAACTGTCAGATTTATATGAAAATTATATGTTATGAATACTTTTTTTTTTAAAACATTGATGTGATTTTAATTATATGTAGTAGTTATTCAAAACATATCCTATCAAAATGAGGTCCTCTAGTAAACTTTAATTAAAATAGTAAAGTTTGATTTTCCTAAAAGATGTTCTTCTCTTAATTGATCCAATCAATAAATCACGTGGAATTGGATCTTATATGTTACAAGCGTGACACCATTAATTAAATCAAGTGATCATATTTCAATCAAATCGAAGTATAAGTTGCAATATTTGTCAAACAAACGAATATATATATATATATACACACACGCACACATATCAAAGCTGATTTTTTTTTGGTCCAAATTTTGAGCTGTGATACCTTATATGTCAAAGAAATCAACTTGATCCATTAAGTTGGCAATTTTTAAATTAGGGAGTGTTTGGTGAATGAGTTTAGTTTAAATTTTTAAGTTTAAATAGTAATTTTTATTAACTTTTTAGAAAAGATAAAAAAAATTTTCAGAAAAAAAAAATAGTTTAACTCAAGTTAAACTTAAGTATCAAACAAGCTCTTAATATCTCAAAGTTGATGAGTTTGTAAACCGAGTTACCTATTATTTACCTTCCGGTTCCACACGTGAATCATGGAGGTGTACCAAGATTATAGATCTATTATTAATTTAACCAACTAAACCACGAGACAAATCGTGCATAAATTATTACACGTCTAGTACCTTTTTATTTTCCATGTTATAATTTGTACAATAATAAAACATTTAGTTAGCTTTCTGTAGCAGTTTTGTCATTTAGTCCATGCATTTTTTAAAAGGAAAATTTGATTGAAATTATGTCAAAAAATTAAAAAACAAAGAAACAAAATCAACGTTTATATTCGACACAAATATATATGACAGATTAAAAATAGAACCTTCGGCTCCGTTCTCATTACTCATTACATATGCCGTAGAAAAAAAAAAAGTGAATAATTAGATTTTCATTATTTTTGCTTGATATTAATGTTCATTAAATTGGGGCAACAGTTCTACAACGACAAGGCCAGTAAGTATAATAGGACAAAAGCAATCCCATCCGATGCTTCTCGAAAAAGATTTTTGCTTCATATCTTGAGAGATGCTGGACAAGACACTGTGACAAAAAGAAAATTGATTATAAAGGTTAACTCAACACTATACCTTTTCCAAATGGGTAGGAACATCCAGGACCCAGAGAATAAAGGGAAATCAAGCTTTGTGATAATTTCTATAATTAATTAATTAAGTTGATGCAAAAATTCCTTTGTCAAATCCCAACTTTAAACCTCGCAAACTTAAATCCCTTCTCACCACTTGGGAGTAGGCACCTGGAAAATCTATATTCCTTATTTCCTCAAAGATTAATATATATATATATAATATTTACGCAAAAAATATATATATAGAGCAAGGAATCAATAATAATGACAAAAATAACAAATATTAGGGCACTTGTATTTGTTCCTTAAAGATGCTGCAATGCTGAATCATGGAGTGAGAAAGAGCCCTTGGTTGGAATTGAAAGGTGGGGAAAGAGACTTGGACAAAAGCTCGTATCCAAATTTAGTATATAACTAGTGTTTTGTTAGCTTAGACTTGTATACCTAGGCTTAAAAGAACGAAAGTATGAATTATTGATCAATTAAAGACTAATAATGTATGTCTCACCGGACTATTCAACAGATAAGAATGGATGGATTTAAATAGTAATTCTCATATTTAAATCTGGAAGGATTTTTATTTTTCTAAATGAGATCATAAGTCACGTATTGCTTAAAAAAAGAGAAAAAAAGAAAAGAAAAAACAAACGTAAATGGCTGAAAACAAATAAAAGGGCATCATTTTGCGGGAGAAAAAACAACCTGTTTGGTTGGGAGTTGTCCTTTTTTATTGTTTCAGAGATTCGTTTTTGGGAAAGGACTAAGGCAGGTCTGCCAGGTTATACTCTTTGGTCTTTGATAAGGAGGGCGAAAAAAAAGTACTACCCTTGTAGAATAAAACTTTTTTAATTATTTCAACTTACAATAGAAAATTGGAAAAATTAATTAATAATCATCAACAAAAGGTTTTAAGAGCTTTGATTAACGAATCCCCTTCTACAAATAAACGTCTACTTCACTAAGAATATTTGGTAGCCGTGTTCCAAGCTAGCTCGGATTCCTTAAGGAGTCAGCTCATGGTGATTGGTACTACTTTAACTCTAAGAAAACGACCCGGTTTAATTACATGCGGTCACTTGTATATTCTCAACCTTTTCTCTGAAAGTTTTATATTAGAATATATACAAGATCAATAAATATACATAAACAGCATATAAATGATAAAGATGTACGCAAATCTTATTATCCATCTTATTATCCGTTGGATCATTTTGAAAGATAAGTTTGAATAATAAATTTAAATTTTTATGAATAAAAGTCTATAGAAAACTTTTTAACCAGTGCTTAAAACAATCTCCAAATGATGATTCAAACAACCATTTAGATTTAAAAACAAATTAATCAACATTTATTTCCAGTCGACTAAATAGTGAGACTTTGATTGAACAAGTTATTTATTTATTTATTTATTTAAATAAGTCAATTTGCTTGTGCTTGGTAATTATTTGGCAGATAAGAACAACACCAACCGTACATTTTTGCCACAAAGAGAGACTTTTGAAGGGGTAAAAGTTGAAATTATGTTTCACTACTCATCTTTGAGCAAGTTTTTCCCCATTTCATGCCATCAATTGAGCAAGCGAGCTAGAAAAACTACAATATTATATATGTAGTCAAACCAAAAAAGGAACTGAAAGATCACCCGTATCCGAAAAGCAAACAAAACAACAAATTTTAAATTTGTTTCTTTTCCAAAACAAAAAAAGAAACAAACGAAACAGGAGGAAAAAGAAATCCCTTACATGCACCCAAAAACGTGTAAAAACGAGGAGGTTAATACTAAAAAGGAAAAAAAAAAACATAATAATTACACAATTGGGGGACGAATTAGCAGAGAAAATTAACAATGAAGATGAAGAGAGCTTTAAATAAATTTTCCTTAATTAATTTCCTCTCATTCAATACATGTTTTTTTGCTAACCATAAATGAGGGAGGGGTAATTTGGTAATTTCATCAGGTGGAGACATGTCTAGGAACTTGTTGCAGGTGGAGAGCAAGGCCCAAGAAGTTGTGTGTTGTAGAGCGTGTTGGCCTCTGATCTTCTTCCTCAGCGTTGTTTCCTTTTAATATGTTTGTCAATCAAAGATAGACTCAGAACTTTGCTTGACAAAACCCTAAAAACTGCAAAACATATATGTACATATATTGTCGGATATATATTATATATATATATAATACCTTCAAAATTATTAGGACAAGAAAAAAGAAAGTAGAAAATGAGCTATATAGCTGCAAAGTTATTGAATTAACCATTGCCCAACACTGTGAGAGATCAAATCAGAGCTTATTTTACAACCAACAAAAAAAAGAAAAAAACACCAATAAAAAATTAGCTCTAAAGCAGACGTGCATAATATTAGCACTTACTTAATTTGAAGGTTATTCACCAAACAAGATAAACATATATCCAAGAAGTTAATCTAACCTAGAGCAAGAGGATAAGGTTAATTAAATAAGTTATTCTAGATAAAGATTTACTACTGTGAAAACTGAGTGGGAGGGATTATTTGAAAACAAACAAGATAAACATAACTAAAAATGATACAGTCTAGTAACAAGAGGATCAGATTAAATAAGCTGATCTAGATCATAAAAATCACTGTCAAATCTAACTGGGATTATTTGCCTCACATAATGAATCACCTCAACAAAACAGTATTTCTTCGACCATTAGGACTAGCTCAGCGGATGAGAATAAAGGGATTTGGATCAGAACTCTCGGGTTCGAACCTGCAATGCTTTTATTTCAAGTCATAAGCCTTATACTGTGTATGAAAAAAATAAAAATAAAAAAAAATTGTGCCAAATAAATTAAAACAGAAGAAATAGATGAAATTACTAAATTAACAAAAAGAAATTAGAGAAATATGATTTATAAAAGGGAGCTCCCTTCAGTCCAAGTATAGGAAGCTTAAGATTCAACTTGTCTCCCGCATCATTCACTCATTTACTGGGTTTTCGTTCTTATCCCTTAGCTAATAATCTAATTTCTTTGGAAACGCAGTATTTGGATGAATGAGTCAGCAGCTAATTGAATCCTATAACCTCCCATGAGTGGACTGAAGAAAGCTCTCTTCTCACTGATATATATTTACTTAAACAATATCATTACACCATCAAAGAAAATTAGTAACAAAACTAATATAAATCACAGAATATATAAATCTACACAACTTCACACCAATAAGGTGTTGATTTTCTTACTCTCTCTCTCTCTCTCTATATACATATATCTATATACATATGTGTACATATATATAGGAATGAGAACCCAGAAAGGCAGCTATGTTGTACACAAAAGATATAAAATGGAGGCTCGAGATGCATATATGTACATATAGATATAGATAAATAAATATATATATATATATAAAGAGGAAGCAGTTGAGGGACATATATTTTCTTCTCTGTAAAATCTCTTATCTCTCTCTCTTTCTCTCCACTGGAAAGGCTAGGTCGTGGATCTGAGAGTGGAAGAAAAGGCTTTATATAAGCTAAAAGAGAGGCTTAGATCAGACACTACGTCTTGATTAAATGAAGGAAGTAATAATTAATAAAAGAAAAAGAAATATAAAGGAAGTGATAATACTAAATAATAAATAAAAAGAAATGCAAAGGGAAGTTATTCATATTCTGTGTGCTTAGACATTTTTCATGGTGCCATGTGCAACATATTTCTACCAATGGGTTGCATTATAAAATGCCCATCACTCGCTTTGCATATGCTTTATTTATTATTATTTTCTTTAATCCAATTTGGTACGTAATATTTAACAAATAGCAAAGGTAATTACTTTCTTAAAACCAGAGATCATTTTTCAGATTCTGTTTGTTTAGTGAAAAGTTCATTCCCCCCAAATGCACTTTAAGTTCTATTTTATTGTATTAAATTTTTTTTTGGGTGAAGATTTAAGAATTTTAGCTTAATTAACAACATTAATGGGAGACAAAACCCTGTACTAGGAGTAGTTTTATAAGAATGGATAATGTTCTACTAACTTAACAAGGGAGATAAGCACTTAGGCAACTGTATATTGAGTGACATTAACATCGGATCACACTTTTGATTAAATCAAATTTGGGCCTGTTTGAAGTAACATCTGGAGATGATGTTTTGGGAAATTGAGCTGAAAATGTGTGTTTGTGAGAAACTTTTTTGAAAAAGTTCTATGATATAGAAAATGGTACAAAAATTTGAAATGCATTTGGAAAAAATTTTACAAAATGGATATTATCTTGTTCGTCTTGTTATTATGAGTATTTTGACACAAAAATCATCTCATTCCGATTTTAAAAAAGAAAGTTACGAACTTTTAGATATTTAGTTTTTTAAAAATAAAATAGAGATAAAATTTAATGTAGATTTGAAAATTTAAACCTAGGTGGTAAAATGTCATCTCCAGATGGTATCCCAAACAACCTACTAATATATTATCAAATAATGGTTTCATTTTCAGAATGCTAATATAATCGGCTATATCTTATGCACATTAAATTTATTTATTTATTTTTTGGATTGATGCTAACTTTTATTTATTATAAACTCGGATATGTAAGTTAATTAATTTAGATTTAGAAAGTTTTATGGTTGGATATGAAAAAAGTCTTTACTTAAAGGGGAAAAAAACCTATCAGTAGAACTTTGTTTCTGTAGAACATATATATATATATATATATATAAGATTTGTTTCAGGTTTTGTATCTTTTTTTTCAGTTTCAACAGTAGGAATTATATGTTTCCACTATTGATAGGAATAACAATTTCAAATGTACATGAATTAAATTTTCAAACGGTCGGATTTACAAGTGTCCATTTAAAAATTTGTAATGTGCAAGACACAGAAATGCTCTATTTATAGATCAAACCAGTAAAAAGTTAATTCAATGACTTGAATCTACTATACCAACTAATAATGAAAAATGTATAAAAGTGCCAACGGTAAAAACCTCCGTTCTTTGTTATTTTGATATAATCTTAATCAGTTTTAACGTTAAAAAACATATAATATCACTGACAGATAGATATCTACATTAAAAGCTTCTTTAAACTAACAGAAGCAATTTCCATTTTTCTATCAAACTAGGTTACTATGTTGGTGGCTATTCAAGCAAAACCTGTACAAATATTCTTATAAAACTTTATTTTTCATTTGTAAGTTTGTACTTCAGTACATCAAAGAACCATAGGTTAAAAAGGATCCAAGGCTAGCTAAAATGAGTTTACAAGACAAAGGATAGAGATCAACAAGAAAGTATATATATAAGTTAAATGTTAATAATGGAACCTTAAAAGATTCTGGAACAATGCTAGCTATGTAATCTTCCTTTCTAGCTATAGCTAGCTAGGATGTCATTTTGTGCTGATCAGAAACTACATGTTAGATGAACCAAACCTGTTTTGACAAAGACCTAATAACCTTTTGAGTTATACTTTATATTATTTTATATATATCGTATAACTATTGTACATCGTGTAGGACTTAGCGGCATATATTATATGGTCTTTACCATATACATGACAAATGAATGTCCAATATTTAATCCTAATCGAAGGGCTGAAATTAATTAACTAATAGTGTGCATAATGACACATGTAGTTAAGTGCGTGCGAATTTAGGGGAATTTTTATGACCCAAAGAGTTAGATCTTATTAAAAGCATATATATATGTATATATATATTATTATATGTACCCACAAGCCAGATGCAAGTACAGTTCATCAGTATTGTCTAGAACAAGAAAATGAAGTACAAAGCAATCTAATATTTCTTTAATGACTTTGCCAATGAAAAGACTAATCAAATGCATGCTTTGGAATATTGTCGACTGTAGCACAACTCAAGTGTTGATTTAAAAATTAATGAGCAGCTAATGGTGGAATTGGATCCAAAAAAGTTTAAATAATCTCTACATCATATGTATATACTTCAGTTGTTTTCTAGTAACTTTAACAAACGAAAATATTCAAAATGAAATAAGCAGATTTTAATTAGTGAAATTTTTTAGCTGCATGTTAAAGAAACTACGGTCTTTCCATCTTCGGAAGCTATTTGGGAAAGCTGAGTGTGTTAGTCATAAAATTGTTATACTTTGATTCAACTTTTCATTCCTTCAAAATTAATCCGATTCATAGGGGATAGGCAATTTTGCCGCTTATAAGCTTTGTAAATGACACTCGGCTTCTCGTGTAATGTAATATAAATTTTTTGCTGTTATATTTGAATTGAAAACAGCTATACCAAATAAATATCATATTATATTTTATTCCATAAATTACGGAAGAAGTAAAAGATCGTAAACAAAACATATATATATATATATATAATATCATCTATAGGAACTTATTCTACTCGCGAATCTTATCACTTATCAGTTTATCAGACAGTTCCATACAATCAGACTACTTTTTTCTTTGGCCGATTGTACGCGCAAGAGAGCTCAAATCCCCAAGATTAACAAATATTAATTGACTTAACCAGAACTCTTTGTAGTACGCATGCGTTACGTTAACCAATCTCTATCTCTATCTTGTGTAAGGCAGTGCCAAATATTTTAAGATTAACTTTTATTAATCTAGAGGGTAATTCTAGAGGGTAATTCCCACAACTTTACTTACTGATTTCTGATGTCAAATCCAGGCTGGTAGGGAAAATACATACATATATATATATATATATATATATTGGAACATTACCCCATGGGTGCGAAAGGATTATGCAATATTTCATTTTCATATTTCTACCCAAAAAATATATATTTCATTTACATATATAATTTTAGGTAATGTTATAAATTTAGTGGCCGTATAGTTGGACAGATATAATATTAAGACTAATATCGTGTCAATATAATCTATTCATATAAAATATTTTATATAGATATGTATCATTTTTAGTAAAATTTTTAAAAAAGTAATATGTTACAAGTATTACATAATGTTACAAATAAAATTATTTAATTATTGTACAAATCTAAAAAAATTAGAATAAATTATTATATTAATAACTAAATTTTTAAGTTTGTGTAATTTTAATCTATGTTTTTTTTAAGTGAAATGATATTAAACTATTAAAAATGTTATTATAATAGTATTTTTTTTTGTTAATTTTTAAATAAAATCTGATAATTAACATAATTTCTGAATTAAATTATTAATATATTCTTTTTAAAAATTAACAAAAATAATTATTATAATAATATTTTAATAATTTAAAAGATGTTGACTTCTTTTGGTATTTAAACTTAAATTGTACTTTTTCATATCAATTTTTATTTTTTTCTGAAAAAATTTTTATTTTTTCTAAAAAATTAATAAGAATTTTCAACTCAAATTTAATATTTTTAACTTAAACTTATTCACCAAATAGATCCGTTATTATTAAATGAAAATATTAATTATTAAAATTATATAAATTTAAAATTTTGAAAATTAAATGAATAATTTATTGAAAAAGTTATATTTATTGTCGCTTGTAGGTAGGTAATGTTCAAATGTAGAATAATTAGGGTGAGTATGGCGTTGTGGGAAGCAGACACAGGGTGGTGGGGGAGCATAGAAGAATGATGGCGATAGGGAAATTAGAAAAATGATAAAAATAAATTTGATCACATCAGTTTCTGAGTCACTTTGCTGAATTCAGTGTCTTATCAATACAGAAAAGCCGGCCCTTATTTTTAAGAGATGAGATGAGAAACCTCTCTACTTCCTTTCACCCATTTTTTTTTCTTTCTCTTTTTTTTTTCTTTTTTCTTTTTTTTTTATTTCTTCTCTTAAAATCCTTCTCTCTACCATTTCTTTTCCATTTGTCCAATCACTCCTTTTCCTCTCTCTCTCTCTCTCTCTCTCTCTCTCATCTGTCCACCTATCTAATCCCTTAACCCTTTCTTGCACCTACCAATTTTATCTATATAAAATTTTTTTCTTGATCGAAACCCACCAAATCAATATTTTTATAATTTAATAAACCCGTGAGCATATGATCTGATATATATGAGTAACCAGTAGGCATTTCGACTTTTTTATTTATTTTTATTTATATTTTCAGAGCTTGTTAAAGTTAGAGAAGGTCACATAAAATCAAATACATATCTGATAATTTCCACCACCAAAAAAAAAAAAAAAACCATATCCGATAATTTAGAGCAGAAATTTATCTCATAAAATCACGAAAACCTGTCTTTCTTACACAGTAGTTTGATTTTTAAAAAAGAAAAAAACCCTCGGTTTCGATCACTTTTTTGTTAGATTTGTATAATTTTAGTAAGATCTAATTTAGCTGAAATTTCTTTTTTTTTTTTTTACATGATTTTAATCAAATTTAATATATAAAAACCTGTATTATCTTTATAATAAAATCTCCAAATTAATTCTCCATTATTTTCATACTATGTAAGTACCGTATTCATATTCAATATCTGCTTATGTGAGTTAAATAATCATTCCTAGTTTCCCTCATAAAAAATTGAAAAAAAAAAAAAAAACAATGCTTTTAGTCTAAAAAATGTGACACATCAGATTTGGATTATATACTCTCGAGATAAATAGAAATAAGATATATATACTTTTTATGTCCATAGATCATAATAACCAGCACAGATCAATACAATCCAAAGTGGACAATATTTCACTCTCCTCAATTGTAAAGGTTGGAGTTCACTTATTTAACCCCCCAAAAAAAAAATGTAAAGGTTGGAGATTATATATCACTGTATCAGTACTCATTTGGCCACTCGAAAGTTTCCTCGTTTCGTTCACTTTCGTACTCTTCTAGGGTTCAATGTTGCATATTGGAAGATACATATATATCTATACATATATATTTGGAATCTATATATAGCGGCCGGAGCTTTGTACTATAAGAAGGAAAGTTTCAAGTGCAAGGCTGGACGCAAAGATGTCTGATGTTCCGGTCTAGTGTTTTACAGATAATATATAGGCCAACGCTACCTTAAGATTTGGGTTTTTTTTTTCTTCTTTTTCTTTTCATATTTTTTTCCCTCAACCTTTTTTTTTTTTTTTTTTCGTTAAGAGATTTTAATTAATCAGTGGATAAATTTGGACTGGTTTAGAAACGTAAGAAATACTTTTTGAATATGGATAAATGAGCTGTTTGACAAAAATTCAAAGGTTATTTTTTTTTTGGATTTTCCCTACTAATATGCCATTGATCTAAACTTTTCTTTAAGCTCTCCTTTAGATCAACTTGTGAATTTATTCGTAGATATTATTTAATTTATAAAAATTTAAATCTATTATTTAATTTATTTCTCAAATCTGTAAATGAAAGGGACATAAAGGTTGCTCTTTCTCTGACTGTTTGTAGTGGAATAGTCACAGAAGATATCCTTACCATCCCAGATTTTTGCAGGTGAAAATATTGGATACATAGACACTCATTATGACCATTATATATATATTCATATTCATATTCTTGTAACGTCATTCAGATAGATTGAGTGAATCAATCTTTCAGTGCCCAAAGAGTGTTGTACAATTGCATCAGCTAAAATTTGTCGCCTACACTCTATTCCGTAGGTATATAAATTTGGCATTCAATGTGATAATGATGCTACCAGATGTGTTCTATCTGTGTACATACACACACACATGTATATATATATATTGTCAGCTGTGGCATGGGGACAAGTTTATATACAATCGATGCATGCACAAAGACAATTTTTCATTATACGGTCAGTTTTTATATGTTATAATCGAACCTAATTTAATATTTTATAAGTTAAAAGAAAAAGCTCTATATTATCGTTTATGTCGTAAATATCCTGTTTTAATTTTAACTACAGATATATTGAGTCAGTGATATTTTAGATAAGATCTGGATTGATAACTTTAAAGATTTGATAAAAAACTCATCTCTTTTTTATTATTCTCAGAAAAGTAGATCCTACTTATAAAGGTAAAAATGAGACGATAAGAGGGTTACCACAAGAACCTTTTTATTTACCAATAAAATATATTATCCAAAATGTAAAGATACCAGTTCCACCATTTAAGATACTAATTCTAAAAAAATACCGCAAATTATTTATTCAAAGATACGAAATATATACTTTCAAAAAAAGAAAATAAAAAGAATTGGACCTAGTTAGCATAATGCTTTTCAATTTCTTTATTCATATTCATATGGTTGTCTCGATGACACAACCACGTGGATTTTAGTCTACTTCCAAGTTGTTGCTCATGCTATTATTGTCGTTATTTATATTAAATTGTTATGAGATTTTTTTTTTTTGAGAAAATTATAATATTACAATAGTTTTATGGTAAAAAATAATAGTATTAGAGATCTCAATTTTAAAATCACATAATGATGAGTTATCATTTTTAATTGATAAATACTTAAATATAATTGATACACCAATCCTTCAAAAACTTATTTGATAAAAAAAATAATTCATTACATAGATTGAAATTCTTAACTCAAACATTTTTCATTAAAAAAATAAATGAAATATACAAATGACATGATAGGATCTAATTTTTGAACCGTCAGTTTAGTTCATATCAATTTATAAAAATATAATAATTTAATAAAATTTAATAAAAGCATAATGATTAAAAATTTATGCTAGACGTTTTACAAAAATAAATAAATAAATAAATAAACAAATCTATGCTGGAGAGCTTTTTGGGTATTTTATTTTACATGTTTAGTCCTTGAGCTATAAGCATTCTATTGCTTTAGTTTTGAATTGTTTATTTTGTTAAATTAGTCCTTGACTGTTGATTTTTTGACAATTTTTGTCCGTATCACTAAAATTGACGAACAATTATGAAATTTAACAAAGATAATCACATCCTTATTATATAATAACTAAAAATTTTAAAGAAATTATTCCATCAAGTGTAAAAATTTTTTAGTTTTAAGGGTTTCCAATAAGAATAAGAATGACATTTTTACACTTGGTATAATTGTTTCTAAAAAGTTTATGTTAATAGAGAATTGACACATGATTTATATAATTTAAGAACTGAACGGACAAACTACCCATTTTTTAGTGCCCTATATATAACAAAATTTTCTATATTCTTACATTAAAAAAATCTTCATGTTCATCTTTTTTCCTGTAATTATTTATGATTATGTTTTCTTGTTTCAGGATGGCCCTTGGCCAGAAAAATCCATACGTGCCTGCCCACATCCCACATGCATGGTTTGGTCGTATGCATCTTTTCATTATTGCCTCTCCTCTCAGCACTTTCTTCTCTTTTCTTTTCTTTTCTTTTCTTTTCTTTTCTTTTTTTTGAAACTTGACGGGGAATTCAAACCCTACATCTCATGATGAAATCATGCATAAAATTATCGTTAAACTATACTTACAACTTCCTCTTAGTACATTAGCCAATTAGCTTTGAAGTATATTATTTTATGATGAGTAGAATTATCTCTCTCGTTTATCTTTCTAGTGCTGCCTTATTTCTCATATTTCATTCGTCTTTTTGAGTGCATTTCATCTTTCAAGACTCCCATTACCAGAAGTGGCATTTTGCAGCAAGAACATATATAATATGTTCCCAAAAAGGAGCTTAACTTGATATATACTCGCACGCGCACGCACACGCACACATACATACGTGTCTTCTAATTTTTTTGTTGAAGCTTAATTTCTATGCAATGCTAATTATGACCATAATATCCACAAAATTAATTAGTTTTTGTAAGATGCTTGGGGTTCTCTCTCATCATGCAGAGAGAGAATTTGGGTAAATAAAACTCTTTGGCATCATTTCAATTCCTTATGCGGGGAGGTTGGCAATAAAGAGAAGAATTAAAAAAAAAAAACATTAGTCAGCGGACATTAATGTTAATAATTTTATTAATAATATATATATTTTTTGGCTGAAGTTTTCCATGCAATGCTAATTGTTACCATTATATATCTCCACAAAATTAATAAGAAGGTGTTTGGTGAATAAGTTTAGTTTAAGATTTTAAAGTTTCAATAGTAATTTTTCAGAAAACAAAAAATTTTTTTAGAAAAAGACAAAAACCATGATGAAAAAAGTACGGGGGTGTTTGGTGAGTGAGTTTAGTTTAAGATTTTTAAGTTTCAATAGTAATTTTTCAGAAAAGACAAAAAACTTTTTCAGAAAAGACAAAAAACTTTTTCAGAAAAAGACAAAAACCATGATGAAAAAAGTACAATTTAGTTTAAAATAAAATGATAAACAAACATCCCCTTTAGTTCAAACAGAACTAACAACCAAACGGGCTCTAAGTTTTTATAAGATGCTTGAGGGTTCTCTCTCATCATGCAGAGAATTTGGGTATAAATAAAACTTTTTGGCATCATTTCAATTCTTCATGTCGGGAGGTTGGCAATAAAGAGAAGAATTTCCAATTATAAACAAGTTACTGATTCATTGTGCATATATATATATATATATATATGTATGAAGTGTAAGGGGCACATAATTTTTTTTTCTTTTGCGTTTGGGGGGGGGGGGGTGTGGACAGAATTTAATTTTGGGCTGTTCTACAACCCACTGATTAAATAAAATGTATTATATATGATTATCTAACAAGTGATGATTATTTAGAAAATGAAAGATTCACATTTATTTAAAAAGAAAAGAAAAGAAAAGAAAAGATTCTACTAATTAATAAAAAGAGCATTTCAACTAGTCTGAGCCATTGAACTTCGAGGTTGCTTTATGCATGTATAACAAAACTTGTACTTGGGGGGAAGGAAGAAATTGCAAACGAACATAATCTTCTTCTTCTTCTTTCCTTCTTTCCTTTTTTTTTTTTTTTTTTTTTTCCCTTCCACATTTTTTCCTTTCTTTTCTTTTCATTTGTTGATAAATCTAATCAAGAATAACTTGTTGCACCAGAGATAGACATCTTTTTTTTTTTTGGTAGAAAAGCTTTTTGAATGTTGTTTACAAATTCATGAATCGGATGCCATAGATATGTGTAGAACAGAATAGGGATAAATTAAAAATTGCAATAAAAAAATGAAAAAAAAAAAGGATCGTAATAATGGTATATATTTCTTTAGTTGTCTTTATAAATTGAAATCCTTTTGATGAGGAAAGGACTTGGTCATCAAATGTCTCCTTAAAAATTAGAGAATAAATTTTTGTTTCATCCAATTTTTTGCAACACGTTTTGCATAAGAGCATTTAAAACATAACCAGCCATGCAGAATAACCTGGATTTGACAATTTCACTATATATGAACTGACAAGGGATTTGTTAACATACTTTGCCAAAATTTTATTTATTTATTTATTTATTTCTTTCTTTTTGAACTTTTTTTCCCAAGAAAAGGAAAACACGTGGTGTCCATCCTATTCCCCAATTCCTTTGGCTATTTAAATTTTAAAGCAAATCTTAGGGACCACCAAGGAATAGATCAAGGCCGAATACTAGTCTCCCCATGTCTTCTCTCCAGGGTCACTACCGTTTGCCTCAAAACTCAACGCTTCAACATCCAAATCAAGAGCAGAGCATCCTGGGCAGAAGAAGTGAGGAGGTCTAACACCGAAATCCTGACCACTACACCACAATATTGGTGTTATTTACTTTTTGACTCAAAAGTAGGGGATTCTAATTTAATATCATATGATAAAATTCAATATGAAATTAACACTAGATTATGCTCATAACTATTGTCGAATTATTTTTTTCCGACTACTTACAGTAAATATACATAAAAACACTACAAATATGTTTTACGAAAACATGATCTACAATAATTATGTTCGGTATCACAAAAGCTGTCCTTGGTTTGGCAAGTATTTGTAGGATAAAACGCAAGTGTAATCAGTAAACAGGACACGTAATAAGAAGAATGTTTGTTCGAGTTTACTTCTTTTAGTTGTATTACCAAAAACTCAGAATATTGAATGCTATATATATATAAGCTGCTATGAGATATTAAACTAGCTAACTAATTCTATCTACGCTGTACTTGCAAGAAGAGGCTGTATATTTCAGATATGACTTGTTGGGCAAGAAAGAGGCATAAAAAGATCCACAAACGGAAAGGAGATGAGCTCATTGCTTGACGGTGAGCACGGCTCTGAGATGCAGAATGCCGTTGATGAAATGCGGGCTTTTGTCATCCACGAATGTCGTCCACGGTACGTTGAACAAGTTTCGGAACCCTAAAACACTTCCACCAGTAAAAGTGGCGATTCCTTTGGACTTAATCACGTAATTGTCGGTTGGTTTTAATCTTGCAGAGAACTCCATTTCAACTGGAAAACGTGCAGATGTCGTCCCATGCATCCCTAAGAATAGCCCAAAGGAGTTCGATGAGCTCTGTTGGTTCTTTACGCATTCCGCTGACAAGTAAAACACTTGATCCCCAAGGTAAAAGCCCTCGGAACGCACCGAACCAAGTGGTAAGAGATGTGTGCACTCCTCCTGCTTTCGATTGAGGTACACGATAGACTGTTGACAGGGTAGTTGAAATTCCACAACCTTTACTGGCCGGATTTTGTAAGCACGTTCCACAATACGAAGATTGACAGAATTTGCAGATTCAGGATCAAGAAACCGCCACCGATAAGCAGGTGCCCATGCCTTCAAACAGAGAGCCCGTATCACAAGCTTTCTCACAAGTTCACGATCAAACTCTCCGCAGAATAGAAACATCGCAAGTTTTTGCAAGTCATAAATGGAAAACGAATGAGGCAATGCAGTCGTGAGCCAAAGACTTCGCGCCGTTTTTCAAGTTCTGGGTAATGGGCCCAAGCCCATTTCAGAACAAAATCAAAAACAACATCTTCAGAATCCACCTGGAGATTATCACTGGAAAGTACTGCCTCAATACCAACAAGAGGAAGATTTAGTATATCATCATGGAACCTGCAAGAGATTTAGTAACCGAACAATCACACTCGAGTCTTGACTGTGCAATTATCACATTACAGTCCATTGCGGAAGCAATCATGCATTCTATCCTAATTTGATCTAGCAAATATAAATATGACTCTTGACTACTTCAACACATTGGAAACTTTGATGGAATATTTTATTTAGCAATCATCTAAGCTACGTCCAAGGAACCAACCTGGTTATGTCCTTGTAGAGTCCAGCCAGGAACTGCTTTGCTGCCTCTTTCAGCGGCTGAATTGCATCGGCCATCAGAACACTAGAAGGAAGATCCAAATACAGCAGAGCAGACTCGCGAGTCATTGGCAAGTCCTGCAATAACCTGCAGCAATATCTCATGCAAGACACGACCTCAAATTTGTCTGCAGCCATTAGCACATCCAATAAAGGCGCAGGTGATCTAATCGTCAAAGTGTTATCATATATGAACTTCAAAAGATCCATAACCGCAGTTTCTTCTGCATTCCATGAAAAACAAAACGTAAAACTAGGTAAGGGGAAAATGTACATAAAAACAGTTTGTCAATTATACGACAGAGCGTATTAATAATTTCATGCATTTAAAATAGAAATTAGTTGAATATTTTAAGTTACCAGATGCACTAACTGGTAGAGTTACAAATCGCTGATCTGACTCCTTCATCCCATTTGAAAATAACTATAAAGATACAAAACAAGAAGTGAGTTTAAAGTTAACCAAGAAACTAAATGGCACACACCACAGTAAGATCTTTCACCTTAAAGAAAAATGGACTTTTTGCAGCCAAAATTGCAGAATTGATATGTACAGTCTTGACTTCAACAACTGTCGAACAGTCCATGCTCCCTGAAGGATCGTCGCTACGAGCAGCTTCATCGCCTACAAAAATTTCTCACTAATTTTAAAATTTGCACAACAAACAGCTAATAATTCAACGCATCAAAATTGCACAAATAGTAGGTAGGCATACATGTGCAAAGTTTTCAAAGAAAATAATCGGCTTTCACACGCATCAAACAGAATCTCATCTCTGAAGTGATAGGATTATTTATGATCATAAAGTTTTTGACACGAAACAGATATTCAACAGAGAAAAACAGAGGTACCAAGTCAATCCGTATTAACTCCAGCATCCTAAGGTAATCTTTCGACCTTCGCCACGGCTTCCTCATCTTGATTCTGACCCACACCTTCCACCATTTCCGGCAATTCATCCCTTAAAATCTGCTCGTCGGGATGCTCGACAGAACCAACAACTAAAATGGAAAAATAATGCTGTACATCTAAAAACTAATATTCACATTGATTCTAATTAGTAACTAACAACCAAACTCTCCATGTTCGTAAAAGATTAAGACCAACATAGCAAAATTCAAACTTTCTTCTTTCTTCCATCCTAAGAAACATAACAGAAACCTAATTTTAAAAAAAAGAAAGGAAAAAGAAAAACAAGAATGTAAAAATACAAATATATTTGAAACAAGAAATTTCCGAATTTTCACCAAGATCCTCAAAACAGAGCAACACACGAGGTTTGCATTATCTGAATGAGTTCATTTCAACTCATTTTCACAGCAGCCGAACAAGAGCACAACAAAGCAAAGAATCTTAGAGAGAGAGAGAGAGAGGGAGGGAGGGAGAGAGAGTTATACCGTTGTCTTTCGTAGCATCCAGCCGCCGTCTTTTCGGGTTCCGAGTCACGCCGGCGACAGTGGAGCATCCCGGAGCGTCCGACCGAGTCTCCGGCAAATCGGGAATGATCTCGATCCTGAGGATGCGATCGGAGAAAATGCTGGAATTGAAGGCGAAGGCGAAGTCGAAATCGGAGCTCGAGGTGGAGGTAGCCGCTCCAACTGGCGGGAAGTCGGAGGCCATAATCGTTGTAGGAGAGAAGATGTCCACCGCATAAACCCTCCTCTCTCTCTCTCTCTTTCTGCGTGTCAATCCGAAGAAACGAATAAATAGTAACAGAATTCAATAAATGCGAAGTTCAGAGTTCAGATAGACTTCTCTGTGATGATTTCTTTTTCTTTTTTACTTTTTTCTTTTAGAAGATATTTGATGAATGTGTTTAGTTTAAGACTTTTAAGTTTTAATAGTAATTTTTTATTAAAGATAAAAATTTTTTTTAAAAAAATAAAAAATTCTTTTTAAAAAAAGATAAAAATCATTCATTCATACAAGAGGGGAAAAAAAATACAATTTAATTTAAAATAAAATAATAAACAATTCTACAAATAACCAAGTACTATAAAATTTTTAGTACTTTTTCTTCTTAAAAAATAAGTATTATAAATTATGAATTTTTAATTTCTAATTATTCATGCACTTCGTACTTTGGTTAAAAGAGGATCATTTTTTTTTTCTTTTTGGGGGCAAATTATGTGATAGACAAGTCGTTTTCACAGAAAAAGAAGGGAAAAAAAAAAAAAAAAAAAAAAAGACGAAACAGCAAAAATGTCTACAACAATGATCTAAATTCTATATATATATATTTCAATAAAAAAGGGGACGTCAAAAGTGAATTGATGAGGATAATGAAAAGGAATTATAAGAAACATGCTTAAAAAATAACTGCTATATATTGCGTGTTCCTTATGACAATGATTTTATTATATGAGAGTTGTGTTAAATCGTAATTTTGCTAACAAAGATATATAATTATGATAACGATATATTACATTCTTTAGGCATAAAAATATATCAAACTATATTGTAAAAGATTATTACCACAAAGGAACGTTTATTATCAAGCTTTTTGTTTTTATGTTTTGATTTTATTTTTTTGTTGTTACTATATATTATTATTTTAATAAAATGGTGATAAATCTTCCTCTTTGAAAGAATTATAACTAATTTATCTAGAGTTTCAAAAAATTATTTTGTTTAGTGTCTCTTTATGTTTTGATTGATTGGAGGTTGAAAAGAATAGTGCATTGCAGATACATCACGGAAGTGAACAATGTTTTATTCATCTTTTTCATTTGATGCATACTTATCGACAAAAAATGATTAATCGTATATATACTGCTACTTATGATAATGAGTTTAGATAGATATTCAAAAAGGTCAACCATATTCGTGTATAATATTAAGCTACGTTCATTATCTTTTTATGGTAAATGATAAAAATAAAAACAAAGCCGCACTAGATGGTTCAACCCCAATAAGATCATTCAACTATAACAAAGAGAGGGGGGGTGGGTTTGGTGTGGTTTTGCGTGTTCTTGGATGAAAATGCAACAAATATGCACTTCCAATTAGTCAAAAAAATATGTAGTTCCAAAAATTTCAATATATGAAATTTGAACAAACAAAAAAGAAAATAGGAAATTGTGAAAATAACTTGTTTGGGAGTTTTATCTCAGTGAATTACGTATTCGAATTTTTATCACGTTGATAACTTTTTATTTAACATTATAAAAGAATAAAAATCCTGAAACTATTATAGATAAGGTAATATTTTAAAGATATACTCTTTCTGAGGCATTCCTCAAAAAACCCTCAAAAAGAAAATGTTAAAAGATTGTATTGGCATGAAAAAGGAAGGAGCAAACTTACCACATTTATGGCCATTTTTTGTTCCAATTGAAATTTTCTAACTTAGACTCCAAAAATCCCAAATCTACCCCTAATTTCTATATCATCTGTTTTAAAAAAACTCAAACCTTAAAAGTCTATAGAACCTTTTCATTTAAAGTCGAAATAAAATGACATTTAAAAAAAAATTACACATAATGATGAGATGAACAAAATAAGATTTATATTATATTTTATTTTTTCAAACAGATTTCAAATTTTTACACTATTTTCAATATCACGATTCATTTTTAATTCACATTTCAACTAAATATACAATTCAATTTCAACCTACAAAACTCCAACTCCAAAATTCATTGTTCCAAGCGGGTCCTTAGACAAGTTCAAAACGAATTTAATTAAAACGTAAAAGCAAAATGTGTAAATTAAATTTGAAAAGGATAATAAGGGAGGAAAAACCAAAAAGATTTGATTCATCAAAGCTGTCTGCTCAGAAAACACTTTCATGCTTAACTCCAAAATAAAATATAAAAATAAAAAAAGTAACTAAATTGGAAACCAAAAAAAAAAAATGAAACAAAGAATGCAACTAAAATATAAAGGGGGCTAAACGGATACTATATAATTAATTAATTTCTAAAAAATAAAAATAAAGATGACACTATGATTATGAAAAAGTTAAGATACTTATACTGAGGTCCTAAAAGGTAGATAATTTATGTAATTATTTATTTCTTCCCCCCCTCGCAAGTTCCGGCCTTGTATATTCCCATAAAACAGATCACAAAATCATGAAAGATGAAGTTCAACAAGATTTCTCAAAACTCTAAGGCAACTCAGTCCTACATTCTACTTTCCTATCAAGACAACAACAAAACATCACTCACTGTTTCATGTGAAGCCCAATGAGCCGACAAGCCTGCCCATCATCTCCGGAAGAAATTACCACTAAGCTATGTTCGTAACTATTGTCAAATTATATTTGTCCGACTACTCGGTAAATATATGTAAAAACACTACAAATATGTCTTACGAAAATATGATCTACAATGATAATATTCAGTATCACAAAATCTGTCCTTGCTTGGGGAAGTATTTGTAGGATAAAACGCTGTGTGTAATCAGTAAACATGATACATAATATGAAGAATGTAAATTGAAGTTTATTTCTTTTAATTATATTACCAAAAACTCAGAATATTGAATGTCTTGTATTTATAAGCTGCTATGAGATATTAAACTAGCTGACTAATTCTATCTACGCTGTACTTACAAGAAGAGGCTATTCATTTCAGATATGACTTGTTGGGCAAGAAAGAGGCATAAAGAGATCCACAAACACAAAGGAGATTGAGCTCATTGCTTGACGGTGAGCACGGCTCTGAGATGCAGAATGCCGTTGATGAAATTGGGGCTTTTGTCGGCCATGAATGTCGTCCATGGAATGTTGAACAAGTTCTGGCACCCAAAAACATCTCCACCAGTGAAAGTGGCAATTCCTCTGTACTTACGCATGTAATCCTCAGTTGGCTTTGATCTCGCCGAGAACTCCATTTCAACTGAAAGACTTTCAGATGTCGTCCCATGCATCCCTAAGAATAGCCCAAAGAAGTGCAGTGAGCTCTGTTGGTCCTTTCGGCACTCCGCTGACAAGTAAAACACTTGACCCCCGAGGTAAAAGGCCTGAGAACGCACCGAATCAACTGAGAAAAGACGAGTGCACTCCTCCCGCTTTAGATCGAGGTACACGATAGACTGTTGACGGGGTAGTTGAAATTCCACGACCTCTACCGGTCGGAGTTTGTAAGCACGTTCGACAATACAACGACAGACAAGATCTGCAGATTCAGGAGCAAGAGGCCGCCAACGATAAGCAGGTGCCCGTGCCTTGAGAAAGAGAGCCCCAAGCACAAGCTTTCTCACAAGTTCACGATCAAACTCTTCGCAGAATAGAAACATCGCAAGTTTTTTGCACGTCATGAATGGAAAACGAATGAGGCAATGCAATCCTGAGCCAAAGACTTCGCGAATCAACGTCATAGTTGGTTGACGAAGCTGACTCTCAATGACAACTTTAACAAGCCAATTAACATTTAACTGCCAAATTATATATATATATATATATATAGCTGTCAACAACCGTACTCTAGTAGGTTTGAACTTTGATGCTTCTTTGTTAGTTTCTACCAGAAATTCCATTACTTAATTGCAACTAATCCGAACGTTTTTCCATGTCGAAAATTATATTAACAGACAAGCAAAAGCTAATCAAGGTTTTTTACACTAAACAATATGATTTCCGCAATAACGCCATAGTTTCTATGGTCCTACAATCTATAGATGTTTTTTCTTTTTGAAGCATTCCGTGATGGGTTATGAAAAAAACTCTCCGACACAATTTTTAACTGTTAGATCTAAACAAAAGTTTTGACAGTCAAAAACCATCGTACAGTATTGTAGCTTTCACGGCTGTGGGGGTAGAGAAGTGAGTGTCGTTTTGCATGTTCATTAATGAATGAATTTATGAGGGAGCGGCAATTATGGTCAGTTTCAATATGAATCATGAATTTACGTGTACTACGAGGAAGGACAGGAACAGGACAACTTCTCAGATATTCAGAGCACAGATACATGTAGGAACCAGATTTTTCATTTAGAAAACTATTGTTTAATCTCCTCAAAGACAAGTTTTTTTAACCATCAAATCTTCATCAAATTCAGTTAAACTTAACTGTGCAAAAATGTGTCCTACGGACAAAGTAATTCTTCGTCAAATAAGAGGAGCAATTTTTGAGTTTCCGGAAGCTTCAATCTTCGTCACATTGTCTCATACTCTTAACAGCAGAAAAATTTTCACCTATAGTTGAGTAAAATGGCCAAGGCTTAAAAGGAATACCTACTAGCTTTTATTTCTATCAGGTTTCAAATTCGAACCGTGAGAAATACAGTCTAGTCTTTGACAAGAAAGACCATGTATTATCTACTTTTGAAGTCTGGAGGCTGCTAGCTATGAAGACCTAGGGTCTAATTCCTTGACATCTCATCGGTATGATCCGTGGACTCACTCAATGACTATTGGGCTACAGGCGCGACGATACCTCCGATTCTTTTTTTATTATCTTAAAAAAAACATTTTTTTGGGGTTATTTTTTCCAATAAAAAGCAGACAAACTTTGCCTTGTTGAACTAAACTGCATAACTGTTAAGGGAGTTTACGAAGCATTTCACAATAACAACATCCTTAGTGGTCCTTAAATGGTGCCTCAGTTGAGCTTGCTTCTCTAGGTGCTTTACTGGGACACATTTTGCAACTTGCATTGCAGGCTAGAGAGAGAGAAGAGAGAGAGACCCTTTTTTAAATGCAAAACGACACAACTTCTAAAGGCCACTTGGTAGATTGGATGAATTTAATTCAATGGCAGATAAGATACTACTTTAAAGAAAGATCTTTTGACTTCTCTCTCTCTCTCTCTCTCTCTCTTTTCTATGGTCTAAAAGGGCCGATCAAATTTTAGTCTCGTTTTCTTTACAATCTGTGATGCAAAGTATTCTATGATTTAGCAACTTTTCAGGGAAATTAGATTGGAAAAAAAAAAAAAAATACAGCCTCCTAAGACACTTTCATATGGCCCCTAGGTGCATAATTTCGTTATAGTTTATTCAACCTTTTTTTAAACATTATTAAAAAAAATTTCTACAGTATTTTCTCAAATCTATAATCTAAACCGGACATCAAACTTGACTACTCTCACAAGAAACTTCAAACCTTTTCAAGATTTTTGGATAATTTTAGTGATTACATGTGGCATTTTGGGAGAAGAAGCTTAGCTAGATAGTTGAACATGAAAGTTGCACACCTCGTTATTCCACTAAAGTTGTATCTTTATTATTTTTTATTTTTTGTGGGGACTGGTTAAGTTTATCCAATACCTTGCAAGTAGCAAATAGGGGGTAAAAGATGAAAAGGTTGACTGGAATTTAATGCCTTTTTAAGAATCTCAATGAACTATAATAGAACATAGTACTTGGCCACAGAAACTGAGTAAGATCAGGAGATTGTCCACAGTTTTTCACTAAATTTGTATAATAAAAAATGAAGTTATCTTTTGTCACTAGTTTATAACAGATGAAAATATCTGAATGGATTTCATCACTTTTTGTCGTTTAAATTAAGCAGACAATTCTCATCTTTTGAATGAATTCCATAGGACACCAACATCTATACATTGCCTCCAGAGAGCTTAATTCCAATGTGGTTACAATCCTTCCAAGCAGGATTTTCTATGAAAACTGTGGGATAAAACGGCTGCTAAACCAGTAGCTCGACGGTGAACTTCAGAATCTTAGCAGAGTTCCATGGCCGCCATCATCTACAAAATCTCGTGCCACGGCCCTGCTCCAACAAAGAAGCAGACGGTAAAAATATCGAATGTGAAATTTGTTTGTTACATGAAAGCGAAATCGGCTAATGATGCCCTATCCACAAACAGGTGACAAAAAATTGAAAGCAGATTAGAAGCAAATTAAATAAACCATTTCGATGACTTTATACGATTCTTTTGTTTTTAAGTACTACTAAGATCCGCAAGACAAGCTCGAAAAGCAAATGATAAAAACAGACTGCTAGTGAGAGCTATTGTAGTGCCAATTTGTGATAGTGTAGGCGTAGCCTTGGATTAACAACACAGGCCTCCACTTACGTCCACTTGATATGATACTGTCCCCGCACTCATATTTCTCTTAGGCTTTACCACAAATGATCTCATACAATTAAAATATAATATCTTTATGAACTGTCACTTATGATCTTCCCTAGTCGAAGATGCGAGACTAAAGAATTTACCCTTTCTTGCTTTACCCCATCTTGCCACTCTTTTACTTGAGGAATTGATGATTATCACAAGCCGAGACAGAGCCTCATGGGACAGTTTGGGCCTGCTGTGCTTTTGAAAAAATTTATACTTTTACTTCTATTAATTAAACAAAAAGAGAAGTAGAAGCTAAAAACAAAAGTTACATATCCTATCTTCTCCAAATAGCTATAAAAGATTTTTGAACACTTTTACCGAGCACAATACTTGCATTTTATTTTGTGCAAAGGACTTCCGAGACCTCCAAAAACAATACCAAACCAGCACAGTGTTTGCTTTCAAATGTTCTTATAGCCCCAGGAACAAAATTTTGAATTGTAACTCTGATCACACAATGGACAGAGGATTTGATGGGACTACCAAAGTCGAACGAAATGATACGTAGCAATACAGAGTTAAACAACACATTCAAAAAGAAAAAACAAACCCGCAGAAAAAACAGAGTGAAACAGTGCTGTACAACAGTAGGCGGCACAACTAAGAACAAACTAGAGCTCCTCTTGCTTCCAAAACAGGTTTAAATGTTGTACAAATCCAAATACTGCAGAGTTGTTTAAAAATAAAAATAAAAATCCAACAAATGCAGAAGGGAAACGCAAGTTCTTATTCTCATCAATCTGTTACATACAGCAGACTGTTCAATCCGCTCCTCCAAATCCAGCCACTGGCAATGCATACTCCCTCAGTTCAACCGGTCATAAAGTTCGGAACTGCAATCTGATGAAACAATAACCAAGCAAAGTAAACATAAAAGAAAAGCCATTAAAAAGGCATATACATCGAAAAGAATTTTAACGGCTCGAAGACATCAAGACTCGTCTTCCGAACTCATGCTTGTTTCTGCAATACCATTTAAGAATATTATTGAAGTGATTAGCTCAAAATCGGGAGGGAACATACAAATAAAATATGCTTCCCAGTACACAATCAAGGCACCTCATAAATACCACAGATAGAGGGTCTGTTTTTTGTTGTACTTTTAACAAGTACTATATGTCAAGTTGGAGATCTAAAAAAAATATTAAGGAGAAAAAATTTAAACACACACACTTAAGTTAATTAAACAAGCAGAAATTAAAATAAAAATTGACAGAAAAAATGAAAAAAGAATGATTCTGAATTACTTCTTTCATCTGTATTACAAGGGTATAAATAGCTAATTCTAATCAGTCAAATAAGAAAACAGGAAAGATATCCCAAAATTAGGGATTATAATCACTACCCTATCAATTAGCTATGATTTACAGGATCTCCTAATTGGCTAGCTGTACAAATACAAACAGATATTTGTTTCCTAAGATAGAAAAACTGTGTATTTTCTATCACTCCCCCTCAAGCTGGTGAGTGGATATCTTCTATTCCCAGCTTGCTAATTATTTCTTGAAATACTGCACTAGGCAATCCTTTGGTGAGCATGTCTGCCAATTGATTCCTGGTTGAGACAAAAGGGGTGCAGATTAAACCACTGTCCAGCTTTTCTTTTATAAAGTGTCTGTCAACTTCGATATGCTTTGTCCGGTCATGTTGCACTGGGTTGTGTGCAATGTTGATAGCTGATTTGTTATCACAGTAAAGCCTCATTGGTCTCCTCCATTCAATCTTTAGATCTTCCAAAATAATCTTCAGCCATAGTAATTCACATATTCCGAGAGCCATTGATCTGAATTCAGCTTCTGCACTGGACCTTGCTACCATATTTTGCTTTTTACTTCTCCACGTTACAAGATTTCCTCTAAAAAAGGTGTAGTAACCTGAAGTGGACCGTTTATTAACCATAGATCCTGCATAATTTGCATCTGTATAGGCTTTCAGAGTTAGTCCCTCTCCCTTTTTGAATAGAATTCCTTTTCCAGGCGTTCCCTTTAGGTACTGTAAAATCCGGTGTACTGCTTTGAGATGAGACCCCTTCGGATTGTGCATGAATTGGCTCACAACACTTATTGCATAAGCTATATCCGGTCGAGTATGAGACAAGTAAATTAGTCTTCCCACGAGTCTTTGATATGAGCGCTTATCCACTGTAATGTCTTGAGGATCATCATTGAGTCTGTGGTTGAACTCTATCAGAGTCTCTACCGGTTTACACCCCAGCTTCCCCGTTTCCTTCAGCAAGTCTAACACGTACTTTTGCTGTGATATAAAGATGCCTTGTTGAGAATGGGCCACCTTAATACCAAGAAAGTATTTCAACTTGCCTAATTCCTTGATCTCAAACTTTTCTACTAGCCTATCCTTCAACTTCTCCATCCCCATCAAATCGTCTCCTATCACTATAATATCGTCCACATAAACCAACAATACAGTAACTTCCCCTGATGCAGAATGCTTGACAGATAAAGTATGGTCTCCTTGACTTTGTTTGTATCCCATGTGGAGCATTACCTTGGCAAATCTCCCAAACCAGGCTCTAGGAGATTGCTTCAAACCATACAAAGCCTTCTTCAACCTGCACACCATATTCTTTTCCTTTTCTGAGCAAAATCCTGGAGGAATCTCCATATAAATCTCTTCTTCAAGATCGCCATGTAGAAAAGCATTCTTGACATCGAATTGATGCAGTCTCCATCCAAGGTTAGCAGCCAAAGACAATAGCACTCTCACGATATTCATCTTGGCCACGGGAGCAAATGTCTCAAGATAGTCTATGCCGTATGTTTGAGTATACCCTTTGGCAACTAATCTTGCTTTGTACCTCTCAAGGGAGCCATCGGACCTGTATTTAACAGAAAAAACCCATTTGCACCCAACTGGTTCCTTCCGTTCAAGTAGTCTCACCAAGTCCCACGTTTGGTTTTTTTCAAGAGCCTCCATTTCAATCTTCATCGCATCCTTCCAATGATCAATTTTAACTGCCTCTGATAAAGTTTTGGGGATAGACACTGTATTTAGGCTAGTAAGGAATGATCTGTGGTTATGAGATAAATTCTTATAGGACATAAATAAATGTAAAGGATGTTGAGTACAGGCTCTTGTTCCTTTACGAATAGCTATAGGAATATCATAATCATTTGGTTCATCACTAACCACTGGAATAACATTATCAGGAGACGCAGGATTAACAGTTACCTCAACAGGATCGGATTCGGATGGTTGAACCTGCACAGATTGAGGAATTGGTGCCTTCTTCCTTGAGTAGGTCAACAGTGGACGAGTGGAGCTTTGAGTCTGCTTCTCATTTATCATTTCTTGGACAGAACTGTGATGTTTGGGTTCGGTTCAGGCTGGGGGTTTGGAACTGACGCTTTTGGGATTGGCTCAGGCTGGAAGTTTGGAAAGGTGGTGTTTGGGTTTGGCTCGATTTGAGTGTTTGTGTTTGGGTTTGGCTCGGGAAACTCATGAAGAAACAGGTCTCTATCCTTATTTTCTTTGAATGAGGTCTCCCCCTGAAGATAAGGACTAGAGAAGTATTGTTCTGTTTCGACAAACGTGAGATCAGCAGACACATATGTTTTTCTTGTTAGAGGATGATAGAACTTATAACCCTTTTGAGTAGAAGAGTACCCAATAAAGACACATCGAAGAGCTCGTGGATCAAGTTTTCCCCTGTTTTGAGAATGCACATGAACAAATGCAACGCAACCAAATATTTTTGGAACAAGACCATTTGAGGCATGGAAATCAGGAAAGAAGTTTTGAAGAATTTCCATAAGACTTTTAAGGTTAAGGACCCTCGTTGGTAACCTATTGATCAGATGAGCTGCTGTTAGAACAGCTTCCCCCCAGTATTGTTTTGGGACATTTTTTTGAAACATAAAGGCTCTTGTCATGGCCAGAAGGTGGCCATTCTTCCTTTCTGCCACTCTGTTTTGTTGGGGTGAATTGACACACGAAGATTCATGAATTATGCCCTGTTTTTGGTAATGAAGGGATAGGAGCTTATTGAAATAGTCTTTAGCAATTATCTGATCAAAACCTTTTAATCCCTACCCCAAATTGAGTTTTGACCATATTGTAAAAGGTTGGAAATATTGAGCTCACATCTGACTTATTTTTTAGGAAGAAAATCCAAGACACACATGTACAATCATCAATAAACGAAAACAAACTACCAAGCCCCATAAATATTAGCAACAGTTGAAAGTCCCCAAATGTCACTATGAATAAGATAAAATGGAATAGACATTCTTTTATTGCTTATTTGAAAAGAAGCACGTTTGTGTTTTGCAAGTTCGCACACATCACAATGAAAACTTTCAACGGACAATCCTTTGAACAATAAAGGAAACATACTTTTAAGAATACTAAACGATGGGTGACCAAGACGAAAATGTTGAAGCCAAATTTTGTCTTTATTGGAAGTCAAAGACTCGGAAAGAAATAATAAAGGCGAAGAACCCGTGGATTCAGCTTTTCCAGTTGATTCCTCAAGGTAGTAAAGACCGTCCCTCTCTCTAGCACGTCCAATCATCCTCCTCGTTCCCTGTTCCTGAAACACACAATGAGATGGGTGAAAAATCACACTTCAATTAGAGTCTTTGGTGAGTTTCTGTATGGACAGAAGGTTGGTGTATAGCTTGGGGACATGGAAAACATTTTTGAGTGTGGTAGAATTATTTATACGAATATCCCCTTAACCAGCAACAGTTGTTACTGAACCATCTGCTATTGTTATCTTTCGGTTGCTAGGACATGGAGTATATGACAGGAATTTTTGTGAAGAATAGGTCATATGATTCGTGGCACCTGAATCTATAATCCAGACATTGGAAGAGTCCTTACCCAAGACTTAAATGCATGAGGAGTGGTGGTTATACCTGTGAATGCCAATGAGCAGGTACCTGAGTTGGATGGCTTCTCTAGTGTCATCAGCAGATTCTTCAACTTCTCAAGTTCTTCACTATTGAAGGTTACGTTCAGCTTTTCTTGGGAGTCTGGATTGTCTGGTTCTATCCTGGCCGTGTATACTTGCTTCTGTCTACTCCAATCAGAGAAATTTTGAGGCCTGCCATGAAGTTTCCAGCACGTGTCTTTTGTGTGCCTTGACTTTTTACAATAGGTGCACCATAGCGAGTCCTTATTGACTGTCTTCGTTGATTCCCTGTGTCTGTTATTTCCCCCGAGTGTTGCTCCATGCTGGGATTCTTCATGTTTGCATTCTTTGACACCAAAGCCGATCCTTCTACTGTAGGAGTATCAACCATTACTGCTCTTCTCCCTTCCTCAGCTAGTACTATTGCAATGGTCTCATTCAGCGATGGCAGGTCTTCTTTTCCGAGTATTTCTATTCTTACTGCATCAAACTCAATATTTAATCCAGCAAAGAAGTCATAGTTTCGGTCTTTCTCTACAAACCTTTTAAGGGCAGCCGCATCTTCACTACACTTCATTTGAATGCTCTGATAGTGATCCATCTCCTGCCACAGACCTTTTAAAAGGTTTGAATACTCTGTGATTGAACGATCTCCTTGTTTGGTGGCGGTGACCTTGGTCTTGATTGCATAGATCTGGGCTGCATCACGTACCTTGGAGTAAGTCTGCCTCACAGCCTCCCAAATGTCCTTAACAGTGTTAAAAAACATGCACGTATCACTGATTTCTGGAACCATTGAGTTCCACAACCAGGACATCACCATGGAGTCTTGTTCATCCCAAGCATCGAACCTTGGATCTCCCTGTTTAGGCCCATTGCCGAGTAGATGATCTTGCTTGTCTCTTCCTTTCAAAAATGTACGAACCATTTGTGACCACTTCAAGTAATTTTTCCCGTTCAATTTGTAGGCTGCTTGAATATTCTGCAATTCTACCATTGGCGCTGGATTGCTGTTTTCAATCACTGCAGTCTCTGAGATGTTGCTAGTTGCAGAGGTGTTGGTCATTTTCTTGGACGGATTTGAGGGGTGATTAATTTAGGGTTTGAAGGTCGATGAAGAAGGTAAGATGAACACAAAGAAGGCTGTTATAATTCCAGAAAAATTGGGCCTAAAGCTCTGATACCATGACAGAAAAAATGAAAAAAGAATGATTCTGAATTACTTCTTTCATTTGTATTACAAGGGTACAAATAGTTGATTCTAATCAATCAAATAAGGAAACAGAAAAGATATCCCAAAATCAGGGATTATAATCACTACCCTATCAATTAGCTATGATTTACAGGATCTCCTAATTGGCTAGCTGTACAAATACAAACAGATATTTGTTTCCTAAGATAGAAAAACTATGTATTTTCTAACAAAAATAAAAAATAAAAATAAATAAAAAGAGTAGAAGCGACTGTGAATTAAAAAATTACCAAAGGAAAAGCCCTAGACCAAATATTCAGGAATACAAGTGACGGAACGTGTTGGACTTTGTAGAAATCCTCTCCTCCTTCTGCAATCTCATTTTGAATTCCCTAGGCATACTTTCAATCTCCACTTCTGTAAGAGTTGTAACATATCTTAATCCTTCAGGAAGTGTCGTCCACTTCCAGCAATTGAAAATCCTCAAATGCCGAAGTCTAGGAAAGGCCCCTTTGTCTATCCTCCACTCCTTGAAATCTTGACGATGAAAGGAAAGAGATTGGAGTAGAGGGAAACCGCCTCAGGAGCAAACCATCTCATCCCCCACAAAGCTATAGGACCAAAAGGAAAGGACCTTTAAATAAGGTAGCTTCTCCAATGTTCTCATTGGATCCTCCTTAAGACGAGTATGAACTAACTTTAATTTCACAAGGTTAGTGGAGAACTGGTTGACTTCTGGTAACTTTATTATTGGCGTCTCCAATTTTAGCTTATAAATTTGAGGATAGCACGACATAACTGGTACAATATCTATCTCGACCTCATCCAAAGAGCGCACCTTTAGAGACTGAAGGCAATTAAATCTGATGCCTGTGGCACTGTTGTATATTCTTCCCAAATCTTTATGGACACAGAGACCTAATTTTTTGAGATCCGTTAGCTGTAGAAATTCATTCACATCAACGTACTTTGTTGGAACCTGGCACAACGTTTGCAATTTGCTAAGATTACTTAACCGTAAATATCTGCCACTGACACGGGTAATGCAACCTGGTAAGTATAAATGTCGCAGCTACTCCAACCTCCAAATCACATTTGGTACTTCCTTCATCAATTGCAATAAAATTAAAGTTTGCAGGCATCTCAAATTTCCAATAGAAGATGGGATCGCTACCACATTGTTGGGGGAGAGACTTAGAAACCTCAAGTGGATTAGCTGTCTGATTTCTTTAGGCAGCTTCCAGCAATAATCAGCCTGGATCACTGTGCTGGTTTCAAGTCTCAAAAACCTAAAGCATCTGAAAGCGACTGAGCAAGGGTTTCGATGCTCGTACTGCAATCCCGACTCCTAAATCCACAACTGCAAGAGACCTAAGAGAGCCATCTCTATTACCAATAAAGGGAAACAAATCACCAACATCTGTATTAGCATAGATGGAAACTCTTCGTACCTTGCTTTTTGGCACTACATATGTTTCGAAACCAAAAAATGAAGCTTCTTCCACCACATCTCTCTTCCTCAAATCAACTAACTGAAGAAAGTTTTCCTCTTCAGCCTTCAATAAGCACAAGTCCCGCATGAGATCATGAATACTGAAGATTTTCATTCTTCCTGTGGAACCCCATTTTTCTACCCGAATCATCTGTCTGTCCACTAACTCACCCAAGTACTCATATGCTATATCCTCGATAGTTTCACTTGAACTTCTTTGATGCAATTTTTTTTTCTTTTTTGTGTGTTTTGTTTTATATTTTAAGAATCATTTTTTTAAGTTTTTAAATGTATATAACTTAATAAAAAAAAATTTTAAAACAGTAAAAAAAAGGAGAAAATGGGATATATATATTTTATTTTGTTATAATGTTTTTATTAGGGTTAGTATTTCCCGGTTCTTTTAAGTTTAAAGATTTTTTTTTTGTTTTCTGCTTTATTTTTGTTTTAATTTTTTTCTTTAAATGAGTATAACTATAGAAAATTTTTTTCTTTTTTGCTTTTGTTTTCGTTTTTATTATTGTTAGTACTATTATTATTTTGATTTTACATCTTCACTGTTGAGAGAGATTTTGAGAATAATCATACTTATTATAATTATAATATTTATCTTAACCAACTATTTTTATCATATAATACTTAATTTTTTTATTTATTTTTTTCTTTCATCCTTATGTAATGCACAGGTATTAAACTCGTACTATTAAAAAAAAGAGTAACTGTAGACAGCTGGCGACGTAATAGAGAGTTTTTACCTTTTGTCTTCCGTGGAACTTGAGTAATATTAGTCTAACCCCACACGTATGACTTGAGGTGTCTCGTGACCCATATTATGTTAAGTAGTCTTGCAAAACACTAATAAATTAGGGAGGTCCAAGCAAAAAGTGTATCTCGAATTATTCAACTAGAAGAGTAGTACTCAAGCAAAGAAAGCAATTATATTCATAGTTACCGTTACATAGTCGCGAAATAAATAACGATGAAATTAGCCTATTATTTTAGTAAGAGTGTACATTAAAGAGTAAAGTTTTTGGAGAGCTTATATAAGAATAATTGTTTTAGTAGATGTAAAATGAAAAAAAAAATGTAAAGTTTTTTAGATAAAATTTAAAAAAAATTAAAAGTTTATTGGCAGAAATCCCTAATTCAATCGAGAATGGTTCCGCCCCTGAATATAGATAGTGTTATTCAATTCAATTGGATAACTAATATTGGAGAATCATATCAATTAAGTTTCACTTACAAATCTTATAAAGAAGACTCGTATCCTCTTAATTGTAATGATCTTTGACATTGTTAATAATAAACTATCGTTTTAAGACCTACCAAATCGACAACTTATTAATACCGTTATAAATTATTGTTATAACTTTTTCACGTCAACATTTACTTTACTATATGACATTATTATTATTATTATTATTATTATTATTATTAGTAAAATTACTCTAATAAAACCGAGATTGTTCTAGCTTGGTAGTTTTTTAATATAACAAACCAAACATTTTTTTTCTACAGGACACATAAAAAAAACAAAACAAAACAATTTTACTGTGGCTAGGTATATGATTTGATTTGAAAAATGGGCATTTAATTAATTCACAACTACATATTATGACTGCAATAAATATAATTGTACGACCATTGCAAATAGTATTTTTTTAATTATTTTTTCCTGTTGATGGAACAGTTTGATATGTTGAATTGATTTCACTACTAGAAAATGTGGATACCACGACTGATATTCGACGACCGTTTTTAAAAAAACCGTCGTCGTAATTTTGGAAAAAACATGAAGCCAAAAAGCACACGAAAACCGTCGTGGAAGCTCGAACTTCCACGACGGTCAACAAAGACCGTCGTGGTAGCTCGGAGCTACCACGACGGGCACAAAGACCGTCGTGGTAAGTCCTGTTTCGGGACCTACCACGACGGGCAAAAGACCGTCGTGGTAGGTCCCCGAAACAGGACCTACCACGACGGTTTTTGCACGTCGTGGTAGGGTAACTACCACGACGGTCTTTTGCTCGTCGTGGTAGGTTACCTTTTCTGGGACCTACCACGACGATCACAAAAGACCGTCGTGGTAGGTGACCTTTTCGGGGACCTACCACGACGGTCAAAAGACCGTCGTGGTAGGTCCCCGAAAAGGGGATACCACGACGGTCTTTGACCGTCGTGGTAGGTCAAAGACCCGAGGTCCCGAAAGGGGATACCACGACTGTCAAAGACCGTCGTGGTATCTACCACGACGGTCAATGACCGTCGTGGTAGATGCCATACCACGACGGTTATTGTGAAAACCGTCGTGGTATCTGTGCCGCGAAATTTAAAAAAATATCTGGGAAGTGTGCCTTTGTGCAAGTGGCCGAAACACTTAGCATCTTTTATGCATAAGAACAAAACGAAATCATCATTCACTCCACTTTCTCTCTCAGATTTTTGACATCTCCCTCCAACAAGTTTTCGGATTTCCATCGTATTTCTCTTTAACTTTTTGCCTTGCATCCTCCATTATCTCTCTTTGTTTGTCTTGAATCCTCCATTATCTCTCATTGTCGTCCATCCTCCATTTTCTCTCCTTGCTTCTATCACTCCATTTTCTCCGAATCTTGTTGTGTTTCGCCGTCCTCCACGCTCACGCCAACGCCGTCGCGAAGCCCACGCCGTCGCCAAGGCCGACCCCCAACCTTGCTCGCCGGTGCCAATTTACCCATATTTTCGGCACACTAAACGAGTAAGTTTATGTTGGCTATTTCATGAAACGGTTGATAGAAGTTAGCTAAGACAATAGTAAACTTTATTTCAAGGCCACGTTGTATGTTGATTGTTGATTGTGTTTGTGAAACTTTATTTGGGTCATTTGTGAAAGGGAAAAAACAGAAACTTTATTTGGGTAAAATCCCGTAGTGGTACCATGGGGTACCACGACGGGTCAAAGCCCGTCGTGGTATCTCAGCGTACCACGACGGTCAAGGACCATCGTGGTAACCACGACGGTCTTTGACCGTCGTGTTATCTTGTCTACCACGACGGTCAAAAAACCGTCGTGGAATCCAAAAACATACCACGACTGTGGATTCCACGACGGTTTAAAAACCGTCGTGTAAGTATTAACACGACGGTTTTTAACGGTCGTCGAATCTCTATTTTGTTCTAGTGTTTATTATTCTATGAACTAAATTTATACAACACGACAATGACCTTGCAAACAACAACAACAAAAAAAAAAAAAACAAAAAAAACAAAAAAAAAAGTAGACACAATAACTTGTAAATTGATTTTTGTTGTTTTTCAGATGCATAACTGTCGTCACTCGTTAATTGAATATATATACATTGACCCTAATGAAAAACGATATGAGTGACTAAACGACAATGACCTTTCAAACAACAAAAAGACAGCACAACAACCTATAAATTGATTATTGTCGTTTTTCCGATGGATAATTGTCGTTACAGCTCGTTAATTGAATAAACAGTGACCCTAATAAAAAATGCTATGAATGACTAAACGATAATGGCCTTGCAAACAACAAAAAGTAAACACAATAACCTGTAAATTGATTATTATCATTTTCCGATACATAATTGTCATTACAGCTCGTTAATTGAATATTTATAATTGACCCTAACAATATTAATGAATGCTTATATATAGTGCAAAAACGAGCCAATCAGAAGTGCATATATATATATATATAAGTATATATTAGAGAGTTCTATCTCCATAACATGAAATAAATAAATAAAACTGCATCCATTTTTGGGGACAAAATGCAAGGATTTTGACGTGCATTAATCCTTGTCAACACAATAAACCATGTAGGGCTCAACTACTATAATATGAAGACATAAATTGAAAATCTAAAACTTATCATAGGAACTGGATTGTTACCGTATCAATAGATATATTATTATTTTAGGCGTTAGATTAATTTTTTAACGATCTGATTTGTCAGTATCCATACTAAAAATTTACATTATCACATGCATAACTGTTTATAATTTATAAATCATATTGTTGAAAAATTAATCTACCAGTTAAAATAACAGGTCCTACGGATAGAGGTAACAATTCCTCCCCCTAAGTTTTTCCAAATTAATGAAAAATAGTTATCGTAAAAGGTCTTTTTGCTAGTTCTATGCCTGCAAATGATCATGACATGAAATGCGGATACGGTGCCTAACTACTAACGATGCAATCTCTTCTTTCTTCACTGAAAGGTTACTTCACTTTCTTAACCCTCAAAAAAAAAAAAAAAAGTGGAAAAAATAAGAAGAAAAACAAAAAGAATGAGATACATATCCCCTAGGTATTTGGTATCACATTCATAATATATGTTTTTATATGTACATATGCTCAGTTAAGAAGGAATCTAGAAGGATAAGGATCAACAGAAGGAAAAAAGGTTTTTCTTTTGTATGTGACAGTGATATAGACTTGATAAAAACGAAATTTGTGATTAACATTATCCCAATGGCCTATATTTGACTTTTATGAAGGATTATAATCAGTGAATCCAGGATTTCAATTCAATAAGAATACAAGTAAAAACTAAAATTTTAAACAATTATATCTCCCTATTAGAATTGATGAGTCCAATTTCCTTTTATAATAAAAAATCACAACACATCTGTTTCACAAAATTCAAAAAATAATTTTAATCACTCTATAATAATATTATGCATATTCTAAAAAATAAAATATCAAGAAAATTGAAAAACAATATGATGAATATAAAAAGAAATAAAATACTATTCGATCATTGAAATTAATATTTTTTTAGTATTAGAAAGTTCATTATATCTTTATAACATTTCATCACGTCAATAAATATAAAATTTACATTCATCTATATATAAAAGTCATCCATTAGTCCCCATGTAGTCTTGTGGGTGCCTGCTATGTTTACCGTTTCTTCAATTCAATTTTGACACCAAATTGCTTAAATACTTTTAGTATTTAACTCATGTTTATGTGGTTAAATTATTAGATTTAGAACACATGATAAATAAAAAATAAAAATTAAAGAGCCTATAAAAGAATAGGAAAATATGTATATAAGATATGGGCTTAGCCAACATATGATCATCAAAATAAGAGAACAAGTACAATAAAGTAATACTCTCCTGTTCGATAGAACAGTCATCTAGCGTATAAATATCCGTGTAAGAGATCGACACAATTTGAGAAAGAATGTAGTACAACCCATTAGAGAGAGAGAAGGAGAGAGCTAGAGAGAGATAAGAAGAACTCTCCCGTTGGGCTGTCCGACGGTACCATACGAAGAGTTCTCGTGTGTGTTGTGTGGAAAGGTCTGTGATCGATCTGTGCGGTTACTCAAGCATGACCGTCAGATTGGGAACGAATGGTGAGGATGAGATAAGGCTATTGCAGGGATAATGAGGAAATTTCCAATAGGTGTACAAGTAGGGTTCAGAAGTAAAATGATATAGTAAGTAAAAAACAATATAACCCACTTCATTGGGAGTTGGCGAATATGGCCGGCCAGGAAAACCAACAATGTACATATTATCATTTTTTTGTTTGTTTGTTTGTTTGTTACACATTGATGGTTTTCCTGATCGGCATGACCGATCAGGCCGGTCAGGAAAACCAACAATGTACACATTGTCACTTTTTTGTTTGTTTGTTTGTTTGTTTGTTACACATTGATGGTTTTCCTGACCAGCATGACCGGTCAGGCCTGTCAGAAAATCAGCAAAGTACACATTGTCACTTTTTTTTTTTTTTTTATATTGTTGGTTTTCCTGACCAGCATGACCGGCCTGGCCAGTCAGAATTTTTTTTTTCTGACCGGGGTGTTCTTTTTCGGTCAGGAAAATCAGCAATGTACACGTTGTCACTTTTGTTTATTTGTTTGTTACACATTGATGGTTTTCCTGACCGGCATGACCGGTTGGGTCGGTCAGGCTGGTCTGAAAAATCAACAAAGTACACATTGTCACTTTTTTTTTTGGGCGAGGAGCAGTGGGGGGTCTTCTTTTTTCGGCGAGGAGCTTCAGTGGGGGGCTTCTTTTTCTTCGGCGAGGGAGGGGGATGAGAGACAAAGAAGGCAACGGGAGGGGAGTAGGTATTTGACTGCCTTTTGACTTCCCTTTGCCGCCCAATCTTCTGTGCCTTTTTTTTTTTTTTTTAATTGAAGATAGTTGAAGGAGCTTTTGGTCTTTTTATTTAAAAATTGAATTAAAAAAAATAAAAATAAAAAGGCAATTAGAATGGAGGTTATATTTGCATGGTGGTTCATTTTTGGCTTATATATGCAAAAGATCCAAATAATACGCCAAATCAGTAAAAATAACAAAGATTAAGACCCATTGAGAAAAATTCAAACTCCTTCACTATTCAAGCAAAAGTTTAAAAGAAGAAGAAAAAAAAAAAAAAAAACACTCCGAAATTTCACCAAGCACCTCAAAAGAAAATAGCACACAATGCATGCATAATCCAAACAAGTAAATTTTCACCATCATTTTCTCAGCAGCCAAACATGGGCACAACAACAAAGAAGAGAAAATGTTAGCGAGAGAGAGAAAGGGATACCATTGTCTTTCTTAGCATTCTGACGCCGTCTCTTGCGGCTGCGAACCGAGTCGGCGGGGTTGGAGCTTCCCTGGCCGTCCGATATCGTCCCCGACAAAGCGCCGATGATCTCGATCCTGAGAGTGCGATCGAAGAAATTGCTGTCATTGAAGGCGAAGTCGGAGTCGGGATTGGAGCTGGGGGTGGCAGCCGCACCTGCTGGCGGTAATTCCGAGACCATGTTCTTCCTCGTACCGCCGACTTTCGATTCCCCACAAGCCCGACTTTTCACCCTCTCAATCTCAAACGGGAGCCAAAAACCAAAAAATAAAAATAAAAAAAAAAAAGAAGAAGAAGAAGAAGAAGAAGAATGTGTATATACTCGTGAAGAAATCGCTCATAATTCTGAAGCAAGCTTGGGAACCAAAAAAATAAAATTAAATAAAAATTAAAAAATAACAATTTTCCTTCTTTATTCTTCTTCGTCTTCTTAATGTAATATTTTTTAAATTTGCATTCTGGTTTATAACATCCTCCTTATTTTTCTAGAAGTTTGGTCATGCACTTGATCTTCTTACATTCTTCTATGTTTTAGGCTTAAAGTTTTGATTTTTTTTTTTTTTTTTTAAGGTTGGACATTGAAAAATAAGATTTTAACGGGAAAGTTTGTTCTTTTTTAAGCTTAACTTAACAGTTATTCATACCTATTTTTAATTTTGAAAATTTGAGTTTATTTAGTATTTTTAAAGTTTGAATTTAGAAGAAAAAAAAGGCGGTTAAAGCAATTATGAGACTTCCGAATTCCGATGAAGAATATAAATTGGTTTCTTATTCTGTTAATGATACCTAAGTCCCGAAGTCCTCGGAGTATCTTTTAAATATTTGTCTTTATATGTATGGGAAATTTGTTGTTGATTCTGTCCAGTGTCCCACTCCTTTCCTTGTCGCCTTCTGACCCACAGGACTATATGATGACGACTTTCAGAGCTAATTTTTGATATTTAAATTCAAGAAACTAAGGTTCCCTTTGGATAGCATATCTATTTTCAGAAAGAAAATTTTTTTATTTAAAATGAAAAGTCATTTTAATTTGATAATAAGATAGTATTTGAATATGTAAAAAATTCTTTTTAAAAATAAAAATTTGTTTGGAATGAAAAGAAATGGTATTAAAAATAGTGTATAGTGATAAGATTTTCAAAAGATTCTTTTTCTTTTTCCAAAATGTTGCCGTACAAAATAAGTTTGAACTTAAGATAATTTTCTTTTTTCAAAATGAGAGAATGAAGGAAAAAGTTAAGAAAAACACACTTTTGTAAAAATTTTCCAATTTTCGAACTTGGACATGTAATCCAAACAAAGGGTTATTTTTTTTCATAAACAAGAGCTATTTTTTTTATTTCAAAAGAAAGGCTAAATTTTTTAGTTTAGTCTTTTTTTTTTTTTAAGGATAATATTTTTTTTTTTGTAGATCTTTCTTTAAAAAAAAAATTTAAACGATAGTGATTAATAAATTGATAAGAAATGATAACATATAAGTAAATCTAGGATCCCCTAAAAAAAGGAAGGATAGCCTCTCATAATATCACAGTAGGAAACTAGGGCATAATAGCAGGTGTATTTCATCTTAGAGTTTGTTAACCCTGATATCGATATAAAGGATTACATATAAACGTTGTATAATTGATTATTAAACTAAAAGCGACAACGTGTCACCGTAATCTTAAAATCGACAAATAGGAATACGTTACCTTATAATGAGCCATGTTAGGAATGACAAATGATTTCTAACCTCACAAATATCAGAGTACGACATATCTAACTATCTAAGAAAACTTTTTATTTATTTATTTTTAAATCATTTAAAAGCTTATAACCAAGCAATTGAAAACTTCTTCTTAATTTATTTTCTAATAATATTTTTCTCTCACTTTTGTTTATTGAAACTCTTAAAAGAATATTGTTGATAAATACATGGAGTAGGGAGAGGTGGGAAAGGAGATATTTATAAATACAAAATTGAAAATAGAATGTTTTATCTCACCCCCCAAAAAAAAAAAAAAAAAAAAAAAACTAAACGCAGAAGAAGAAGAAGAGTATACAGGGTGGTTTAAAAAAAAAAAAGAGAGAGTGTTAGTTTAGGGCTTTTTAAATTGACACCTTATGTGTCTTGTGGATATTACAAACACTCTTTCTTAATCATACATTCTAAGTCCTTATCCTCTAATTTTAATAAAAATTAAAAAAAAACGGAGGAAAACACACCCCTTATTTAAGCTTTGTTTGACACATTAGTTTAGTTCTAACTAAACTTTACTTTTTTTTTTGTTGGATTTTTATCTTTTTTATGAAAAATCAATAAAAATTATAACTAGTTTTTAAAAGGTCAACCAAACGACCTAAACAGATGCTTAGTTGATCATGACAAAAAATAATTGTTTTTTTATTTATAAATTTTTATTCATTTCTAGTTGAACCATATAGTTTAGTATCTGTTTGGTAAAATTGTAATTTTCAGAAGTAGATTTTAATAGGTTTAAAATTTTAATTTAACTATTTCATTTTCTAAAAAAACTTGTTTTTATATTCTTAAAAAAAAAAAAAAAAAGTTGCGTGCCTGAAACAGTGAAACTGAAAGGGAGTCAGTGTGGGCTTGTTCGGTGGGATGGGGGTTTATTGAGAAGTCGTCGTGGGCTCATTGGTGGTGGGTATGTTAAGCTAGCACAGGAAAAGTGTTAGTCTCCTGGCCTCGCTACAGGATGGGTCGCCTGAGCTCACGCCTGTAAGGCCCGCGTGAGGATCGGGACAACCTCATGGCTCATGCGACGGTGTATTAGTCGCTTGGGTCACGGGGCAGGGCCGCAGGGGAGATTTGATGATCGGCATTCGCTTGCGTTAAGGGCGGCGTCAAAAATATACTTCACTGGAAATGTACACCAATTTTTTTTTTTTTTTTTTTTTTAATAAATAACATCAAAACATGAAAACATGAAAGCAAAAAAAGTAAAATTTAGCAAGGTTATGTACGAATTTAAAACTTTAATGGGGAGTGCAAAAAAAAAATTATAAAATTTTTTAATAAATTAATTTTCAGTATGGTTGTGTGAGTATTTTTTATTTTTAGTGGGGGTAAAATAGGAGTTATGTGAGAATTCTTTTTTTCTTTTTTTGGTTTAAGTAGTGGTAAAATAGAAAAACTATTAAATTTTTGGAGTGGAGTTAAAAGAAAAGAAAAGAAAAGAAAAAAGGATTTATAGTTAAATAGTCTTTTTTCAAGAAATTTTTTAATAAAAAGTTGAAGTTTTTAAAAATTAGTTAAAAAGTCTTTTCTTTTTTCTTAAAATGATTAATTACTTTTCTTAAATAGTCAATCAATGATCATATAATAGTTAATCAGTAATTGACTTACGATCAATTATCGATTAACCATAACGTAAATAATCAAATCTCATAATCAATTAATGATTGACCATTAGTTAATCATCAATTTTCATAGACAATCATTATTAACCATTTAGTCAATCATTGATTGACCGAATTTGAAGAATAACAAAAAACCATTTTCTGAAATTAAAAAAAAAAAAAAGTCAGGTCATCTATTAGATTATGTGATTAAGAAAGATAACACAACCTAATTTTTTAAAATAAAAAGTTCAATGTAAATCGGCCTCTAGGTCATTAGCGCTACTTAACGAGGGTCCATTTGTCTTAACTCTTGGAAGCTAATTTAGGGTTTCAACAGTGTTGAAGTAAATCAACATCCATGATCAATACCAACATCTTGCAATCAGCCGTGCGGCCGCGAAGGGTAGTCTTCGACCTCGGGATTAGAGGAGATTCCGAGTACCGGCATCAAGGAGATGGTGTAAGGTAGTGATTAGGGAGAGAGAGGGGGCTTGCTGGAGTTGGAATCAAAGTGGGGAGATAGAGGGGCGGAGTTGATGTTGGAGTGAAAAGAGAGATGGAGAGAGGGTGGCGTCTGCAAGAGAGATAAAGAGAAAGAATGAGAACAAAGGAAATAAACCTTTAGATTTGAGGGTAAAATTGTGTTGGTCATATTTTTTATTTTTATTTTTTTAAGTGTAATGGAAGATATTACAATAATTAAAAGGAAAGATTAGATAAATAAGCTGATTTTAAATACTTATTTAAATAAATGATGAAATTTTTAATTTAAAAAAAATGATCGTTAATCCTTGATCGGTTAAAAATGCATATTAATACTAATCAATTATATGTTAATCATAGTCAAACAATCGATTAGTAAATGATCATTATTTTTAAACTATCATTTTTTAATATTTTTGTAACGGGTGAGTTTAGAACAAAATTTCAAACGGGGCCTATTTTCCTTTAACAAAAATTTAAAGACAGTTTTTCAAAGGGATATGATCATACGAAATTTTCACTTTCAAGGAGGAAAGCGTTTAATTAATTAATTAGCTCTTTTTGTGAGCTTCTTCTATAAAGATGGTCTCTCGGAATTTCTCTCTCTCTCTTTGATTTGTCTTAAATTGAAAAAGATGTTGAGGGTCTGTTTGGTTGGTTAGTTTAAGTTGAAATATTTTAGTTGTAATAGTAAATTTTTTTGAATTTTCAGGAAAAACAAAAAAACTTTTTGGGAAAAAGACAAAAAGAAAAATATAGTTTGAGTTGAAATGAGATGATGAGACAAACAAAGTCTAAGAGTTGTACTTGATGTTGCTTGGGAATTTCGTGGAGATATTCTATCTCTGTTACAAGTTCTTTTAACCTTTTCATGTGGAAGAAATCCTTCAGAGTGTGCTAATTACTGCATAGCTTCAGTGGTACACGAAATTTTCGAATCGTATTTATGACTTGTTTGGTAATCAAGTCCATTTTAAACTAAAATATACTTTTTTTTAATCTCAATTTTTATTTTTTTTCGAAAAAGTTTTTGTTTTTTTCTGAAAAAATTTCTGTTTTTTCTGAAAATTCAACAAAAATTTTTAACTCAAACTTAAAATTTTCAACTCAAATTTAAAATTTTCAAATTTAACTCATTTATCAAACGAACCCTTAGTCATTTGCTCATATACATGTTCCCAAACAGGCAATTGAAATGGAAGCCTAGAAATGATCGGATTATATATATTCATGTTCACATGTTTTCATCTAAAATGTTACCATTTGAACAAATTTGTATATCAGACGGACCGTTTAACTTCTGATTTGTACTTCATGGACACTGTGCTGTTCATCTGCTTGTGGAGGACGCTATTGAATGAGAGATGCCCAAATAGCTTTTCGAAGAAGTGAAAACGCCAAAGCAGAAAAGCATTTGAGATGACCAACTCATAAGATGCGTAATAGTTCTCTTAAAAAAAAAAAAAAAAAACCGTATAGTTGGGAACACCATACAACTCTCTTGAGATTAACGCTTGAACTGTATGTATATTTTTTCATTTATGTGGGATTTCAACTTGGGATCTAATAGGTTTTGTTATATGTTTCTTAGGTACATAAAACTGCTAAACGTTGTTAAGGGATTTTTTTTTTTTTATTAAGCGAACTCAAATACGCTTACTTAGAATACGAGAATTCTATGATACGGTATTTAAAAAAAAAAGAACTTATAGGTGAGATTAAAATATATTAATTTTATGTATCTTTTTAATTGATATGATTTTGATTAGATTTTAACCATGAGAAACATGCACTATTATAGAGATTTTTGTTACGGTAGAAAGCAAATTTTTTTTTTTCAAGAAGTAACGAAAGGAGGCAACCAAAATTAGCATATTCCCCTTAGTGTTATCAAAAGAGCTCTGCAGACGTTGAAGGGAATATTTACTGACTAGCAGGTCCCATCTTTTAAGAAAGAACGCGTCACCCTAATCTCATCAAATATGCTAATGTTAAAGATATGTGTAGACGTAATTTCAAGCACTCTCCGTAGAATACTAACTTATATAAAATACACTTTCACATTTAAGACCCTCGAGCAAACCACCAAACATTCAAATATTTACCCAATGACTCATAATAATAATCCATTACTGCCAGGTCAGGCCGCGAACAGCTAGTTTAGGATATGCTCACAAGGCCGCAAACAGCTGTAAGTCTCTCCTTTCATGTTTTCACACACACTTAAGTGGTTTCCTATTTTCATTAATTTATACAACCATAATTGATAATCATTCTTAAGAGATCATATTTTCAATAAATTATCCTTAGTAGGAATCCGGTCCCAAAAGTGTACTCTGGTCGTTTTCTTGTTCTTTTTTTCTTTTCTTTTTTTTTTTTTTGAAATGAATTACTTTTTTCTTCTTTTTTTTTGGGGGGGTGGGGGGACTGATGAAGAACGTTGGTTGGTTTTAAATACATAAAAGGAAGTCACTTTAAAAAAAAAAAAAAATTTAATAATTTCAATTTTTTTGGGCCCAGAGCATGCCTTCCAAGTGCTTGTAAAAAAGCATCAACAAAATTATCAATTGCATAGTCAACTCATCATTCCACACGCCAAAGCTTCCCTCCATTTACATGAGCAATCAACGGCTGTGTTTAGTACTGTTTCCTCCCATGTTTATGGGCCAAGCTTCTTTTATTTTTATTTTTATTTTTATTATTTATTTATTTTTTCCACATTAATTAGTCTATCCATTGCTTGCTTAACAAATTGAAAAAGAAAGACTACTCAAAGAGATTGCTTCTTCTCACATTAAAATCTGGTTTTAAATCCAACTGTTTACTGACCAAAAGTCTTGTTTTTGCAAGCTTTTATGTTTGTTGTTTGTTCTGTTCTGACAAAAAGTCAAAGTGAAATACTGATAAATTAAAAAATAATAAAAAAAAAAGATGGTTCAAAGTCCTCTATCCTCTCATGGGACCCTCTTTCTTAGCTTGCTCACAGCTAACGTTCTTTTTCTTTAATAGAAAACAATTCATCAATTCAAACAGGACCCAGACACACTTACAAAACACTTTAAAGAACATATTTTCCTTGAAACCCCAAAAAAAAAAAAAAAAAAAAAAAAACGATTTTCCTCTCTTTTTCATAATAATTATTATTCTGCTTCCCAAGTTTTTTTCTTTTAAAAGATTGTGATGTTTTGCACTTCACCTGTTATGTCTTGAGCTCTCAAGATCTCAGTTTTTGTTTTAGAGGGATCTAACATGGGCATGAACTTGATGTTTTTTCTGCTCTTACCTTCCCTTTTCCCTTCCTTGGCAACCAGCTTGGTGAACAAGTCTGCAGCTGATTCTTTAGATTCTTTACTCGAAGATTTTGCCTTCAAGACGCTTGTCGAACACCGGCCTCACACCGGCGTCCTCTACAAAGCGAGCTCCCCTGCAAATCTCTCTGGCATAGAAGTATCGGTTTTAAAGCTGAGAAGCCGGACATTGTGGAATGGAGGAGCTAATTTCAGCCACTTCAGCATCCCATCAGGAACAACCTCTCTGCCTCATGTGAGACGACTCGCTTTGGTCTACCAAGACTTGGGCAATTGGTCCTCCCAGTACTACACTATCCCAGGCTACAAGTTGGTCACTTCAGTTGTTGGTTTTTTGGTTTTTGATGCCTCGAATTCCAGTGCCAAAAGCATTACAAAGCTCGATCTGGTTACCACCGAGAAGCCTATTCTGATCGAGTTTCGCAATTTGATGCTCAACGAAAGCGTGATATCCCAGGTAAGGTGCGTCTCGTATGCTGCTAATGGGACAACTTCTCTTGGCGAGATGAGCCTGCCTGGTGTGTGTCAGTCCAGAGAGCAGGGTCATTTTTCGATCGTCATTCCTGAAACCAAGTTGAAAGGGAAGCAGAAACTTTGTTATTGGTGGTTTGTTGGCTTCGTTCTTGCATTCGTGGTGCTGGTTTTGGTGGGAATTACAGTGATTGTTCTTGTGAGGCTGTTGAGAACAAAGAAGATTCAGATAATGGAACGACAAGCCGACGAAGATTTGGTCCTCGCAAGCAGATGGGTCGGCCATAGTAAGATGCCTTCTGCTGCGGTCACAAGAACCCTACCGGTCCTCGAGAGCGGATGCTTCACATAGTTCCGTATTCTTGTTATCATCCATTCTCATTTTCTTTTAAGACTGTGACACCTAGCCGGCACCACCAAATCACTCCATTTTCTTTTTACCAAAATAATGTGAATGGTACAGTGAGGTTGTGTAATGTGTAGTTGTTTGATATCCGTTTGAGAGAGCCTGATATTGAGTTATGTAAATTTGTGAAGTATATATTGCTGATTTGCATCTGATGGGAAACATTTTACTCTGATTTGTTTTGTATTTTCTGGTTAATATCATTCATTCGACCTCCTCAATTCATTTTGAGTGACATATTAAGCGATTAAATTATAATACATGGTTGTGGACGTTAGATTTGGTTAAAAATTTAATACAAATTTGACGGTCTAAAATAGAACCCTACTTGTATTAAGACAGACATACGCAGCCAAACTTGTTTAAGAAAACAAGGACATTACGGACAACCAAGTCTTCTGTGCAGCAAGAACATCAATAGACTTTCTTGTTCTTTTCCCCCAGAAACTTCCTGCAAATCTAATATTGAAAGTCTCGTGGTTTTTCCAAGCTTTACAAAGATTTCACAACCAAATTCAAAGTCTATGATACAACTGTACTGGATGCCGTTGCTGTCCGATTAAAGGCACCATTGTTTGGTGAAGTAGTTGAAGTTTTTTCAACCAACCTGAGAGAGGCTACTTCATGCAAAAATAATAAAAAGGGTCCCCTTTCAAATAGTTGGATATTTGGTAGAGTGGGTAACGCTCTTCTCGTTGAGAGTTAGGACCCGCTGTAAGGCTTTCACTGAACATTCACATCAGCGACTGTGAGCCCCTTTGATAACGCTTGGGGGATATGACAACACTGGCCACCCCCTCCCTCGGACTATTTTTTCCAGCAAAAATAAAAAAAATAAAAAATAAAAATAAGAGAGTCCCCTGTTGAGCTGTGAAGTAGGAAAGCAGATTTAAAATGAAAGTTGAAACAATCAATCACAACAAACGCAAACATATTGTTGACTGAAACTTCAAAGAAAGCAATGCAATTACAAGCAAACAAAATATTCAAATTTCAAAAGAGCATGATGCCAAACTCAATGAGCTCAATGGACCTAACAAGAAAACGAAATTTTGCTCATTTTCCTTCGCTTCAATTCCAATGCCAAGACTGTAATAACTGGAAACAGATTGCTGGTCACTAAAATTCTTAAAACAAAAAGAAAGGCATGCACTTTTTTTATTAAGGGAAAGTTTAAAAACGAACTTTCGAAAACAAACAATTACCGCCTATGCTATGCCTACAAAAATACAACCTCAATTGAAAATGCCAACACCAGCGTCGCTCTTTCTCGCAAGCTTTGTCCACTCGGTGTGGAACGCACCGGGGCGATCGATACGCTCATAAGTATGAGCACCAAACAGGTCTCTCTGAGCCTGAACAAGATTCGCCGGAAGCCTGGAACGCCGGTAGGTATCAAAGTACGAAAGGCTAGCGCACATCCCCGGTGTACTGATCCCGGCAGCAATCGCCAACCCCACAACTCTTCTCCATGCGGCTTGGCGCTGCACCATTTCCTTCGCAAATTCCGGGTCGACAACCAAGCTCGCCAAATTGGGATTCCTCTGATAAGCCTTCTTGATCCTGTCCAAAAACACTGCCCTTATAATGCACCCACCTTTCCAAATCCTAGCCAACTCTCCAAAGTTCAAGTTCCAACCTTTCTCAATGCTCTTAGCCCGCAACAAGTTCATTCCTTGGGCATAGCTACAGATTTTTGAAGCATACAATGCCTGCCTCAACATCATCAATCAATCTCTTCTTATCCACCCCAATCTTCACTGACCCCACTTCTTCCTTCAACCCAGCTTCCCTCAATGGCCTTATCGGCGCTCTCTCTCTCCTCCTTCAACCCGCTCAAGTACCGGCAATCCAGCGATGCCGCAATCGTTGGCGCCGCCACGGAGAGCTCGGCAGCCTGCTGAACTGTCCATTTCCCAGTCCCCTTCATCCCGGTCTTGTCCAGAATCTTATCCACCAATTCACCATCGCCATGCTCGTCCTTAACCTTAAAAATATCTGCAGTTATCTCAATCAAGAAACTCTCAAGCTCGCCCCGATTCCACTCGGCGAAAATCTCGGAAAGTTCCGAATTTGACAAACCCCCAATGTTCTTCAACACATCATAAGCCTCGGAAATCAATTGCATGTCACCATATTCAATACCGTTATGGACCATTTTAACGAAATTACCAGAACCGCCGTCGCCGATGTAGGTGACGCAGGGGCCGTCCTCGACCTGAGCAGGCGACCTTGTGGAGAATATCCTGGACGTTGAGGTAGGCCTGGTGCGACCCGCCGGGCATGAGAGACGGGCCGTTGCGAGCGCCTTCTTCACCGCCGGAAACCCCCATTCCGAGGTAGAGAATGCCCCTGTCGGAGACCTCGCGGATCCTCCGCTCGGTGTTCTCGTACCACTCGTTGCCGCCGTCGATGATGGCGTCGCCGGGCTCCATGTGGTCGGAGAGGGCGGCGATGGTCTGGTCAACGGGAGCGCCGGCCTTGACGAGGATGATGACGGATCTGGGCCGTTGGATGGAGAGGACGAAGTCGCGGGGATTGTACTGGCCGAAGAGGGGGAGATTGCCCTCGTTGTGGGCCCGATCGACGGTCTCGTCGACCTTGGAGGTGGTGCGGTTGTAGACGGAGATGGGGAAGCCTTTCTCGGCGATGTTAAGCGCGAGGTTCTGTCCCATCACGGCGAGGCCAGCCAGGCCTATGCGCGACAGGGCCAGAGAAGCTTCCATGGCTGAGTAGAGAGAGAGAGTTAGGGTTTCGAACAGAGAGAGAGGGGTAGGTGGAGGAGGAGGATCAGAATTCAGAGATGGTGGCTGGGGAAGATCGTGGGGAAATATATATAAATATATATCTATATATCTATATTTTTTCTTCTTGTATTAAGGCAGCGTTTTTTTGTCCTTTCGGATGACGGACTCGTCGAGGGAGTGAAGGGACGAATAGGAAAGAGAGAGAGAGAGAGACACTTGCGCAGCACAAAAATACAAAAAGAAAAAAATAATTTAAATATTCTTTTTTTGATAAAATAGTTTTTTTTTTTTTTTACACTACTTGGGATAGCAGGATTTAACTCTCTATTTTTACCATAGTTTTTCAGTTGTGGTAAAATCAATCTACATTCCGTCTTAAAAAAAAAAAAATCAACATTCTTTCAACCAAAAAAAAAAAAAAAAAGAAAATAATGATAATAATAAATCAACAATCTATTTTGAAGGTATATGGTCTAATTATCTAAAAAAATACACGTTCCTTAATAAAGCAACAATTGGTGTATCTCAATGAGTCCATTCGGAAATCTTCTAGACGAGGAAAGAAGTTTAATGATGCGTTTGTATGTCTTATTTTATTTTGTATTGTATTCTAATAAAATAAATGTATTTTAATAATATTTCAATTAACTATTGTATTCAAACATTATAATATGTGTTTTGATTGTTTATATATAAATAGTTATTCGAATATATATTGATGAGAGAGCGTGTGTCAAACATGATTAATAAAAAAGATTTTAAAAAATGAAATAAAAAGAGTGGATTTACTATTTATATTGTATTCAAATTGAAGGAAATATCCAAATAAACCATAAATCAAAATATTATCCAAGTACTATTTGTTATCCAGATTATAAAAATTGATAATTCGCTATTTTTAAGCAGCAGTTAAGGTAGTGAAGTGAAAAGCTAGATATCTTGATTTAAATCTTTAACATGCAGTCACGATGCATCAATAACCATCCAAATTATGGAGAAATATACATCATTTTGTTTTGAATTTGGTGCATAATTATCAACTATATCTAGTTTATTATCTTTTTTGAGCTAAATCATGCCATTTTGATTGCTTTAATTCTTTTTGCACAAGTAAGTTAATTTAAGTGGAACAACCAAAAACCTATAAAAACTGATATTAGACGATGCTTATTTATAATAACAAATTCATGTTTTGAAGTATATATGTATATATAAAAATTACAAATCGGATCCAATCCACAACCCCATTCGGCTTCCTCAACCCCCACCCTATGCTATTTTTCTCCTCTACATATTCAACTAATGTTTTTCAGAGGAATTTCAGTTTTAAGAGAGAAATAGTCGTTTTTGAAGTGTTGTCGCCTATTTAGTTTAAAATCTTGTCGTCGTTTCGACACTAGTGCTCGTTTCACAAACTTTTTTTCTTGGTTGACATGTTGTCGTTTGATGTTGAGGGGCGAGTTTCTGGTCCATGACCACGAGTCTTCTCTTAATCACTACCAATGCTCTCTAAATTAGCGCCGGCATTAACAGCTCGAGACCAGTACTCCTTCACCAGCTGCCCGAAAAGCGAACTTTCATTGTTCATCAGCTTGTTTGGCTCCTCATACCCCACCAATTTCCCTATCAAAGTCTCGTGTTAAAGCATTAACCAAAATGGTGGAAAATTATCGTCCATAAAGCTTTCCATGTACAACTTTACTCACCATCGCTGATCGCGAGCACTTTGCTGCAGTCCATGACGGTTGGGATTCTATGAGCCACAGTTATGACAGTGCAGTCTGCAAATTCTCTTCTTATTGTTCTCTGCAGAACAGCGTCTGTCGTGTTGTCCATCGACGCAGTTGCTTCGTCGAGAACTAGTATTCTTCTTCTCTTCAACAATGCGCGTGCTAGACAGAATAGTTGTCTCTGTCCCATGCTCCAGTTTGTCCCCTCTTCTACCACTGGTGTTCAGAATTTTTTTTTTTTTAGTACTTTTATGTTCTTGTGGATGTCTTATAAAAGAAGAAAAAACAACTATGCTATGTATCGATGTAATTGTCGGTTTCTTACCTAGGGAATCTAGGCCTTCTTCTTTCTCTCGAATGGTGTCTCTCAACTGACATTTCTCTAGAACCTGCTTATGATGCAAGAATGAGAAACTACTCTGTGTTAATGAGAGACAGAAGAGAAAACATTGCACATTAGTTGGAAATCTTGTTACCTCCCATACTTCATGATCAGTATGCTGTGATAAGGGGTCCAGATTGAATCTCACAGCCCGTTAAAGAGTGTTGGATCCTGTGGGATAATCCCGAAACGCAATCTTAAATCATCAAGCCCAATGGTACAAATGTCGAGGCTATCTACTAGTATCTGTCCTTCTGTCGGCTCCACTAGACGAAACAGGACGCTAATAAGAGTCGTCTTTCCACTTCGGCCTACTACACCAATATTTTGCCCCCCTTCAATCGTGAAACTTATTCCACGCAGAACCAGTGGAGCATTTGGACGATATCTTACCTGCATGATGTCATTTAAATGTGAGGCTCGAAATCTCGCTAGTTTGAAAGTTATGATTTGTACTAAACATTAACCTTCAAATTGTTTATTTCCACTTTGCCAAGAGTAGGCCAGTTTTGCGCAGGTCTGTTGCATTGTATTACTTCTGAAAGCTTCACTTGGAATATGCATGTATTGTTCTACCCTTTCTACTGAAACGATCGAATTCGCAAGCATACACTGGAACTGGACACAAACCACCAAGAACAAGTTCAATGACAAGCCATATGACAATGCCATTCCAACATAACCCGCCGAAAAAGATTTTTTGCAACCAAAATGTTAGATGGTTATAGGGATGGAATTATGAGAACCAGCAGAAAATATTTCATGGTTATCGGGATGTTGTGGATTGTCGAAGACCAATATTCACTTACCCGAGTCAGAAGCTTCTAAAGGAAGCAAAGTTATGAAAAGAGCAAACGTCGAGAGAACAATGGCACATAGTGTTTCGAGACGTTGATCAACCACTCATTTGCCGAGAAATTATGGAAATATGGGCTGGCATTTTCATCAATAAGGTCCAAGTATTTTGAGAAGAATCTGTTCTCCTCCCTAAAAGCTCTGATGGTCATGGCTCCGGCAATTGATTCCGCAAGGTTGCTAGCTAGGAAAGACTTGGTTGTTCCATTGATTCTCATCAACTCTTTTGCAGAAGCCACAAAATAGACTTTTTTTTTTTTTTCATATTTTTTGTAGAACAGACTTTTCATTTGTTTTCTATGGTAGTAGTCTCTAGTTTGGTACATTGATCGTTTCAGAGATTTTCTTCTTCTTCTTCTTTTTTTTTTTTTTTTTTTGGTGATTATAGTTTCAGAGAAGTTGGTTTAGTCTTTTGATCTCAGACGTACATTCTGCGTTGGATTGTAATGGAAGTTAGATTTATATGTAGAATCCAAGTACTAAAGAGACCATATAAATATGTTATATCCTAACATGAGAAAGCTCTCCAAATTACTCGGACGTTCTTAAATAAACCAATAGAATCCTCCGATAATCACTACCAATCCTCTGAATTGGAACCGGCATTTCCAGATCGAGCCCAGTACTCCTTCACCAGCTGCCTGAAAAGTGACGCTTCGCTGTTCATCAGCTTGCTTGGCTCATCATACTCCACCAATTTCCCTATCAAAAATCAGATCATGTTAAAACATTGTCCAAAATGGCGGAAAATTATTGTCCATAAAGCTTTTTCCATGCACAACTTTACTCACCATCACTAATGGCGAGCACTTTACTGCAGTCCATGACGGTTGGGATTCTATGAGCCACGGTTATGACAGTGCAGTCTGCAAATTCTCTTCTTATGGTTCTCTGCAGAACAGCGTCTGTCGTGTTGTCCATCGATGCAGTTGCTTCGTCGAGAACTAGTATTCTGCTTCTCTTCAGCAATGCGCGTCCCAGGCAGAATAGTTGTCTTTGTCCCATGCTCCAGTTCGTTCCCTCCGCCACCACTGTGTTCAAGAACTTTCACTACTTATCTTTTCTTTTCTTCTTCCGATTGAAAATATCAAAACGATTCTGATAGTAATATAGCTGTTGGGATTTCTCACCTAAGGAATCTAGGCCTTCTTCTTTCTCTCGAATGGCGTCTCTCAACAGACATTTCTCCAGAACCTGTTTGTTTATGTCACAATAATGAGAAACTACTCTTACGAATACAATGCAGATTGTTTGGAAACGTTTGTTACCTCAAATATTTCGTGATCAGTGTACTGTGATAAGGGATCCAGATTGAATCTCACGGTCCCGTTAAACAGCGTTGGATCCTGCGGGATAATCCCAAAACGTGATCTCAAATCATGAAGCCCGATTTTGCAAATGTCAAGGCCATCTACTAGTATTTTTCCTTCTGTGGGCCCACCAGACGAAATAGAACGCTGATAAGAGTCGTCTTTCCGCTTCCTGTGCGGCCTACTATGCCAATCTTCTGCCCTCCTTCAATTGTAAAACTTAATCCATGAAGAACTAGTGGAGCAGTCGGGCGATATCGTACCTGCATGACAAGTCACATAAGAGGCATTAAACCTCATAGTTTCAACACCGATTTTGTCATGCTAAGCGCTAACCTTCAGATCGCGTATTTCCACTTTGCCAAAAGTTGGCCAATTATGTGGAGGTCTATTTCCTTCTATTACTTCTGAAGCTTCACTTGGAATATGCATGTATTGTTCTACCCTTTCTACCGAAACAATAGTATTCACTAGCATACACTGGTATTGTACACAGGTCACCAAGAATGAGGTCAATGAGAGACCATAGGATAATGCCATTCCAACAAAACCTGCTCGAAAATATTATTTACAACCAACATGTCAGATGGTTCAAAAAGAAGCAAAGTTAGTATGATGTTTTCGATAGTAAAAGACAAATGTTTACTTACCGGAGTCGGAAGGTTCAAAAGGAACCAAAGTTATGGCAAGAGCAGAGGTTGAGAGAACAATGGCACATAGAATTTCAAGTCGCTGGATCAACCACTGATTTGCCGAGAAGTTATGGAAGTCTGGGCTGGCGTTGTCATCAATAAGGTCCAAGTATTTTGAGAAGAATCTGTTCTCTTCCTCGAAAGCTCTGATAGTCATGGCTCCAGCAATTGATTCAGCAAGATTGCTAGCTAGCATAGATTTGGTTGTGCCATTTATTCTGATTAACTGTTTTGCCGAAGCCAAGTAGTAGTTCTACTCGATAAGACGAAAATTAGAAAGAAAAGAAAATGACATTAGCTGCTGAGAAGCGCCAAAAATACCTGTGTGTGTCCGAAGTTCATTATCGCAATAAGGTATATTTCTTAAAATGACTAACGCTTTGTTGTGAAAAAAAAAAAAAAAAAAACAATATAACAAGGTTAGTTTGTTTGTGTGTTTTACCAGCAGAACTATAGTTACATAAATCATCGGCACAATCACAAACAAGACCGGCCAACTAAGAGAAGCTAATAATCCAAGTATGGTGGAAGTGTTCATAGTTGCTGCAACGAAGATTATGAATTTGAACGGCACTTCGAGGTCGATGATATTCATATCAGAAGATACCTGAAAAGAGCAACTTCGGAAGTATAAGTTACTTACAAAGCACGGCATCAAGTTTCAAATGGGAAACGTTTTACATACCCGACTAAGCATCCTTCCCATGGGCGTCGAGTCATAAAAGGACATTGGAGCTCTGAAGAGTGAAGTCAACAGCGTAGAGAAAATCGACTTTGAGGCCCCACATCCAAGAGCAGTTATAGAAAAAGATCTAAACACCAAAGTTAATGCCATGATACTCGTGATCGCAGAGTAAATGCCGTAAATTTCTGCTCTTGATACACTGGAGTCTTGAAGTTTAGCAGCAAACGTGTAGAACTGCATGAGTTGCGCAACTACAAATATTAAGTAGAAGAAGGTTGCCGAGGAGAAGAACAAAAATCCTTTTCCCTGCTTCAAGTACTGAATGTAAGGCTTAAAACCAATGTCTCCCGTTTCCCTCTCTTCCTGCTTGATCAACTGATCACCACTAGATGCCTTTAGCTGCTCCTCAGCATCAATTTGTTGAATTTCACCGCCCTTGGATGGTTTATGTTTTTTGGAAGAGGAATCCTTGACCTTCCTTTCAGCAGAGGCAGTGCTATTGTGAGCATAAACAAGGTGTTGAAATTCTTGAGAAGAAGCCAATAACTCTTCATAGGTTGCGGCTTTTGAAATCTCCCCACCAGACATTAACTGTCGTAAAGAAAAACAGCAAACAAAAAGATTGCTATATGAAAAACTATTGCACAAATCATTAAAGGATAATGCCAGGATCCCAACTCTTATCCCAACGTTTTAATATCATCGTCGATTTTATATTTAATATTTGAATTGCCGTGTGAGTTGGTTTCAAAAAGTTGGGATGATGGAAAGATTAGTCAAATATTGGCTTACCAAAATGGAATTGAAAGCGGGAAGGAAATCAACTTGGTGTGTCACAAGCAAGACAGTCTTACTTGACAAAGCTCCCATGACATATTCCTGAAACGGAGTCACGGTGGAATTTAGTATGAAAACAACAATAAAACAATCCAGGATTCCTTAAAGAGGAAGAAAATGATCACATTGAATAGGCTAGTTGCAGTTTGAGCGTCAACTGCACTGAAGGGATCATCCAAGAGGTAAACATCTGCATTCTGGTAAAGTGCGCGAGCAAGTTGAACACGTTGCTTTTGTCCGCCACTTAAATTGATGCCTCTTTCCCCTATGAGAGTGAGATCTGCAGATGGAAGCATTTCGAGGTCCTTAACCAAGGAGCATCTTTCGAGTGTTTCTTTGTACCTAACATCATCCATGGCTGACCCGAATAGAATGTTCTCTCGAATGGTACCCGTTTGGATCCATGCAGATTGAGAAACATATGCTGTCTTTCCATAAACATGAACCTGAAGATAAAGATTTCCAAAGCATCACTTAATCAATGTAAAATTCATTTTCTAATCCATTGAAATTACATGACTACTTACAACGCCGTTGATGTGGGGAACTTCTCCAAGAATCGCTGCTAAAAGTGTTGATTTTCCAGATCCAACCTCGCCACAAATGGCCAACTTTTCTCCTCGTTTGACTGATAAGTCAACGTTCCTTAATGTGACCTTTGCAGAATTGGTGTCCCATGAGATTTCAGAGCATCTAATAAAGATAGAAAGCTCTTTGTCAATACAATCTTCCCTTGTGTGCCTGTTCTCCAACTGTGGTGCTTCAAGGAACTTCACAACCCGAGCAAACGAGACTTTTGCTTCGACAAAAGCACCAAAAATATCGGGGATCATCCAAATTGGCGACTGAATTATCCTCAAAGCTGCTAAAAATGTGAAGACATTGGTAGTATAAAGCTGGAATCCAAGGAAATAGCATGTCCAAAAAGTAAAAACACCTACTAGTAACGGAGACGACCAGAACAAAACAATATAGTACCCCTTTTGCATCAAAACCTTGGATATCCATTTGAGTTCTTCGTTTCTTAATCTTTCTATGACGTTCTTGAAATGTATCTCCCATGAATACAACTTCAGAATCTTCATGTTTGTAAGCGCTTCGGATAAGTCCTTCAACCGCTTGTTCTGAGCCACCATGAACTTAGTCTGGTATTCGTGTTGCAACTTTGCTAATGGAGTACTTCCAACAACGGTTAATATGAGTGCAGTTAAAGCTGAAACCGTTGCTATCCCCACAGCGAAGTAAATGACAACTAACACAAGAAACAATTGTAGGGTTGTGGCCCATATCTGGTGGAACCAAAACAGGAATTCACCGATTCTGTAAGCATCGACAGTGACGTAGTTCACTATCTCACCAGGCGAATGAGTCATCTTAGCAGCATTTGAGAGTTGTAATTGCTTCTGATATATAGCTGCTGACAGCAAAGATCTGATTTGGAGCCCTATGAGTCGTGTTCTGAAGTACCATTGCCTCTCTGAAAGCGACTCCACAAACTTCACAAGTAACAGCCCAGCAGTCACTGCATAACCTTCATACTTAAATGCAGAGTTTCCTTCGACAATCCGAATAAATGTTGCAAGAAAAAGTGGGGTGCTAGCCAGGGTTAGAACCCTGATCAAAGCAAAGAACCCCGAAACCAAAATCGCCTTCCGCTGACAGAATACGATTGTTGACAGAACTGAAGGAGGATCAGATGACCCCTCAGCTTCTTTTTGTTAATTTGCTTGTTAAACATCGAGAACAATGTCGTGCTCGATCTTCTTGTCTCAACTTCGGAATGTCTTCATCTTCAAGAACTTTTTGCTTACCCTTCTTCATCAATGGATTCAACCACCAAAAGGAGATTAAACTTAACAATCCACTTCTGGCAAAAGGGGTCACATTATCATTTGGACAGATATCGCCTTCGTCATCAGGCTACACCATCTATCAATAATCCATAGGAACCATCAATATCACCAATTTCTTGATAAGAATTTTTAACATTTGACCACCCGGAAAAGGCACTAAGGACCAAGAAAATTGCTCCTGGAGCGCATAAAACATTTAAGACCATCTCGACCGATGCTTCTTCATCTAGTACTGCTTCATAAAGAGATGAAAAGCACAGAAATGCACCGAGCAAGGAGGCGAAAATTGAGAAAGTTTTCGCTGTTGCAGTATGCGAATGATGCAGCTTCCTTAGGCTTATGGTTAAACTTAGAATCAACCATGTTAAGCCTTGGATTAGCAGTACTAACCACTTAAAGAGTGGCAATATGGTCCCTTCTGTATTCGATTTCTCTATTGATGTCCATATTCCATAAGCCAAGTAGGCCAAAGACAAAAGACCATTGAAAACAGCTGAGAATACCGAGAGCGGGGTTACTTTCTGATCCGCTGATGTGGATGATGAAGTCTTCTTTGATGCTACTCTATAGAGATAGGCGGACAAAATGATGAAGAGTAGCAGAATATCCAATGAAATGATCAGAATTTGACTCACACATGAATTTGGATTGATGAAAGCTAAAATCCCGGAACTGCAATTATCTTCTGATCCATTTGAACACACGGAAATATTGCAGAACAAAGCTGAATTATCCTTCTTCATGCTGTTCTATATCAGTGTAGCATGGAGAAATCTGCAAAGTCAACAAATTTACTCAAAATAGATGAAATGAAACAAAGAAGACCATTTCTGAAATTGTTTCTAGTGTTCGTGTGTGTGTGTGTGTGTGTCTCTATATGTATATATATTTAAAGGAAACGTGAAAACGGTGAACGACAAGCACAAACCAAGTAAATCTTCGGTGAAAATAATTAAGGAAAATTAGCTTCAAAGATCTGATAGACAAAGCAAACACACGCAGCACTAACAAAAAATCTAGTGAAGATGTTCATAAACCAGCCAAACCAGTATATGGAAGTGTTTGATGTGGAAAATAATTTAGATTCTACTTTCAACTTTCTTCTTCTTCTTCTTCTTTTGGTGAAAGTTTCAACTTGCTTGTATGTGTATGCTTTTCAAGACAGAAGCCGCTTTTCTTGCTATTATAGTATTGTTTATGAATTACCTGGATTCTACTCTTCTTTAAAGTCTCAACAAAACACATTTTCGAGAATATTATAACAACCCAATAATTATCGATGTGAGATAGATTCGAATTCTATCATGACAACAATAGACAAGAAATAATGTAAAGGGGACGGGTCAAATCCGCCTTGACTAAAATAACGTTGGAATTGTGCAATTTCACGCGGCTCGAAAAACATTACAAGTGAATGTACTTATAATTATGGAAATCATTTCTAAATCGAATAAAGTTTTCTTTGAGCGTAAAATCCAAAAAAATAAAAATAAAATAAAGTGTATGACCAGGAGAATCAAAAATTCAAAACTGACAAAAAAATAAAACAGCAAGTGACCTTACTTAAAGCAGTCCATGTCACAAATATATGCAATTGTAGTTGGTGAGATTTTTTCTTCCCTTTTTTTGTAGGGACCAATGGATTTCTTCTCTCCTAATGATAAAAGTCAACAAAGAAAATTCAAACAGGAAAAAAAATAAAAAAAATAAAAAATAGAAGAAGGGGAGACAGAGGGAGGAAAAAAATATAAATTATTGGGAAAAAGAAAATTCAAGTGCAAATGTTATAGTTACCATGATTTAATAGTTTTGTATGCGTGTATGAATGGCACAACAAATAAATTAAGCACCAAAGAAATCTGATATTGTTGTTTTAATGATAACCAGAATTAAAAGCTGAAATCTTTCGCCAAAATAAATAAAATAAAAGCTGAATATGACAATTCATTTAATGATTTAAAACACCAGGTAATCTACTATTTTAGGGCAATTTAGTTTATATATAGCTTCACGTTTTTGGAGGATGATGATTGGTTATTTGTTATCCAATATCATGAACTGAGATGGGAGATTGGTAGTTATTACATAGATTAAAACCATACACACAGTTTGATAATCTTACGACTGTTTAAGTAATAGTAACATTTATGATTGGAAATAATTATGCACGTCGTACTATAAATTTTTGAAGCTCTCTCTGATTGGAGCAATGAAGAGCAAGAGGGATGAAAAGAGTTCGAATAATGAGGAATGTAAAGGATGGAGATGATTACATCCATCCATCAATCAATCAATCAATCAATCTCGTGTTATTATTTTCTTGATAAGACATAGAGAGAGTTTAAAAGATGAGTAATCTAATTATTATATTGTTTATTTTTCATTTATTTATTTATTTTTTTTTTTTGAGGATAAAATGATCTTTTTCATTAGACATCAGTGGATTTGTTAAATCCTTCTATCAATAGAAGGATTCAAAATGGCAGGCCCCAAGAGAGAGGAGAGATCACTCCTCCTCCACCACTCCACCAACCAAATAAACGATTTAATTTCTCCTTCCAATCCTCTCCCGCCATCCCAATGTTAATGATGTTGATATTCACATATTATATTATTAAAAAGTGAAATCTAACGACTAATGTACCTACTGATTAGAAAAATATAATCATAAGTTTATATCCACATATAAATTGGGCTATGAAGCAAAAGGCATAGGCATTGATCGTTTATTCACCGTCAATTCTTATATTTATCATTGTGTTCTTTATGGTACAACAAATTTATACCAAAGCCAAAGTAAAGCTGTAAAGTTATCCAATATGGTCTTCCAAAAATGAATCAATTACAATTGATTTTGACTTCTAAACGAGTAGAGCTTGACAAGCAAAATCTTTTGGGATGAGAGGATGAACCTCATCAAGTCCAGCTCTACTTTGATTAAGAATATATGCAAAATAGCAAATAGAGGAGAAACAAACTATATCCGAATAGCTATAAATTAATATTATAATGCTAAGCAGAGAAACAAAAACCAGTCTGTCAGCATTCTATCCGAACGGCACCGCTCTCTGAGGAAATGAACTTTGGCTTCCTCACTACTTGCTCCAGACACTGAATGACGTCTCCGACTCTCAGGTCATTCCAATCGCTGATGATGACCCCGCATTCGCTTCCCTTCCTCACCGTCTCAACGTCCTGTGTCTCTCGCTTGAGAGATGTGCAGGGTCCTTCGAACAAGACTTCCCCGCTTCTCAAAAGCCTTAAGGTTAAGGTTCTGGAAACATATCCGTCAAGTACCCGGCACCCAGCAATCTTTGCATTACCCTTTTTGCGTCCTTTAAGCTCAAAGATGCTCAGCACCTCAGCCTCCCCGGCAACATGGGTTTCGGGAGTCCCAGGCGCCTTGTCCACGATCAAATTGCCAACATCCTCCAGAAGGTGATAGATCGCACGGTGCAAAAATATCTAAGCAACACAGAAACAGAAACAAAATTAACCATATTTTCATTGTGCTCGAGTGTAAGTGCACATAACTCATAACGCCCCAGCCGAAAGATAAAGATAAAGAAAGACTAATTTTTCAGGCAAAAAACCGACATTACCAGCAAGAGGTGGTTAGTACCTTTATCCCGGATTGAGTAGCTTCCAAACTGACAGAGCTAGGTGGGCTTTTTACATTGAATCCAACAATACAAGCGCCACCTGCTTGTGTCAAGTCTAAATCTGACTGAGATATGGGTCCAACGCCAACATGCACTACATTTACAAAAACCTGGCCATTGGGAATGAAAATTTTCAGTAAAAGCCAAAAAGTTATCTCGAAAATAATCCTGCGATCGTCCTCTGGTATAGTTGGAAGGAAAAAGAAAATTCCAAGAGTCAGTGATTTGCATTCTTATTGCATACCTGAGGACTATTCAAACTCTTCAATGCATCCGTAACAGCTTGGACAGTTCCCTGAACATCTGCTTTTACTATTATCGGCAACTCAACCCGCTTGGGTGCCTCTTCTGATTGTTCTTCTGGAACTTCTTCCCTCTCCTCACTTATCCTTTGAAGTCTATCTTTCTCAAATTTCTTTTTCCTCCCTTCACTAAGCATTCTGGCTCGCTCCTCAGATTCCACGACGACAACATCATCACCGGCCATTGGCAAGCCCTTCAGCCCTTCAATTTCAACGGGCATGGCAGGTTTTGCCTTATCCATTGACTTCCCAGACATGTCTCTAATTGCTCTTATCTTACCCCACTGTGAGCCCACAACCACAATTTGTCCACAAACCAAAGTTCCCGCTTTCACTATTGCAGTGGTCAGTGGACCCCTACCTCTGTCAAGTCTTGCCTCAACCACATAAGCTTGAGCAGTCCCGTCAACGCGCGCTTTTAGTTCCATCATTTCCGCCTGGAGAAGCAAAGCCTCTTCCAAGTCATCTAATCCTGTCTTCTTCCAAGTCAACCACATAAGTGATGCTTGAAGATTGTTAATTAGGTGGTTAACATACCAACTCTCAACCTATCAGAAGATTCTATGGATTGTAAAGTTTTTTGCAAAATAAGTTTTATGTGTATTCAAATATTGCTGTAATAAACAACTTTCTCGTTATCGAGTCGATGTATGTAATGATAAATTGAGGATTTGAATTGCTTTTCTTTTTTTTTTAATTAGACCAAGGTAGTAGTGGTTACAATATGCATTTTTTTTCAACGAGAAAGTGGGAAAAGCAAAACAAAAGGCAATAATTGATACTAGGTAGCCTAAGTATTTAGTAGGCTTTGTCACTTCCACCAAAAAAGAAAGGCTTTGTTACAATGGGATTAAATTGAGCTTTTCTACTCTAGACAATTAAAAGGAAGTGAGGTTGAACTTCCACCCAAAAAGAAAACCAAAAAAAAAAACAAAACAAAACAAAACAAAAACAAAAAAAAATGCTTTGTTACGATTGGACGAAAATGAGCTTTTGTAATCTAGACAATTAAAAGGAACTGAGGATTTAGGGGTGGTAATAACGGGTCCAATGGAGGATTCGTCCCGAATAAGATAGCGAATGAGAAACAATATTCGAAAATGAGATTTTGGATAAAATATTATTTTCATAAATTGGCAGGATAAGGATAGAAAAATACGTCCCATGTCGTCTCCGCCCTGATATATAAATGTGATTTATATATTTATATATCCATATAAAGATCCAACATTATAAATAATTATTTCACATTATTATTTTTTTATTAAAAGAAATAGCACTCTCTCCCCGATACTCAAGGGGTTTATCATTTTCTCCCTAACACTCAAGGAGGTTATTAATATGCAATTTTTATATGTATTAATCAAACTTTTTTTTAAACTAAAAGGAGGATTAATCTTTCTTCTTTTTTTTTCTAAACCCAAATGTGTAGTTATAATAAATGAGGAATGAGACGAATATAGGGGAAAGACCCCCCAATGGGGAATCCCTGTTCCTAGTCCTACGTCTATTTAGGTAGTTAAGGTAATAAGATAGATAATTATCAATCATCATTTCAACTCTCACTCCTTTTTACTAAATAACATAAAAGATTCCTTTAACGCTCTCCATTCTGCACTCTTGCCATCACTTCAACTCTCTTCCTCCTTCCTCCTCTCAATCCTTCCTACCAAACATAAAGAAGTGGGATTATTTGTCAATTTCATGGATTTTATATCTATATTTATGTGTTCTGATATCATGTATTTTTGTGTAATCATACTATGTTTCATACACAAATTTAAATATTTAATGCTAAATACTTACTTTAAAGGACACCCAAAATTCTTTTTAAAGAGAAAAATTAAAAAAAGGTTATTTACCTTTTATACTCCACATTTCATTTTTTTTAAACAAATATTCATTAAATTTAATAAGGAGATAAAAAAATACAAAACATAACGAGACCCCACATTACATGAGACAAAACCATTCAATAAGAACGGATCCATCAGTAAATTCTGATGACGTTCAAAGGAAAAGACGTATGCTTGAGGCCTAATAACGGGTACATACCTTGGCATACTGAAATCGAGCATATGAAAGGCTTTTTTTGACATAACCCCAGCAATCGATGAAATATCCCGATTGATCTAGGTGGTCAAGATTCAGTAACAGTAGGGTCACCAATAACTCTACATAGAGGCAATTCTAGCGGGACCAAAACAACGTCAAGACTCAGATCTAGCAGACAAACAATCAACATGGAAGGTGGGGAGACTACCTCCATTATTAAAATTAATACACTGAAACACAACACCCAGATAAAAAATGGCGAAGACATCGCCATTATTACACACAAAACTATAAACCAAAAAACAAAAAAACCAATTACATAGAAAGAGTCCTTGCCAAAAATAAGATCCACGTCGTCGAAAGAAATTGAGTTGCCAAAGTCAAGTCGCTGCAAGGCCTTTCTGTCTTGCTCATTCCCGCAATACTAATCCTACTCCAATAGGCCTGTCTCTTTCAAAACTCTCATCATATGATTCTCACATCCATCCCTAGGGTCAGGAAACTAGAGACAATTCAAAGGCTACCACTAGAGTCCGGTCCCAAGAGAAGAAAACGATTGAAAAACCCTAACTCTCATGCGTTAGAGAAAGAAGAGAATGGAGAGACAAGAGGAAAGTTTCTTTTGAATCTTCTTACATTTCATTATTTTAAGAAATTACATTGCACATATTTGAAATCTTGTTTTTTTTTTTATTTTTTTTTTACTGTCATATTAATTTAATCCAAAAATCTGTATAATTTTTTTCAATCAACACTTGATTTTAATTAAAAATATCCAAAATATCTTTAAAAAGAAAATACAAATACAAATTTTTAGTTTCAGTAAAATGGATTCTTTGCTGATTGCATTACTAGCATGAATTTTTTTTTTTTTTTTTTGTTGGGTTGTTAGAATTAGAAAAGATGTTCATAGGAGTGATTTCATTGACTTTCTTCTTTGTTTTCTTTTTCAGTTAACGTAATATTAAAATGAGGTGAACTCTTGAGAGTTGAGACACATATTAAGAGTTGCTGATGTGGCAATCCATTAAGACACTTATGTACAGCCAATGAGATTCAATTTCAATAAACAATTAGTTAGATTAGTTGAAGGAAAATTGTAATTTTGACAATTCGCGTGTAAATAAGCTTGGAAATTTTGGGAAAATCCTTCAATGAACACATTTTTTTGAGGAGTGGTAAATCCATTTCAGCAAAATTTTATTTGTCAAATGATGCTATAGGTTTAGTACTGGTACTTGAAAATCAACTTATGCAACGATTCATGCATCTTTTTAATATAATGTCGTCTGTTTTGAACCACGTGACTGCACGATTTTCTTGGTTTTACCCCAAAATGCCATTGTAACTCACTCCCTTTACTTCCAAGTCTTTTTGCCGTACTACACTTGAGCTAAGCTCTATTTATAGGTGAGATAATTGTGATCTCCTTTTTGATTTTGTAAAGGGACGGATACCTAACACTTGATTTCTTAGCAAATAGCAATTATACAAGTTGAGATATTACCATTAATGAAAACCTCTAGCTAGCATTGTCTTAGATATCTAAGGCTGATCTACTACAAGTAGCAACTTTAAATAAATAAAAAAAAAAATCCCAATTCCTTAAGACATTGTGTTAGTATATATTTTAAACATGTGCCTGCCTAGCTCCTTTGACAAATGCACAATGTCTCAACTCTCAAGCTAAAATATTAATTACATATAAACAGATGTTTAACTTGATTTTGTTGAACTGTTTGCTTATAAGTAACATTAATGCATCAAATGTCTAAGCTGTTATTATTATTTTTTTTTTTTAGGGACGATACACGTGCTTTTCACGTGGTCCTACTTGTATATTTATTAGGTGTCCTGGAATATGTAAACACGTGCTATTTCCATGGGTAAAATTTGAATGTGCTTCGAATTTGACTTGAAGAAAAAATATATATATATATGTATATATATATATATATCAAAGAACGAATAAACAAGAGTAATATTCACGGTTGGAGCATCATCAGTGTTCTCTTGATCATGAAATAAAAAACCAATACCCAACATAACTAACTTAATACGATTTCATGTCTGTTAGAAGTGAAATTTAATACCCAACATAACTAAATTAATACAGGTTGGATCCTAGGTTAGAAGTGTTTGATTGTGAATCTAAATTGAATATGCCTTTGGGAGAGAGAAAAATGAGTATGACATAGAATTTTAAAAAGTAAAAGTTTGAACTTAATTGAAAAATCTGGATTAATCGTATTGATCCAAACAAACACTCGTATTGATTTTAGGAATCGAGAATAGTAAATTGTCGTGTATAACCATGTGAATGCAATATTAGTACAGACTTTATCATTATTATTATTATTATTATTATTATTATTATTATTGATGTCTCTGTATTAGTTTGGTATATTGATTAAGTCTATTTAAAAAAAAAAAAAAAGTTAGTTTTGGGCCATTTTGGTAACATGTTAGAGTTGAGTTTTTAAAGTTTTTTTAATTTAAAAATATTTGTTTGGCTGAAATGTGAAATTTAAAATAAACTGTTCTCTTTCTTAAAAGAACGAAATGATATTAGCTGTTGAGAAGCGTCCAAAACTAGCTGTGTGAGTCCGAAGTTCATCATCGAGATGAGGCATTTCAACTAAAGCTTTGTTGTGAAATGAAATAAATAAATAAGACAAGGTTGAGTTTGTGTGTTTTACCGGCAGTGACTATAGTCACATAAATCATTGGCACAATAAAAATCAAGACGGGCCAGGTAAGAATTGCCGAATGATCCGAGAATGGTGTTACGTGTTCATAGTTCCTCCAAATGAAAATACGAATTTTAACGTACTTCGAGGTCGATGATATTCATTCCATAAGAAACTTGAAAAGAGTCCACAATTTAATGACTTAAAATGTTCTTTCAAAATCATCATTTTCTCATTACAAAATTTTTGCCGTCAATAAATTATCATCTGTCATTTAAATCATCGTTTGTGAGCGTGCATGTATCGGGTATCAAATTTATTTGTGTTTAACATTAGAGTTTATGTATTTGTATTTATAGATTGTTTTACCTTTATATTACACTCATCTGTTTTGGAATATACTGTTCTTAATGAAAAGACTTTTTAGCGTGAATAATTATTGAAAATGGTCATTTAGAGTTTTTATTTTTTTGACTTTTAAACATATTTAGATTGAGAGATTTTTTGTGGTCAAGTAAAAATCAAATATATCTATTGAAAAAATGACTCAAAATGTCTTTCAGAAGCCATCATTTTTTTGTCATAAGATTTTTTCCGTCAAAAGATAATCTTTTTCCGTCAAGGAATAGTCTTCAGCCATCTAAACCATTTGTGAGTGTGCGTATGTTGGGTATCGAATTTGTTTGCATAGAACATTGAATTTATATATTTGTATTTATAGATTGTTTTATCTTCATGTTATACTTATCCGTTTTAGAACATATTATTTTTAAAAAACTTTAGCATGAAAAAAGTCGAAAATGATCGATTAGAGTCTTTATTTTTTGGCTTTTAAATATATTTGGGTTGAGAGAGTTCTTATTATTAAAGGAAATATAAAATATACCTGTTGAAGTAAGAACTCAAAATGTCTTTCACAATCATAATTTTTTTGTCCTAAGACTTTTGTCATCAAAAGATGTCTTTTGCCGTTAAGAAATTGTCTTTTGTCATCTAAATCATTTGTGAATGTACATACGTTGGGTATCGAATTTGTTTATGTAGAACATTATAGAGTTTATATATTTGTATTTATAGATTGTTTGCCATCATATTATAGTCATCCGTTTTGGAACATATCGTTCTTAAAAGACTTTTAGTGTAAAAAATTATAAAAAATGATCATTCTGAGTCTTTATTTTCGGCTTTTAAACATATTTGGGTTGAGAGATATTTTGCGCTAAGTAAATATCAAATATGCCTATTGAAATAATGACTAAAAATGTCTTTTAGAGTAATCATTTTTTTATCACAAGACATTTGCCATTAAGAGTTAGTCTTTTGCCGTAAAAAAATTGTTTTCTGCCGTCTAAACCATTTGTGAATATGCACAATTGGGCGTTGAATTTGTTTGTGTAGAGTATTAGAGTTTATATATTTGCATTTGTAGATCATTTTACTTTCATATTACACTCATCCGTTTTGAAACGTCTAGTTCTTAACAGACTTTTAATGTGAAAAAAAAAAAGTCGAAAAAGTCATTCATAGTCTTTATTTTTGAATTTTCAACATTTGAGTCCTTAGATTTTTTTTGCCTTTAAATAAAAATTAAATGTTTCTATTGAAATAATGACTCAAAATGTCTTTTAAAGTCATAATTTTTTTGTTATAATACTTTTACCGTCAAAAGATAGTCTTTTGCCGTTAAGAAATAGTCTTTTGCCGTCTAAACCATTTGTGAGTGTGATTATGTTGGTGTATCGAATTTGTTTGTGTAGGACATTATAGTATGTATATTTGTATTTGTAATTGTTTTATTTTCATATTACAATCTTCCATTTTGGAACATATCATTCTTATTTAAAAAGAATTTTAGAGCAAAAAATTGTCAAATATGGTCAGTCAGAGCCTTTATTTTTGGGTTTTAAACATATTAAGGTGGAGAGAATTTTTGCTTTCAAGTAAATATCAAATATATAATGACTAACTTAATTACTACGATTTTGTGTCAATTTGGATCCTAGGTTTGAAGTGGAAAATTTGAATTTTGATTCTAAATCTAAATTGAATATGCCTTTAGGAGAGAGAAAAATGAGTACGATATATAATTTTAAAAAGTAAAAGTTTAGACTTAATTTAAAAATCTGGATTAAACTTATTGATCCAAACACACTCGTATTGATTTTAGGAATCAAGAATAGTAAATTGTCGTGAATAGACCATGTGAATGCAGCAATACTACACACTATTATTATTATTATTATTGTTATTGTTATTATTGATCTCTGTGTTAGTTTGGTATATTAATGACGTCTATTACAAAAATATTAGTTTCGGGCGGTTTGGATAATGCCTTAGAGTTGGATTTTTGCGGTTTTTTTTTTTTAAATTAAAATATGCGTTTAGTTGAAATGTAAAATTGAAATAAATTGTGATATTTAAATAATGTAAATATCTGTTCCGATTTTGATAGGCAGAGTAAAAATCACTCCAATCCCCTGAATTGGAACCAGCATTTCCAGATCGAGCCCAGTACTCCTCCACCAGCCGCCCGAAAAGCGACGCTTTGTTGTTCATCAGCTTGCTAGGCTCATCATACTCCACCAATTTCCTTATCAAAAATCAGATCATGTTAAAACGTTGTCCAGATCGAGCACAGCTTTATCTAGTACTACTTCGTAAAGAGATGAAAAGCACAGAAATGCGCGGAGCAAGAATATGAAAATCGAGAAAGTTTTCGCTGTTGCAATGTGCGAAAGGTGCAGCTTCCTCGGGCTTACAGTTGAACTTCGAATCAACCATGTTAAAACTTGGATTAGCAGTACTAGCCACTTACAGACTGGTAAAATGGTCCCTTCTGTATTCTGTTTCTCTGTTAATCCTTGATACTACTCTACAGAGAAAGGTAGATAGAAAGATGAAGAGTAACAGAATATCAAATGCAGTGACCAAAATATGACTGACACATGAATTTGGATTGATGAAAGTTAAAAACCCGGAACTGCAATCATCTTCTGATCCATTTGAACACCCGGAAATATTGCAGAACAAAGTTGAATTATCCTTCTTCATGCTGTTCTATATCAGTCAAACATGGAGAAATCTGCAAAGTCAACAAAATTATTCATAACAGATGGCATTTTTAGTCTTCTTGTGTTATGAAATGAAACAGAAGACCATTACTGAAAATGTTTCTAGTGTGTGTATATATGTTTGTGTACATATATATATATATATATATATATATATTAAAGCCTTGACCAACTTGTCTGTAAAAATCCCAATTTTGTTCTTCAGCATTAAAAAAAAAAAAAAGAAGCTTAAAACAGGTTCTAGGGACAAGCCTGAGTATATACTTAAAAGGAAACGTGAAAAGAATGAAGGACAAGCACAACCCAAGTAATCTTCTGTGAAAATATTGAAGGAAAATTAGCTTCAAAAATCTGATAGACAAAGCAGATAAATGCAGCACTAACAAAAAATCTAGTGACAGTTGGTCTAAATGTTCATAAACATATATATATATAATTATATATTTATAAAAATAAAAATAATTAAAAAAAAGCCACCAAGTCTGAATCCCATGGAAGAGTTAAAACAGGTTCTAGAACAAGCTTGATATACACTGGTTGAATGAATTAATCTTCTGTGAAAATATTAAAGGAAAATTAGCTTCTCTGATAGACAAGGCAGATGAATGGAGCACTAACAAAAAATCTAGTGAAGATGTTCATTTATGGAAGAGTCCTAAATGCATTGAGTGAAAAAATAATTTATTTTGCTTTCAACTTTTTTTTTTTTCCTTCGCTGAAACTTTCAATTTGCTTCTTTGTATGACAAAAACTGCTTTTCATGTGACTAGTTGAAACATGACGTGAGTGTGACAGTAGAACATAAATGTTGTTAAGATAGATATTTATATATATATATTTTCGGACTTCGTAACGTAACATGTAAAAAGAGAAAAATGTTTACATAAAGACGTTAAAGAAATTATCTAGTAGAATAATAAAGAAAAGTTTAAATAAGGACATGGTAATGAAATTATTTTAGAGGATAAAGAAAGTATTTATGAATGTTGTATTTGACAAAATAAAAAAGAGATAATTGGAGAAAGAAAGAAGTGTTAAAAAGTTTTTTTGGGGAAAAAAAAATCTTCAAAACGTAATATGATAATTTGAATTTGGATTAAATTAAATGAGAGTTTTTTAAAGGTTAAATTAAAACTAGAAAAAAATGCGAGGATAATAATTTATATGTAATACTCAAAATTTTATTCAAAAAATATTGTAGAGGAAACAACTTTAGATGCTCTGAAAAATCAATCAAAAGAATTCTTTAAAAAATTAATAAATAATCAAACGATTGGCAACGTAAATAAAGTGGATAAAAAAAAACTTTTGAAAGATTACACACAAATTATTCTGAAAAGAAAAGAAGGAAAAAGAATGAAAGATAATGATTAGGAGGGAAACAAAAAATAATAATAATAAATATAAAAAAAAAAAGAAGGGAATCATCGTTGTTATTAGAATAAAAAAGTGCATTGATTACACCCACTAGGGTAGATAAAATAGTAAATGATCTTTGATATATTTGTTAAGTATCTCCCATTCGTCTATTCGAGTTTAAGTCTCATCGTATTCTATTTAGATCCCGCTTCAGTTTTGACTGTTGAAACCTGAGTTCATGATGACATGTTAGGTTTCGGGTAGACGACTAAAAGAAACTAATATAAAGAATTTGACTCTATCGTAATTAGGAAAGTGTCCCTATTTGTAGAACTTAAAAACCTAAAAATTTTGAGACCATCACCAGTTCTTTTTTCAATAAAAAACAAAGGTGCATTTATTAAAAAAAAAAAAAAAAAAGGTGCATTTGTCCATTTTCTTGAGGGAAAAAATTTTTCAATAAAAAAAGTGCATTTTTTCACACAAAAAGTGCATTTGTCCATTTTCTTGAGGCAAAAAAAAAACGAAAAAAAAAAAAAGGAAGAGCATATGTCCATCAGCAAGGAAATTAAAAAAAAAACCCCAAAAACCAAAAAACGTAAAATAACATAAAATAAAATAAAATAAAGGAGAAATGAGGAAGCAACACATGGCTCAAGGGAGGGGAATGAAAAAGAGAACTTAGGCTTGAAGATCATATTTTTGATGTAAAGCTTAAAGATTATTAGCTTTTATTATTAATAACGTAGCTCTACCCGTTTTTAAAATCTTAACCAAATCTATTATTGAGGAGGTGTTTGGTAAATGAGTTTAGTTTAAGATTTTTAAGTTTCAATAGTAATTTTTCAGAAAGGACAAAAAACTTTTTCAGAAAAGACAAAAAACCTTTTCAGAAAAAAACAAAAACAATGATAAAAAAAATACAGTTTAGTTTAAACTAAACTTATCACCAAACATCCTGAGAACATTATAACAATCTAATTATTTAATGATGTGAAATGAATTTAACTTTTACGTGACAAGACGAGAAATGATGTAGAAGGGACAGTGGGCGGATTAGAAAGTGTTTCATTTTTTTCATTTTTCTTTTTGAAATGAACAATGCTTTTATTCAAAAACAACAAGGCAAATCAACCTTTACAGAAGCATTCATAAACAGAGGCAAAGCATCATCCCATAAAATGAAATAGAGTTAGAAAAAGCAAAATTAATTAAGAAGTGGGCTACGGTATTACCGTTGGGCGTGTCATATCCACCGACAAGGCCCAAGCAATCATACAAAAGATTTCAACATCCTCATCGGAACATTTTGATGCAACAAAGGGACAATGAGAGCTAAAAGGACTTCGAGGGAACTTACAAAGAGGCTGTCAGAGTGCCGACACTTCCTAGACACGCCGAGACAATGTAGTGTTGGGTTAATCAATTAACAGATCACTAGTAGAGACATTCAACAGCAGAAAGCAGGAACTTTTTTTAATAGATAAAAAGGAAATCAGTAGTATTCTTACGCTCCCATACATCGACATTGAAAAGTCTATTGAGATCACAAATGGGATGACAAGGATCTTGATCTTAGATTTTCAATAGTTAACAACCCTCAACTTTCAAGAAAAAAGAACTTAACATAAAATAAACGACTAACTACATTGATACTTATGTTATTCCAACTAACAGAGACACTTTCCTGATATTAAAAAATAAAACGTTAACGTCTCTTAATCTAAACTTTGTTAACTTTGTATTAAAAATAACAATAGTACCCCAATTATTTTTAGCCATTGGCCTAAAGAGACTAAGCATTCGTTTGAATGAACTATTGCATTTGAATATTCATTTAACTTGAAGTAGAATTTGACTTTTGTATTCCAATGTAACGTGTGTTTGAATAGTTTTTGTCTAAAGTAACATTTGTATAGTATAAGGCAAATAAATTTATGTGGTACGAACTTGTAAAAAGCAAAAATTTGATATTTACTTTCGAATTAAATTGTTCTAAATTGATTAAAAAGTTAAATCACTCCAATATTTCTATAACAAACACATGTATTCCAATGTAATAATAAATTAATCTAGCAGTAAACGAATCATTTTTTAAAAAAAAATGGAGTTCTGGTAAATGACAATTTTTAAGAAGTTATTTTAGTAAATGGTTAAAATTTTATAAAATTAGAAAAATGACTGTTTTTTTAAAAATGGTTAATTAATCAATGTTATGTATGGCTAATCAATAATTAATGATGCGAAGTTGTGATTTGTCTCCTTGTTTTTTTTTTTTTTTTTGGCTAAAATGTCCTTAAACTCTATAAAAAGTGCAAAATAATAATTTTTACTTTAAAAAGAGGTTAAAAATTGGATGAAATATGTAAGATGAATTATGTAAAATTTTTTTTTGTTAATTATCTTAAATAGTAAATCAAGTATGATTCACGGTTTTTGACCTAAACGGTGCAGGGACGAGAGACAATATTTGAGGATCAGAATAGGGATGGGGGACAATATTTGAAGATAAAGACATGGATGGAGAGTCTCACTAAAGCTCTCTTGCCTTGCATTCTGGGATTGGATCCCGTTGTCCGCTGTGAGGGTTTCAAAGATAAATGGATAAGGAAGTCTAAACAGAGTGTGGGGCACGTAGAAATGTAATGTACGATAAAGAATAGGATAAAATTATGATGTGATCAAAGATAAAGAATCTCCTAAAATACCACAAAAATACGCAAGACTTTGAAAGTACATAATGTGAATTGTGATACTGATAACCATCACATCAAAATAGACTTTTTTTTTTTTTTTCATATTTTTTGTAGAACAGACTTTTCATTTGTTTTCTATGGTAGTAGTCTCTAGTTTGGTACGTTGATCGTTTCAGAGATTTTCTTCTTCTTCTTTTTTTTTTTTTTTTTTTGGTGATTATAGTTTCAGAGAAGTTGGTTTAGTCTTTTGATCTCAGACGTGCATTCTGCGTTGGATTGTAATGGAAGTCAGATTTATATGTAGAATCCAAGTACTAAAGAGACCATATAAATATGTTATATCCTAACATGATAAAGCTCTCCAAATTACTCGGACGTTCTAAAATAAACCAATAGAATCCTCCGATAATCACTGCCAATCCTCTGAATTGGAACCGGCATTTCCAGATCGAGCCCAGTACTCCTTCACCAGCTGCCCGAAAAGTGACGCTTCGCTGTTCATCAGCTTGCTTGGCTCATCATACTCCACCAATTTCCCTATCAAAAATCAGATCATGTTAAAACATTGTCCAAAATGGCGGAAAATTATTGTCCATAAAGCTTTTTCCATGCACAACTTTACTCACCATCACTAATGGCGAGCACTTTACTGCAGTCCATGACGGTTGGGATTCTATGAGCCACGGTTATGACAGTGCAGTCTGCAAATTCTCTTCTTATGGTTCTCTGCAGAACAGCGTCCGTCGTGTTGTCCATCGATGCAGTTGCTTCGTCGAGAACTAGTATTCTGCTTCTCTTCAGCAATGCGCGTCCGAGGCAGAATAGTTGTCTTTGTCCCATGCTCCAGTTCGTTCCCTCCGCCACCACTGTGTTCAAGAACTTTCACTACTTATCTTTTCTTTTCTTCTTCCGATTGAAAATATCAAAACGATTCTGATAGTAATATAGCTGTTGGGATTTCTCACCTAAGGAATCTAGGCCTTCTTCTTTCTCTCGAATGGCGTCTCTCAACTGACATTTCTCCAGAACCTGTTTGTTTATGTCACAATAATGAGAAACTACTCTTACGAATACAATGCAGATTGTTTGGAAACGTTTGTTACCTCAAATATTTCGTGATCAGTGTACTGTGATAAGGGATCCAGATTGAATCTCACGGTCCCGTTAAACAGCGTTGGATCCTGCGGGATAATCCCAAAACGTGATCTCAAATCATGAAGCCCGATTTTGCAAATGTCAAGGCCATCTACTAGTATTTTTCCCTCTGTGGGCCCAACCAGACGAAATAGAACGCTGATAAGAGTCGTCTTTCCGCTTCCTGTGCGGCCTACTATGCCAATTTTCTGCCCTCCTTCAATTGTAAAACTTAATCCATGAAGAACTAGTGGAGCAGTCGGGCGATATCGTACCTGCATGACAAGTCACATAAGAGGCATTAAACCTCATAGTTTCAACACCGATTTTGTCATGCTAAGCGCTAACCTTCAGATCGCGTATTTCCACTTTGCCAAAAGTTGGCCAATTATGTGGAGGTCTATTTCCTTCTATTACTTCTGAAGCTTCACTTGGAATATGCATGTATTGTTCTACCCTTTCTACCGAAACAATAGTATTCACTAGCATACACTGGTATTGTACACAGATCACCAAGAATAGGTTCAATGAGAGACCATAGGATAATGCCATTCCAACAAAACCTGCTCGAAAATATTATTTACAACCAACATGTCAGATGGTTCAAAAAGAAGCAAAGTTAGTATGATGTTTTCGATAGTAAAAGACGAATGTTTACTTACCGGAGTCGGAAGGTTCAAAAGGAACCAAAGTTATGGCAAGAGCAGAGGTTGAGAGAACAATGGCACATAGAATTTCGAGTCGCAGGATCAACCACTCATTTGCTGAGAAGTTATGGAAGTCTGGGCTGGCGTTGTCATCAATAAGGTCCAAGTATTTTGAGAAGAATCTGTTCTCTTCCTCGAAAGCTCTGATAGTCATGGCTCCAGCAATTGATTCAGCAAGATTGCTAGCTAGCATAGATTTGGTTGTGCCATTTATTCTGACTAACTGTTTTGCCGAAGCCAAGTAGTAGTTCTACTCGATAAGACGAAAATTAGAAAGAAAAGAAAATGACATTAGCTGCTGAGAAGCGCCAAAAATACCTGTGTGTCCGAAGTTCATTATCGCAATAAGGTATATTTCTTGAAATGACTAACGCTTTGTTGTGAAAAAAAAACAATATAACAAGGTTGAGTTTGTTTGTGTGTTTTACCTGCAGAACTATAGTTACATAAATCATCGGCACAATCACAAACAAGATTGGCCAAGTAAGAGAAGCTAATAATCCAAGTATGGTGGAAGTGTTCATAGTTGCTGCAACGGAGACCATGAACTTGAACGGCACTTCGAGGTCGATGATACTCATATCAGAAGATACCTGAAAAGAGCAACTTCGGAAGTATAAGTTACTTACAAAGCACGGCATCAAGTTTCAAATGGGAAACGTTTTACATACCCGACTAAGTATCCTCCCCACGGGCGTTGAGTCATAAAAGGACATTGGAGCTCTGAAGAGTGAAGTCAACAGTGTAGAGAAAATCGACTTTGAGGCCCCACATCCAAGAGCAGTTATAGAAAAAGATCTAAACACCAAAGTTAATGCCATGATACTCGTGATCACGGAGTAAATGCCGTAAATTTCTGCTCTTGATACACTGGAGTCTTGAAGTTTAGCAGCAAACGTGTAGAACTGCATGAGTTGCCCAACTACAAATATTAAGTAGAAGAAGTTTACCAAGGAGAAGAACAAAAATCCTTTTCCCTGCTTCAAGTACTGAATGTAAGGCTTAAAACCAATGTCTCCCGTTTCCCTCTCTTCTTGCTTGATCAATTGATCACCACTAGATGCCTTTAGCTGCTCCTCAGCATCAATTTGTTGAATCTCACCGCCCTTGGATGGTTTGTGCTTTTTGGAAGAGGAATCCTTGACCTTCCTTTCAGCAGAAGCAGTGCTATTGTGTGCATAAACAAGGTGTTGAAATTCTTGAGAAGAAGCCAATAACTCTTCATAGGTTGCGGCTTTTGAAATCTCCCCACTAGACATTAACTGTCGAAAAGAAAAACAACAAACAAAAAGATTACTCTATGAAAAACTATTGCACAAATTATTAAAGGATAATGCTAGGGATCCCAACTCTTATCCCAACGTTTTAATATCATCGTCAATTTTATATTTAATATTTTAATTGTCATGTGAGTTGGTATCAAAAAGTTGGGATGATGGAAAGATTAGTCAAATATTGGCTTACCAAAATGGAATTGAAAGCGGGAAGGAAATCAACTTGGTGTGTCACAAGCAAGACAGTCTTACTTGACAAAGCTCCCATGACATATTCCTGAAACGGAGTGACAGTGGAATTTAGTATGAAAACAACAATAAAACAATCCAGGATTCCTTAAAGAGGAAGAAAATGATCACATTGAATAGGCTAGTTGCAGTGTGAGCGTCAACTGCACTGAAAGGATCATCCAAGAGGTAAACATCTGCATTCTGGTAAAGTGCGCGAGCAAGTTGAACACGTTGCTTTTGTCCGCCACTTAAATTGATGCCTCTTTCCCCTATCAGAGTGAGATCTGCAAATGGAAGCATCTCGAGGTCCTTAACCAAGGAGCATCTTTCGAGTGTTTCTTTGTACCTAACATCATCCATGGCTGACCCGAATAGAATGTTATCTCGAATGGTACCCGTTTGGATCCATGCAGATTGCGAAACATATGCTGTCTTTCCATAAACATGAACCTGAAGATAAAGATTTCCAAAGCATCACTTAATCAATGTAAAATTCATTTTCTAATCCATTGAAATTACATGACTACTTACAACGCCGTTGATGTGGGGAACTTCTCCAAGAATCGTTGCTAAAAGTGTTGATTTTCCAGATCCAACCTCGCCACAAATGGCCAACTTTTCTCCTCGTTTGACTAATAAGTCAACGTTCCTTAATGTGACCTTTGCAGAATTGGTATCCCATGAGATTTCAGAGCATCTAATAAAGATAGAAAGCTCTTTGCCAATACAGTCTTCCCTTGTGTGTCTGTTCTCCAACTGTGGTGCTTCAAGGAACTTCACAACCCGAGCAAACGAGACTTTTGCTTCGACAAAAGCACCAAAAACATCGGGGATCATCCTAATTGGCTCCTGAATGATCCTCAAAGCTGCTAAAAATGTGAAGACATCGGCAGTATAAAGCTGAAATCCAAGGAAATAGCATGTCCAGAAAGTGAAGACACCTACTAGTAACGGAGACGACCAGAACAAAACAAAATAGTACCCCTTTTGCATCAAAACCTTGGATATCCATTTGAGTTCTTCGTTCCTTAATCTTTCTATGACGTTCTTGAAATGAATCTCCCATGAATACAACTTCAGAATCTTCATGTTTGTAAGCGCTTCGGATAAGTCCTTCAACCGCTTGTTCTGAGCCACCATGAACTTAGTCTGGTACTCGTGTTGCAACTTTGCGAATGGAGTACTTCCAACAACGGTTAATATGAGTACAGTTAAAGCTGAAACCGTTGCTATCCCCACAGCGAAGTAAATGACAACTAACGCAAGAAACAATTGTAGGGTTGTGGCCCATATCTGGTGGAACCAAAACAGGAATTCACCGATTCTGTAAGCATCGACAGTGACGTAGTTCACTATCTCACCAGGCGAATGAGTCATCTTAGCAGCATTTGAGAGTTGTAATTGCTTCTGATATATAGCTGCTGATAGCAAAGATCTGATTTGGAGCCCTATAAGTCGTGTTCTGAAGTACCATTGCCTCTCTGAAAGCGACTCTGCAAACTTCACAAGTAACAGCCCAGCAGTCACTGCATAACCTTCATACTTAAATGCAGAGTTTCCTTCGACAATCCGAATAAATGTTGCAAGAAAAAGTGGGGTGCTAGCCAGGGTGAGAACCCTGATCAAAGCAAAGAACCCCGAAACCAAAATCGCCTTCCGCTGACAGAATATGATTGTTGACAGAACTGAAGGAGGATCAGATGACCCCCTCAGCTTCTTTTTGTTCAATTGCTTGTTAAACATCGAGAACAATGTCCGTGCTCGATCTTCTTGTCTCAACTTCGGAATATCTTCATCTTCAAGCTCTTTTTGCTTACCCTTCTTCATCAATGGATTCAACCACCAAAAGGAGATTAAACTTAACAATCCACTTCTGGCAAAAGGGGTCACATTATCATTTGGACGGATATCGCCTTCGTCATCAGCTACACCATCTATCAATAATCCATAGGAACCATCAATATCACCAATTTCTTGATAAGAATTTTTAACGTTTGACCACCCGGAAAAGGCACTAAGGACCAAGAAAATTGCTCCTGGAGCGCATAAAACATTTAACACCATCTCGACCGATGCTTCTCCATCTAATACTGCTTCATAAAGAGATGAAAAGCACAGAAATGCACCGAGCAAGGAGGCGAAAATTGAGAAAGTTTTCACTGTTGCAGTATGCGAATGATGCAGCTTCCTTAGGCTTATGGTTGAACTTAGAATCAACCATGTTAAGCCTTGGATTAGCAGTACTAACCACTTAAAGAGTGGCAATATGGTCCCTTCTGCATTCGATTTCTCTATTGATGTCCATATTCCATAAGCCAAGTAGGCCAAAGACAAAAGACCATTGAAAACAGCTGAGAATACCGAGAGCGGGGTTACTGTCTGATCCGCTGATGTGGATGATGAAGTCTTCTTTGATGCTACTCTATAGAGATAGGTGGACAAAATGATGAAGAGTAGCAGAATATCCAATGAAATGATCAGAATTTGACTCACACATGAATTTGGATTGATGAAAGCTAAAATCCCGGAACTGCAATTATCTTCTGATCCATTTGAACACCGGAAATATTGCAGAACAAAGCTGAATTATCCTTCTTCATGCTGTTCTATATCAGTGTAGCATGGAGAAATCTGCAAAGTCAACAAATTTACTCAAAATAGATGAAATGAAACAAAGAAGACCATTTCTGAAATTGTTTCTAGTGTTCGTGTGTGTGTGTGTGTGTGTCTCTATATGTATATATATTTAAAGGAAACGTGAAAACGGTGAACGACAAGCACAAACCAAGTAAATCTTCGGTGAAAATAATTAAGGAAAATTAGCTTCAAAGATCTGATAGACAAAGCAAACACACGCAGCACTAACAAAAATTCTAGTGAAGATGTTCATAAACCAGCCAAACCAGTATATGGAAGTGTTTGATGTGGAAAATAATTTAGATTCTACTTTCAACTTTCTTCTTCTTCTTCTTCTTCTTTTTTTTTTGGTGAAAGTTTTAACTTGCTTGTATGTGTATGCTTTTCAAGACAGAAGCCGCTTTGCTTGCTATTATAGTATTGTTTATGAATTACCTGGATTCTACTCTTCTTTAAAGTCTCAACAAAACACATTTTCAAGAACACTATAACAACCCAATAATTGTCGATGTGAGATAGATTCGAATTCTATCATGACAACAATAGACAAGAAATAATATAAAGGGGACGGGTCAAATCCGCCTTGACTAAAATAACGTTGGAATTGTGCAATTTCACGCTGCTCGAAAAACATTACAAGTGAAGGTACTTATAATTATGGAAATCATCTCTAAATCGAATAAAGTTTTCTTTGAGGGTAAAATCCAAAAAAATAAAAATAAAATAAAGTGTATGACCAGGAGAATCAAAAATTCAAAACTGACAAAAAAATAAAACAGCACGTGACCTTACTTAAAGCAGTCCATGTCACAAATATATGCAATTGTAGTTGGTGAGATTTTTTCTTCCCTTTTTTTGTAGGGACCAATGGATTTCTTCTCTCCTAATGATAAAAGTCAACAAAGAAAATTCAAACAGAAAAAAAAAAAAAAAAAAGTAAAAAATAGAAGAAGGAGAGACAGAGGGAGGAAAAAAATATAAATTATTGGGAAAAAGAAAATTCAGGTGCAAATGTTATAGTTACCATGATTTAATATTTTTTGTATGCGTGTATGAATGGCACAACAAATAAATTAAGCACCAAAGAAATTTGATATTGTTGTTTTAATGATAAGCTTAATTAAAAGCTGAAATCTTTAGCCAAAATAATTAAAATAAAAGCTGAATATGACAATTCATTTAATGATTTAAAACACCAGGTATCTACTATTTTAGGGCAATTTAGTATATACGAGTTTAATACCCGTTCGTTGTACGGGAAATGAAGAAAAAATAAATAAATAAATTACATATTATATGATAAAAACAGTTGGTTAAGATAAATATTATAATTATAAGCAATATAATTTTTCTCAAGATTTCTCCCAACAATGAAGATGCAAAATCAAAATAATAATAGAACTAATAATAATAAAAATGAAAACAAAAGCAAAAAAGAAAAAAAATCTTCTGTAGTTATACTTATTTAAAGAAAAATAAAGCAGAAAAAAAAAAGAAAAAAAATCTTTAAACTCAAAAGAATCTGAAAAAACTAACCCTAACAAAAAAAATTATAATAAAATAAAATATATAACTCATTTTCTTCTTTTTTTACTGTTTTAAAAAAAATAAAAAAAATTTTTATTAGGTTTTATAGATGTAAAAACTAAAAAACATGATTTTTAAAATATAAAACAAAACAAACAAAAAATAATTGCATGCATAATCCTTAAAAAAAAATGGGTCTTTAAAAAATAGAACAAGAAGAAACAAAAAAGATACACAAAAAAAAAATCCGAAATAAAGATAAAAAATTTAAAGTAAAAAAATTGTTTAAAAATCAAAAAAGACAAAGTGAACAAAAACACAATACAACAATAGATCAAAATCTAATATCTAAAATTTCACAGAAAAAAAAAGGGCAAAATATGTCAGAACAAAACTGTCATTCCACTGTAGATAAGCCAAAATCAGTACATAGGATAAGGGCAAAATTGACAGTTTAATATAAGAAAAACAGCTACTGTGCATTACTGTAGGAAAAAAGAACTGTACAGTAAAAGTAACAAAAATAAAAAAAAACAAAAATAAAAATCACTATTTATTAAATAATGAAATATTATATTTTTTTACTATAGCAAAGCAGTAAAAATTTAAAAAAAAACTATTTATCAAATAATAAAACAAAACAGTAAAAGTAAAAAAAAAACGTAACAAAACACCAAAAATTAAAAAAAAAATACAACAATAACAAAAGTAAAAAAAATATCAACAACAAAAGTAAAAAAAGGAAAAAAAAAATCAGCAAAAGTTAAAAAAAAAAAAAAGGAAAAAAAACAACAAAAGAAAAAAAGAAAAAAAAAAGCAAATGTAAAAAAAAAAAAAAAGAGCAGCAAATGTTAAAAAAAGAAAAAAAAAAAAAAGCAAATGTAAAAAAAAATAAAAAAAAGAGAGCATTGCAAATGTTAAAAAAGAAAAAAAAAAAGCAAATGTAAAAAAAAAAAAAAAAAAGAGAGCAGCAAATGTTAAAAAAAAAAAAAAAAGCAGCAAAAAAAAAAAAGAAAAAAGACAGCAGACAAAAAAAAAAAAAAAAAAAAAAAAAAAACTGTTCTTACTATTTAACAGTGAATCACTGTTCAGTGAACAGTGACGCGCAGGGGCAGCTGGCAGGGGGAAATGAGGGGTAAAAGGGGAAGTTCACTGTTCATGCCCAAAAAGAAGAAGAAACAGAGGGGCAAGAGCGTCATTTCACTGTTTTGCACTGTTTTACTGTGCGGTACTGTGCATTACTGTAGCTATAACGCGAAAAATAAAAAAAAAACCCGAAAAACACTATTCATCACTGTTCTTTGAACATTAAAATACCATTCTCCTTTAGTATATAGATATAATAGTAGAGCTTGACAAGCAAAATCTTTTGAGATGAGAGGATGAACCTCATCAAGTCCAGCTCTACTTTGATTAAGAATATATGCAAAATAGCAAATAGAGGAGAAACAAACTATATCTGAATAGCTTTAAATTAATATTCTAATGCTAAGCAGAGAAACAAAAACCAGTCTGTCAGCATTCTATCCGAACGGCACCGCTCTCTGAGGAAATGAACTTTGGCTTCCTCACTACTTGCTCCAGACACTGAATGACGTCTCCAACTCTCAAGTCATTCCAATCACTGATGATGACCCCACATTCGCTTCCCTTCCTCACTGTCTCGACGTCCTGTGTCTCCCGCTTGAGAGATGTGCAGGGTCCTTCGAACAAGACTTCCCCGCTTCTCAAAAGCCTTAAGGTTAAGGTTTTGGAAACATATCCGTCAAGTACCCGGCACCCAGCAATCTTTGCAATACCCTTTTTGCGTCCTTTAAGCTCAAAGATGCTCAGCACCTCAGCCTCCCCAGCAACATGGGTTTCGGGAGTCCCAGGCGCCTTGTCCACGATCAAATTGCCAACATCCTCCAGAAGGTGATAGATCACACGGTGCAAAAATATCTAAGCAACAAAGAAACATAAACAAAATTAACCATATTTTCATTGTGCTTTATATGCCAAAAGAAAGAATGCTCGAGTGTAAATGCACATAACTCATAACGCCCAAGCCGAAAGATAGAGATAAAGGACTAATTTTTCAGGCAAAAACCGACATTACCAGCAAGAGGTGGTTAGTACCTTTATACCGGCTCGGGTAGCTTCCAAACTGACAGAGCTAGGTGGGCTTTTTACATTGAATCCAACAATACAAGCACCACATGCTTGTGCCAAGTCTAAATCTGACTGAGAAATGGGCCCAACGCCAACATGCACTACATTTACAAAAACCTGGGCATTGGGAATGAAAATTTTCAGTAAAAGCCAAAAAGTTATCTCAAAAATAAACCTGCGACTGTCCTCTGGTATAGTTGGAAGAAAAAAGGAAATTCCAAGAGTCAGTGATTTGCATTCTTATGGCATACCTGAGGACTATTCAAACTCTTCAATGCATCCGTAACAGCTTGGACAGTTCCCTGAACATCTGCTTTTACTATTATCGGCAACTCAACCCGCTTGGGTGCCTCTTCTGATTGTTCTTCTGGAACTTCTTCCCTCCCCTCACTAATCCTTTGAAGTCTATCCTTCTCAAATTTCTTTTTCCTCCCTTCACTAAGCATTCTGGCTCGCTCCTCAGATTCCACGACGACAACATCATCACCGGCCATTGGCAAGCCCTTCAGCCCTTCAATTTCAACGGGCATGGCAGGTTTTGCCTTATCCATTGACTTCCCAGACATGTCTCTAATTGCTCTTATCTTACCCCACTGTGAGCCCACAACCACAATTTGTCCACAAACCAAAGTTCCCGCTTTCACTATTGCAGTGGTCAGTGGACCCCTACCTCTGTCAAGTCTTGCCTCAACCACATAAGCTTGAGCAGTCCCATCAATGCGCGCTTTTAGTTCCATCATTTCCGCCTGGAGAAGCAAAGCCTCTTCCAAGTCATCTAATCCTGTCTTCTTCAGTGCTGAAACATAAACCACCTGAACGTCTCCACCCATATCCTCTAGCAGCAAGCCCTCAGAAGCAAGCTGGAATTTTACTCTTTCTGGGTCAGCAGCTGGCTTATCACACTTATTAATTGCGACGACAATCGGGACATTGGCTGCCTTTGCATGAGAAATGGCTTCAAGAGTCTGAGGCATCACCCCATCATCAGCAGCAACAACTAGCACAACTATATCGGTGACTGCAGCACCTCTTGCTCTCATTGCACTAAACGCTGCATGACCAGGTGTATCAAGGAACGTAATAGATGCTCCAGTTGGCATGGCAACCACAAAAGCACCAAGATGCTGTGTTATGCCCCCAGCTTCCCTAGCAGCCACCGAAGTCTGTCGTAAAGCATCCAAAAGAGAAGTTTTCCCATGGTCAACATGACCCATAACAGTTACAACCGGAGGCCGAGGATGAATCTCTGCACCATCATTGGAATGTTGCCTCCTAACATTGACCCCAGCTTCCTGAAAAGTAAATGCAAAGGTTTTTAGAAGTTTCTAAAGCGGCCCAATGCAAATATACTTCAGCATATACCATTAGGGTGACAAATAGTAAGGAGTGGAAAAATGCAACTTCCTGAATTACTATTTCCTAACCAACCCAATTACACAAGTTCACAAGTTTAATATATACATACATATATACACACACACACACACACATATAAATACATATTTGTTACTATTGTAGATGAGGTGGCAATTCTTTCTTCTCAAAACAACCTACAAGCCACCCCCTCATATAAATACATACTTGTTACTATTGTAGATGAGGTGGCAGTTCTTTCTTCTCAAAACAACCTACAACCCACCCACTCCATCTTTTCATTTCCCTCCCCTTACAACTGTCACTGAGAAAAGCACAATGGCTTTGTCAGAAACGTAACTTCTTTCAGATAGGTATTTTAACCAGTAGATTTACACTGGGCATGTGATATTAACAACTCAACCAAATTTTAAGCCTGTTGGTAAACATGTTTTCAAAAGACCAGATACTAAACAGAACTGTAAATCAGATATGCGAACATATCTGGTTATCTAGGTTTGCATATAACATCTGACATCAATACAAAAGATTTCTACAGCAAAAAGAGGAAAATACCATTGCTATGAGCTCTACAACGTCCATGCTGAGAGAATCAAACTCTGAGTCAACCTTTTCCCCGACATTTACAAGGATATTTTGCAGAGTGGGTACTAACTTCCCAGTACGTTTGGAAAGCTCCACAAGAGTCATTCCCTCAAATATGTCAATTGTTTTATCCAGCGATTTGGTAGGCTTTTGTATTCGAGGAGGTACATATGGAGCTTCAACAGGCGGTTGGCTTTTCTTGACCTTTTTTACAAAACTCCCCCTATCCGGAGCCTTCAAACCAACTGCAGCCTCAGCAGCTCTCATTCTTGCACACAATTTTGTGCTCGCATGATAACACCTAAGAAACATCCACCATCAATTATCTAATAAGCACTATCACATTATTATGTAAACAAACAATTTCCATTATTAGCATGAAAAGAACAATAACAGATTGCTTACTTATCTTTCTTTTCTTCAATATGAAACTTGATGCACACCATTAGGAGTGGTGATTTTTATAAAGATGCAATTATCAGTTTCTGGAATTTTTTTCTTTTTCTTTTCAATTTTAAAGGAGATTTTCTCTGCACGCTTTCTATCATTTGGAATTTAGTGCTGTATCCAAACATGGCTTCTATTATGGTCAATGCTTTACCATGTAATTCCTAACCATGACTACCTTCATTCTTACACCTTCGGTATACCTAAAAACTTAAAAGGAAAGGCATCTCATCGTAAACATTTACTCATCGCAAGTTGCCCATATTAACTATTAGCATTGCTCAACAACTCTAAAACTGCTGCTAGAGTTAGGCATTTATTTATACATTCTACCTCACTTATCTTCACTACAAGGATGAAATAGCGGTTACTTCAATCATCAATGCAGAGCAAGAACAAGAATGTAAAGGTGATAATACTACAGTATGTAAGCCTAAACTTCCAAGAGAGTAGAGAGCAAAGCCAAATAAAAAAGAAACATGAAAACTTACCGAAATGGGGGTTCTCTGGTCAAAACTTCACTACTATCAGAACCTTGTGATGGTGAGACGAAAAAGGTATCTGCAGAACAAGTTTGAGAGACATCTAATTAAGGCTCACACAATATGTAGAGTTAACGTCAAAATATAATGGAATATGCCATCCAAGTAGCCAATATTTAAGCAACACAAGAAAGCATGTCCACGAATTCAGCTTACCTGATACGCATCCGAGTAAGGCAGAAACTGATTTTGCTGCATCCCTAGGAAATGAAGTAACTGGCCCCACTGCATGTTTTTGATGCGTTGACGTTAGAGCTCTACCAAGACATGAATGTATTCCCTACAGAAAGATATTACGTAAAATGTTGAAGAATGAAGGCAAATCAAGAAACGTGAATAGATCAGACTACATTGCTTAACCAACTTTCAATCTCCTCCAAATCGAAATGCACAATTGCTATCCATGCATAAAGCACTTTTGTTGTTGAGATAGAGAGAGTATCCTACTCAATAGTTAATGATAGAAGAAATTTATTCACTCATTAGTAAAAGTCCGAGTGTTTCGTTAGCGAGAGCACCATTCAACAACTACCTTTTTCTCAAGTACCCTCCAAGCCATTCATAAGTGTTTAAAAATCTGTACAAGTGGACATGAGAAAACAAATGAGAACCTTGGAACCGCTGCCAAAGAGCACAGTGCACATTACAAATAATATAAAGAAAAAGCAGAATTTTGTGGTAAGATAGAAAACCAATAAAACATAGTTCTCGGCCGTCCAACCACATTAAAATCATACCAAATAAAAAACTATTCCCTACGGTGGCTTGTGTTCATACTCTACCATAGAATTCTCCGAAGTAAAAACCAAATAGCTTGGAAAGGTGCTTTCTTTTATAAATTTATGACATAAAAAGTTAAGGGGTCCATTTATACACTGCAAAGTGATTCGCAACTCAAAGTAGATTCACAACGGATCTGATATGTTTTAAGAAAAAGAGCCCCAATTTGCATGCACTAGAAAAAATAAAAAATAAATAAAAAAACTTTGAGGAAGGGGGATGGAATCAACCGACCCAGATGAGAAAGAAGGATTTTCTCGAGAAAACGAATCCTACCAACTGCAAATGAAGGGTCTAATTTGCAAAAATCTTAAATGAGCCCAGAAATTGTAGCAAACCAAAGCTAGAAGTAGTTGGCACTTCTGGGTATCATTGGAGTTGCAGAGAAAATGGGGAATTAGCTGAATATAGGCCGGTGAAGGTTGAGGATAGAGAGAGGAAGGAAAGATATTTATTTAAGAAGGAAAAAAAATGTTAAAGTTTGAAACTTTTGATTAAAAAAAAAAAAAAAAACTTTAATTCGACTAATAAAAACTGTGCTAACCTGCCGGCGGTGAGTTTATGGGGGTTCGTCAGAAAGAGAAAGAGGAAGATCCGATCTCGGCGAGAGAGGGTTTAAGAACCATTCGAGTCTGTGTTGAATGGAAATTGTCCTGTTGGAGGTCCATTCATCAAAACGACATGTCGTTTTCGGTTCTAAGATTTTTTCGCTTTTTTTTTTTTTTACCTTTCGTTTAGTCGCCATGCCCAACAGCCCAAGTACATTTTAAAAATTTACGGAAGCTAGAGGAAGTATTTTAATATTATCTTAAAAATACATCTTATAAGCTATGATATCATCGTGATGCCATTTACTCAAAATATATATATGTATATTATTGCAATGCTCAAGTACATCTTGAAAATTTACGAAAATTAGAGAAAGTGTATATATATATGTCTACTCTCGTGTTCTTAATCCCATTTTTATCGGATATGAACAACATTTATATTAATTAATTTCTTGGATTATATTAGATAATTTCTTAGATTATACTAGTTAGTCTCTTGAATTGTCCTCTCTCCTCCGAATAATCAGACCCTCTCTCTCTCCATCGAATAGTCATACACCAAACAGAAGAGTATTCCTATATTTTAATATACATTTATGTATATATGTTGCTTGTGGAACGGGAAGAGGGCGCGAGTATTAGGATGGTCTCCGGTCATCTTCTGTCTTTCCAATATAATGACATATCATTTCTTTGAGATGATGAAAAATTTGAGATATACTGTCTAATTACTTTATAATACATGGAACAAATATTACTCGCCACGAAACGACATGTAGTTTGTCATCTTGCTGAAACGGCATGTAGTTTGTATTTTAGTTTTTGCTTGCGAGCTTTAGTTTGTTTGAGGAGTTTCAATCCGGCAACGACACATCCTCCTAGGTCAAAAAGTTTGCTCGTTGCTGTCGTTCAAGTATGTGACGTTTGCAGTATGAAGTTTGTTGCAGTCCAGGGATAAACGACATGTAACTTGCCTTTGATTCACCAAGTAAAGGATAAAATTTTTAAATTGAAATGTTAGTTCAATTTAAAATAGTAATTATAATTTTTGTTGATTTTTAAAAAAATAAAAACAAAAAACAAAAAACTGAGATAGAAAATGTACAATTTAATTGAAAATGAGTTAGAAAAACCACCCAAGTTGAAAAACCACACAAGGCATTAATTAAGTTATTGAAAACGACATGTCGTTTGTTCTGAAATATTGATGTCCTGTTGCCCAATTTCTCCGACCAAAACTAGAGGTCAAAGGGGAAAATTTTAATAAATGCACAGGGAAACTTTAATTTAAAAAAATAATAATAATAAAGATTGTATGCTATCGGCGGTCAGCAATTAGTTTAAACGACATCCAAGTGGAACAATTGTTCAACAAAAAACTCTCAAGCTGGAAACTTTTATTTATATCATCGGTACCAAGAATAAGTACTTTCTATAACGCAGACGAAATGAAAACCAAACCGACATTCAGCTACTTGGCAAAGAAGTAATTCGGCGTTCCAAGAAAATTGGATTAACACAAACAAGCAATTTAAAAATACATCGCATGGTTCCATGACCAAGTTTTTTAGGACTAAACAATAAATAAGCTCCAAGCGACAAGCAGTACAGCCCATCTTCCGATTATGCAATGATAACCTCACCGAAAAGCCGCTTACGGATCTGCAATAGAAATTGAAAGACGCTTAAACTTGAGCATAATTACAACAAAAGTATTAAGATCTTCTAATTTGCTACATAACCATGTTACATTGTCAGATGACATGCTTTGCTAAGTTGCTGATGTAAAGGGAATGATCCAAGAGTCCCTTTACGTGAATCAACAATACTACAAGATCACATAAAGCTTAGAACTCGAATCTCATTACTTTACTTCGGAGTTTGAGTAGTGACTGATTACTAACTAATTACTAACTAATCATACATTTTAGCACGAAACTTCAAAGTTCACGTTTAACCATGGCAAGAGAATTGTGCATATATTTGCCAATGAGAATAACAACTAGTAAATACACATGGGGAGAAGGCAAGTGCAATTAAAAGCTGCCTAACATCAGCTACTTCACCAGGTTCACAATGGTTCTACTCTTTTCTCTCTTTTTTCCCTTCCTGTTTCAACTAATCTTGATTTTGGATACGCAGAAATTATTGAACAATAGTGAATTTTGTTTTACGCCCGTAGATTACAAAAATCTTTCTTTTCTTTGCTCTTCCATAACCATTTCACAAGAAATGAACTAGAACACAAAGGCAAGAGATATGTTAAAGCCAAGGTTTTTATAAAAGTAAGTACCTCTGGAAGCTTTTTACGGAATACAACATCCAAACGTGCATCAAGGGTGTTCTCACACACAATCTTCCCATCACGAGAAGCCAACACCACACCTCCAGAGCTGCAAAAACAAGAAAAAAGAAAATCATCAGCAGACTTTACTTTTAATGTTCTTTCAGAGAAAAGCTATAGGTGAAAGACAAGACATCAGCAAGACAACTCAAATCTTGTTCTTGTATAAGAGAAATATATAACTGATTTTAATTATATTATGAAAAGAATAAATACCAGAAAGGACCATGGGCATTATGATGACTAGGAGCAGGTGGAAGAAAGATAGAGTCAACTATGATCTCTGGAGGACTAACATTTGCTTTCTCTGCATATTCCTCGGCAGCTGATTCCAGCACAGACTCAACCAGAGAAAGGTCATGTTCACGGCAACGCAACAAGACAGCAGGCTCCTTTAACCTGAGCAAACTCTGCAAAGACAAAATCAGAACGATTCAGCACTCGGCAAACCACAAATATTCTGACTTTCTACTAACCTTACAGAAGTTGTCGAAAGTTGCATCTACTGTAGATAAAGACAATAGAATTACTATACTATAAATTAAGCAACATTAATTGGACAACGAGCCTTAGTACCTGAACAATAAGATCTTTCAGAAGCCCTTTATAGACATGGTGACTTCTGCTCACATTCAGAAGCTCCTTGGCTGCTGCCTCCTTCATGGAGTTAACCAAATCATCTTGAGCTTGGAGAACCTTGATTCTAGAAGCATTGAGTTGCATGGAGTACTCACTGCGTAACCCAATAAAATAATGTTATTCTCCAGGTCAGAATTTTCTGTGTACTAAAGCAAGAAGAGGCATAAACTTGCCGGATGAACCTACTAGCTACGCGGGATTTGAGAACTTGTTTACTTGTGTCGTGCATAGTAATTAGTGAACCAATTCTCTAACCAAATAAATTGAGCTATGCTGGAATTGAAAACTTATTACCTGTACATCAATTTCTAAAAAAATCTACAACGCATTCTTAAACAGTTTCCCAAAAACCCACTTCTCCCAAATTCTTGCTATAACTTAAGTCACTTTAACTGTCATTTAAAACTATATACTACGCCTGTCCAAATCAAATAAGAAAAACAAAAAGCAACCATCTATCTTGTAATCCATTACCAAATGCTCAAACCTACAGATTATTTCATCGATCCCATAAAGCTGTTTAAAAAAAATGAAATTAAAAGAGCGTGCTTTTTTAATTCCATTTAGTCTTAATCAGAAGCATAAACGAAACAAATAATTAAGTAGAAGATTGAAATAGAGGGGAAAAAAAAAGATTCGAGAAAATCTCACATCTTCTTTCGAACATCGACTTGCTTCTCCTTCCGCTCGTACTCTTGCCTGATCTTCTTCTTCTCCGCCTCAACTAGCTGCAACTTCTCAATGTTGAATTCCTGAAAACAACGCGCCAAAATCAATATCAAAACTCACAATTCCACAATTAATTCCGCCAAAAAAAAAAAAGCAAAAATCGAGATTGACGAATCAGGACTTCGAAATTCTGAATCTACAACACGAAACCAACCGAAATTTTCCCCAAAAAAAATTAGGGGAAAAAAACCTAAAATGAAAAACGTACCTCTTCAGCGGAGACGGAGATCTCGTTGGCCTTCTCCTCCGCCTCCTGGCGGATGAAGCGGACCATCTGCTGGATCTGCCTGGAGACATCGGCGTCGTTCATTTTGGGCGATCGACGGTGGAGATCGATAGGAGAGTGATGATTCAGAGCAGAAGAGGAAGAATGGAGAAACTGCGAAACTTCCTCGATCCACCGCTTATTATTGGAGCCTATCACTTTATTAATTGCTTCCCATCGGTGTACCTGTATCCGATCACTGGCCCTTTTTTTTTTTTTTTTAATTAGAGAAATTTAATATTATATGGGTAAATAAATAAATTGCAATGTTAGTCCCGGACTTTTTCGTTTTTTCAATTTCCTCTGTGAGATTTACATATATTATGGATTAATCTTCATATATATGGAGTCATGGTGCATTTATAGGAAAAGAAGATGCTTTTAGCAACCAAAAAAAATAAAGGAAAAGTAGCTGCACGTTTTTCTTTTTCTTTTTTTTTTTTTTTTAAGAAAAACTCACGGCATTCTTAGAATGCCGTTTTTTTTTTTTTTTTTTGTGTCTTCTTTTTTTCTGTTTTTTTAGAATATTTTTAACTTTTTACTTCTATTTAGAAAAATTAGGTTTTATAGTCCATTTTTATTAGCCAATCTAATAGATAATTTAATTTTTTTTATTTAACAAAATAATCGTTTGTTAATTTTTAAAAAAATATCAATTAATGATTAACTTAAAAATTAATTATTTACATTAATGATTGACAATAATCAATCACTGATTTATCAAATTAATATTATTATATAATTAATCAGTGTTTGATTATTTCAAAAATAGTCTTTTTAACTAATTTTTAAAAAACTTTTGATCATTTATTAAAAAAAACATATTGAAAAAATACTATTAACCTCAAAATCCCTTTATTTATTTCATGTATGACCAAAGAAATTTTTGATGTTCGCTCAAAAAAAAAATATTACCCAAGAAAAATGTATTTGACGTTTTTAAAAGACATTTCAATTTTAAGTATTAGAAAACGATAGATTTTATGGTTTATTATTTTCTTATTTGACCTGTAGGCCAAGGATTCCCAAACCTTGAAAGTGTTCGTTAGAATGTCGTCTTCTTCCTGTTGTCCATTTTTCTCCCACCTCAAACTCAACTCAGCATATCATTTATTTATTCATTCATTCATTCATTTATTTCCATTTTTCGACTTCAATTTTGTTGGGCTTTGACTCCGAGATCAACTTCGAGATCTCATAAACCGGAATTCAAGACGCCACAGCTTCAAAAAGACTCACTGAATTTGTGCTTTGACACAATGCATAACCGGAATTCTCAGAACCGGATTTCCGGTTCGGCTTCTCGGCCTCCGATTTCGCCTCTTTTCCTTGCCCTTTTAGCCACCATGGCCGCCGTTTACGTCGCTGGCCGGTGAGTTTAAAGACCCAAAAAAAAAAAAAAACAAACAAATTTTGATTTGTATGTGGTCTGTGAATTTTGTTTTTGATCCATGTTTGACGAGGTTGCAATCGACTGTTTGATAGTCTGTGGCAGGATGCGGAGGAGCGAGTTTATTTGATGCAGGAGCTTGATAAGAAAACTTCTCAGGTAATCTGTCTCTGTGTGTGTGTGTGTTTGTGTGTGTGTATTTTTTTTTTTTTTTTTCTTTTAGTAATTTGAACTTTTGGATTCGGATCAATTTAATTAGTTTTTTTGATAATATAACTGAAATCTTGATGCAAGTTCTTTGATGGAGTATAAAATAATTCAAGTTTCTATCATTGGATTTGATTGACTTTCTGATTCGATATGACGGTTAAGAAACTATACTTGAAATTAATTTTAGGTCTAAGAAATGTGAAAAGGAAATAGAAGGAAGAAGAGACCACAGTTAGTATAGATGCACGTGTATATCTTGTATGTGCATGATAACAAAGGTATAAGCATCATAACATAACATAAAAACTGCAGAATTTGATGAGGTTCCATCATCAACCATTTATGGATTGATAGTTATACTTTGTTCTTCTGTTTTTGCAGTGGAGTACTTAGTGTTCTGTTAGAAGTTCAGTCTTTTCTTTTCATCCTTTGTCACTAGTGACACCATTCCTTTTTTTTTTTTTTTTCACACTCTTCGAGTATATGTGATACGATGTTGGAGAGTGAAAGCATCAAGAGTTAATTCTCCATTTTCAGGGTCAATCGGCGATATCGGTTGATGAGTACACTACAAGTTATAACCTGCAGGTAATACAATGATTTTAGAAATAATATTATGGGTAAATATGATACATTTTTCAAATTCAAGCCCACAGTGACACTTTATGTTCTAGGGAACAACAGAAGAAGTTATCAGCTCTTGAAAAGGAGCTGGCTGCAGCTAGAGAAGAAGGTTTTGTTCCAAAGAGCTTGTTAAAAAACGATGAAGCTCGTCCTAAGGAAAAAGATTTTTGCTGTAATAGGAATTATTACAACCTATGGCCGCAGAAAAAATAGAGATGCAATTCGTAAGGCGTGGATGCCCACTGGTAACTACTTATGAGTTCTAATATTTTCTTTGTTTAAAATGTAAAACTGATTTAATGATTATTTTAAGTCCTCGTTATATACTCCAAAAAGTGTTTTTACGTTGATATTTGCAATTTTAATTCGGCGCGGAGCAGCAAAAACAAACTGTCATGGGACTGCCCTCCTACGGTCTTCTACTCTTTTAGTAATCCACTTCTCAGTTGAAATT